>CM039463.1:87061646-87224146 GCA_022414725.1 Microglena sp. YARC | reverse complement strand
ATAAGTGGTATACGTATATTGTGTGTTCATATAAGTGGTATACGTATATTGTGTGTTCATATAAGTGGTATACGTATATTGTGTGCTCATATAAGTGGTATACGTATATTGTGTGTTCATATAAGTGGTATACGTATATTGTGTGTTCATATAAGTGGTATACGTATATTGTGTGTTCATATAAGTGGTATACGTATATTGTGTGCTCATACAAGTGGTATACGTATATTGTGTGTTCATATTAGTGGTATACGTACATTGTGTGTTCATGTAAGTGGTATACGTATATTGTGTGCTCATATAAGTGGTATACGTACATTGTGTGTTCATATAAGTGGTATACGTATATTGTGTGCTCATATAAGTGGTATACGTATATTGTGTGTTCATATAAGTGGTATACGTATATTGTGTGTTCATATAAGTCGTATGCGTATATTGTGTGTTCATATAAGTGGTATACGTATATTGTGTGTTCATATAAGTGGTATACGTATATTGTGTGTTCATATAAGTGGTATACGTACATTGTGTGTTCATATAAGTGGTGTACGTATATTGTGTGTTCATATAAGTGGTATACGTATATTGTGTGTTCATATAAGTGGTATACGTATATTGTGTGTTCATATAAGTGGTATACGTATATTGTGTGTTCATATAAGTGGTATACGTATATTGTGTGTTCATATAAGTGGTATACGTATATTGTGTGTTCATATAAGTGGTATACGTATATTGTGTGTTCATACAAGTGGTATACGTATATTGTGTGTTCATGTAAGTGGTATACGTATATTGTGTGTTCATACAAGTCGTATACGTATATTGTGTGTTCATATAAGTGGTATACGTATATTGTGTGTTCATATAAGTGGTATACGTAATTTCTTGGCCTGTCTTGGGTCAACAATGACCTGTTGATGACAACGTAATGCAATGTGATGTTATATATGTATATGCCATATATGTTATATATGTTATATATGTATACAAAAGTATAGAAAAGTATGGTAGTTAATTGCACTTAAACAGGAAAACATTGTACATGGGTTTGAAGGCATTGCTAGTGGGATCTGATGTCCCCTATAACCGGAGATTCGGTGAGAGGGTGGTGTTGGGGTTGGTGTTGGTGTTGGTGTTGGTGGTGGTAGTAATGGCGATGGTGGTAGTAGTAGTGGAGGAGATTTTTGTGCTTGCAGGATTTCGGCTCTGATGGGTTTGAAGGCATTGCCAGTGGGATCTGAGGTGTCACCTATCACTGGACAGCTGATGAGTGGGTGTTGGTGGTGGTGGGTGGTGGTGGTGGTGGCGGTGGCGGCGTTGGTAGTAGCGGCGATAGTGGTGGTGGTGGGTGTTGGTGTTGGTGGTGGCGGCGCTGGTAGTAGCGGCGATGGTGGTGGTGGTGGTGGTGGTGTGTTGGTGGTGGCGGCGCTGGCAGTAGCGGCGATGGTGGTGGTGGGAGTAGCAGAGGAGAGCTTCGTGACTGCAGGATTTTGGCTCTGATGGGTTTGAAGACATTGCCAGTGGGCTCTCAGAGGTGATAGTGGACATGGGTCATCAGTGTTTCTTTGCGGGGCTACTCACGGCAGCTTCCTGCCAGCTCCAGTAGCCAGCTGTCAGACCCACTAGCTAGATTCACATTTAACCCCCCTACAACCACCTACCACCACCAACCTCCCACAACCACCTCTACCACCAACCTCCCACCCACCAAAGTTGCCCCTCCCTGTTACCCTCCCCCCCCCCACCCCACCCCCCCACCCCACACTGCACCCACCAAAGGCAGCGTTGTACTCTTCCATTGTCTTCTTACTCTCGTCATCAATAGACCCTAATCGATGAGCCCAAGCTACCTTCTTGGCAGCAGCTTCGGCTACTAGCTGCTCCTTCGCGGCCTGACAACGATTCAGTGCCTGTATGTGTGCGGAGGGGTGTTTGGGTGTGTGTAGGTGTGTGTGTGTGTGTGTGGGTGGGGGGGGGGGGTGGGGGGGGGTGGGGGGGGGGCTACTAGCTGCTCCTTCTCGGCCTGACAACAATCCAGTGCCTGGATGTGTGCGGAGGGGTGTTAGGGTGTGTTTAGGTGTTTGTGGGGGGGGTGGGGGGGGTGGGGGGGCTACTAGCTGCTCCTTCGCGGCCTGACAACGATCCAGTGCCTGGATGTGTGTGTGTGCTGGGTATCGGCTTGTAGTTGCCCCTTCAGAGCTTGGTTCATGTCTAAGTAGCTGCTGCGATTAAGAGCAAGCAACATAGAACAGAGAAAGCAACAATACCTGGATGTCGGCTTGTACTTGCTTTTTCAGAGCCTGCTTCACAACCAGGCAGCTGCTGCGGCAAAGAGAAACCAACAGAGAACAGAGAACAGAGAAAGCAACAATACCTGGATATTGCCTTGTAGTTGCCCCTTCAGAGCTTGGTTCATGTCGAAGTAGCTGCTGCGACTAAGAGAAACCAACAGAGAAAGCAACAATACCTGGATATTGCCTTGTAGTTGACCCTTCAGAGCTTGGTTCATGTCAAAGTAGCTGCTGCGACTAAGAGAAACCAACAGAGAAAAGAGAAAAGAGAAAAAAGAAAGCAACCATACCTGTATGTCGCCTTGTAGTTGTATCTTCAGAGCTTGGTTCATATCTAAGCAGCTGCTGTGGCAAAGCCCAGGTGGCTCATCACTTCCATCGCAGCAGTCTGTGGAAACCAGGGTTGTTTTCACAGGGGTGAGGGGGATGGGGGGTGAGGGGTGAGGGGGGGTGTCTAAGCAGCTGCTGCAGCAAAGCCGAAGTGCCTCATCACTTCCATTGCAGCAGTCTGTGGGAACCAGGGTTGTTTTCACAGGGGTGAGGGGGATAAGGGGTGAAGGGGGTGTCTAAGCAGCTGCTGCGGCAAAGCCCAGGGGCCTCGTCACTTCCATCGCAGCAGTCTGTGGGAACCAGGGTTGTTTTCACAGGGATGAGGGGAAGGGGGAGGGGGGGGGAGGGGATTGAAGGGGGTGAGAGGGGAGAGGGGGGTAAGGAGCCCAAGCTATACTGGGCCTGCAGGGTGAGATTAAATAAATAAATAAACAAATAAATAGTAAATACAGAATATTAAATAAATACATAAATATCATATTATACTTTATTAAATCAATCAATCAATCAATCATTAGATAAATAAATAGTACGCCTTATTACAAGGCTTGAGGTTGAGGGGCCAGCCTGTTTGCTTGCACTGGGGGCAACCACGGAAGTAAAAACAACTGTAGGGTGTCATTCTATGTTCCCAACTGGACGACTTTATAGGTCAAGTCCTAGGCAAATAGCAAGTGACGCGGAAAATTGGTGGAGAGCATTCACTATCAGAGCGGCAAGTGGCACCGGAATCGAGTGCAGCGGACCAAAGCGAGGGTTTACGGCATAGTTAGGGCCATGGTTTCTAGCCTACAAACGGTCAAACGGACAAAGATTATATGTTGTCAACAGGGTAGCTTCATAGCCATTCAGCAAATGATTTGGATTTGGACTTTAGAAACACTTCGTAGTTCACAGTTCGCACCTCGACCTTGAGAATATGGCTCGGGGATTCTGGCATTCTGCACATTAATTGAGGGTTCTGAGAATTCTCGGAAATTATGCCTGAAAAGTGGAGGTATGAACTACGAACTACGAGAACCAAATCCAAATCATATGCTGGACGGCTATAAGGGCAGGAAACGGTGTAAATAAATAAATAGTACGTCTTGTTACGAGGCGTGAGGTTGAGGGGGCCGGACCATTTGCTTTCACTGGGGCCAACCACCAATAGGGGGGGGGGCTACCATCCCCCTGAGGAACCGATCTTTTCTTTTTCAATTTGAACACTGTTTAAATAAAGTGCATTGCTGTTCAATTCGAACACTCTTACCAGACGGGGTGTTACAATCCAGGGGTTGGCCATATTTGCTTAAGGGACTAGCCCAACCATGATTTCAGGAAGGGCTAAAACAGAAGAAAACACTGATGAATTAAACCCCAAACCATCATACCGCAAATTCCATCGTCTACAAACAGGCTGAAGGGACTAGCCCAAGCATGATATCAGGAGGGGCTCGAAACAGAAGAAAACTGATAAACTGAACCCCAAACCATCATACCGCAAATTCCATCGTCTACAAACAGGCTGAAGGGATTGCCTAACCATGATATCAGGAGGGGCTCAAAACAGAAGAAAAACTGATGAATTGAACCCCAAACCATCGTTCCGCAAATTCCATCGTCTACAAACGGGCTAAAGGGACTAGCCCAACCATGATATCAGGAGGGGCTTCAACTACAAACAAAGTGTTCAACTGAACCCCCAAACAATCATACTGCAAATTAAACTGTCTACACAAATGCTGAAGGGACTAGCCCAACCATGATATCAGGAGGGACTAAAACAGAAGAAAAACTGATGAATTGATGAACCCCAAAGCATCGTACCGCAAATTCAACAGTCTACGAACAGGCGAAAGGGACTAGCCCAACCATGATATCAGTAGGGGCTTAAACGAAAAGCAAAGTGATGAACTGAACCCCAACCATCGTACCGCAAATTTCATCGTCTACAAAGCTTGAGGAAATGCGAACAGGCTCATGTCCGCGATTGGCACAAAACAATTTGCCGTTGTGGCACGCTGATGTACCTGGGGTGAGTGGGTGGGTGGGCATGTGGGGTGGGGTGAGGGTGGGGTGTGAATATGGGAGATGTGTGGGTGTTGGTGAGTGTGCGTGTGAGGGGGTGGGTGGGTGTGGGGGTGGAGATGTGGTGTGTGTGTGTGTGGGTGGGTGGGTGGGTGGTGGGTGTGTGTGTGTGTGGGTGGGTGGGTGAGTGAGTGTGTGGGTGTGTGGGTGGGTGGGGTGGGGTGGGGTGGGGGTGTGTGTGTGTGGGGGGGGGGGATGGGGGGAGATGTGTTTGGGGGGATGGATAGGATCTGGGTGATGGCCATGGCCGTGTGCCCATTATAATCTGGCTGATCAACCATGGGTAGTTGAAACACCACTACAACACACTACTGAGCACAGAATGTAATAGCACTGTTGAAGACTGTTTCGTGATATGTCCAGATAAATCCTGGTCCAATGGTAGCCAGTCCTACCCGGGGTCCTGCGCCATTGCAAGCTATAATACGGTACTCACCAGGCTCGTCAGATCCATCCCCACAGTCGCAGTAATTGTCGTTAACTTTTGAGAAATCGATCGTGCGCGAGCCGTCTATACATCCGAACGTTCCTTTCTCATTGCTGAAGTAAGAAGCCTGATCCGGGTCCATGCCCCGGACTTGCGACCCCGCATAGACAGGTGGGGCCAAACAACACAAGGCTATGGAGCAAAGCGCAATTACGCGTAACATGCTCGATTTCGATGCTACGCAAGTTGAGAGTAGTAATGCAGTAATATTGCTCGTGAAGCCCATGCACAGCTCGATTGCGCTCAAAACGAATTTCGATGTCCGACGCCCCCGGACGCCCCCTCAACTGCCCCTCTATCATGGGGTGGGCTGCACCCGGGGCCCCGGGGGCTGCACCATTGGAGTTGGTGGAGTTCCAAATTGGTGGAGTCTTTGCTAGACTTCCCTCACTGTTTGAGTGAAAACTAGCTATTCAGTGAAGGGCATTTAGTGAGATATGACTTTGACACTTAGTGACAGCACTACAGCAGTCGAGTTTGAATTCGAATTTGAATTCAGTTTGACCATCCTTCTAAATGAGGTGGAGTGACCGAATTCGTTCGGTTGTGTCTAACTCCCCGGGGTGGAGTGATAACGGTTGGCTGCGTCTGACATGTGTAGAATACTACTGTACTGTACTGTACGGTACTTTCTATTCGGTACAGGGCGAGAGCCGAAAGCTCCCTATCCACGTCTATGTAAATGTGACTGTAACCTCTATCCTCGCTTGCCGGTCTATTTACTTGATTACTTCCTTCTTTATCCACATATGGTGTGTTTATCCATATTTGGTGTCAAGTTTGCCAATACTTAAGGCGCTTAAGGTGCACAGTCCACCAACAACTGTATCAGTACCAAGCTGCACACAAATAAAATAAAAAACAGCGTTGCTGCACACTAAGTGCAGAAAAAGGAAACGGAGGAGGTACGTAGCATGTACCTTCGAGCTTCTAAGTCTTGGTACGGAGTTGAAAGAGATGTAGAAAGGGGATACACACACAAATTCACAACAACTACACACACACGACACGACAATTATGACGTACCAGATCTCGAGAAGTGCAGGCCTAGTGAGAACGAAAGTCAGGGACTGAGGGGCGACGAAAGTGGTGTGGCTCGGAATCATGACAAGCAATACGTTGAAGGTACATTTCAGCCACCCCAATGAGAATTCATAAAGAAACCTTGACTCGACCTAATACTGACGTCCACAAACAAACTAAATTGATAAGTTTTGCTCAGAGTTTCTGTAATCGGATCCGCGAAGAAGTCCTCATTTCTAGATCGTCGAACTCTATCGGAACGGTGCGATCCTGGGATAGCATGTGGTCGGCAATCGTCTATATGTGCTCACCTATATGAAGTCTGTCTTATCTCGGGTGCCGCGCTTCGTGTGAACTGTGGAACCATGGGTAACGCCCAACTGGTGGAACTGCTATTCAGCTCTGCGCTGGTTGGCTGAATTGGAGGGGATGCGAGGATGTGGGGAGCCGCTAGGAGGGTCTATGTTTTGGCGCCAATTAGCACGATGGCTTGGAGC
This sequence comes from Microglena sp. YARC, assembly GCA_022414725.1. Taxonomy (NCBI): domain Eukaryota; kingdom Viridiplantae; phylum Chlorophyta; class Chlorophyceae; order Chlamydomonadales; family Chlamydomonadaceae; genus Microglena; species Microglena sp. YARC. The sequence continues at coordinate 87,217,442 of CM039463.1, read as the reverse complement.
AGACCTATGCTGCCCTTTTGCTCAATCTCCCGCGTGTAGTGGAGCATGTTCAATCTCTCGCTTGTTGTGGAGGACGCGTTCTAGGACGTGGATAATGTGGAGAGGATGCGAATACAGTGCGAACCTCCAGATCTGGATCGTGTCGCCCCTCATTCAACATGTTGCAATGCATGCCCCATTTTCTCCACTCTACAGGAGTTCATTCCGAAAGCAGCTTGAGCCATGAGTCGAATCTACGTTGGGAACCTTCCCTTGGACATCAGGGAGAGAGAGATCGAGGACCTGTTCTACAAGGTATTGGGAAATGGATTGGAACAACGCTTTTCTGTGTGGCTTCCATTATCGGCTCCTGGGCACGTCTAACAGCACTCACCTGCCAACATCACCCTGCTAGCATTCACAGTGGCTGCTGTTCACCTTGCATGCAGCATTTCACCTAACAGCACTCACCTGCCAACATTCACCTGCCAGCATCCACAGCATCTGTTGTTCACCTTGCATACACCTAACAGAACTCACCCAACAACATTCACAGAATCTATTCACCTTACAACATTCACCTGCCAGCATCCACAGCATCTGTTGTGAACCTTGCATGCAGAATTTCACCTAACAGAACTCACCCAACAACATTCACAGAATCTATTCACCTTACAACATTCACCTGCCAGCATCCACAGTATCTGTTGTGAACCTTGCATGCAGCATTTCACCTATCAGCACTCACCCACCATCATCCACCTGCCAACATTCACCTGCCAGCATTCACAGCATCTGCTGTTGGCCTGGCATGCAGCATTTCACCTAACAGCACTCACCTGACAACATTCACAGAATCTATTCATCTGACAACATTCACCTGCCGGCGTTGCACCTGACAACATTTCTGTTCCTGTTTCTGTTCCTGCAGTACGGCCGGATCAACAGTGTTGATCTGAAGACACCTTCCAGGCCTCCCGCATTTGCTTTTGTTGACTTCAGTGATCCTAGGGGTGCTGAGGATGCGGTAAGTTTGACCATTCTTTTTGTCACACATTACAAAAACAGTTAGTTTGGCCACTCTTTTTGTCCTACAACACAAAACAATAAGTTTGGCCACTGTTTTTGCATACTGTACAAAAATTATAAGTTTGGATCCTGTGACAGCGTGAGAAATACATTAATGGTACGCCTTATTACAATGTGTGAGGTTGAGGGGGCCAATCCGTTTGCTTACACAGGGGCCAGCAACCAAATGTATCAGCCTCGTATCAGCCATAGCTTTTCTTACCGGCTACGAGCAGCAGCTGCTAGGCAGCTCCCTGAGCCAGTGACTGGGCCAAGCCCTAAGATTTTGATTCTGACAACTTCCAGATGCACTACTTTGCTTTAGGTTGGGCATGGTTAGCAAGGCAGGGGAGCTGCCTAGAAGGTGCTGCTCGTTGCTAAAAATAATATCTATGTCCTCTATCCTACTTGAGTCATGCTCATGCGATTGTACTTGAGTGATGCTTATGTGATTCAACTTGGGTGACACTTGTTCGATTTTATTCCAGCAATTACGGGAGTAGAATCACACAAGCGTCACTTAAGAAGAATCGGCTCAGGGAGTTCAGTTCATCAGTGTTTTCCCAACAGTCCAGCAGTAGCCGAAAAGACAAGTTCTATGCAGCATCGCAAGCGTCGCTAAGAATTGGCAGAGAGTGTTCGCAACGTAGCGACTGGTGGCAACGGAAGCCAGTTAGTTATGAGATCGTTATTATGAGATCACACGTTATGAGATTGTTATTATGAAACCACACTTTATGAGATCGTTATTATGAGACCACACGTTATGAGATCGTTATTATGAGACCACACGTTATGAGATTGTTATTATGAAACCGCACGTTATGAGATCGTTATTATGAGACCACACGTTATGAGATCGTTATTATGAGACCACACGTTATGAGATCGTTATTATGAGACCACACGTTATGAGATTGTTATCATGAAACCACACGTTATGAGATCGTTATTATGAGACCACACGTTATGAGATCGTTATTGTGAGACCACACCACCTCACCACCACTCCACCTGACCACCACCACACCACCACCTACCACTTACCCCCCCCCCCCATCCCCCACCATCCCCACATCCCACCACCCTCCCCCCCCCCCCCCCCCCCCCCCCCTCCCCCATCCCCACCATCCACCCACCATCCCCACCACCTACCACTCACCACCTACCCACCACCCACGCCCCCTCTTTCTTTTCAGGTCCGAGGCCGTGATGGCTACGACTTTGCAGATTCTCGCTTGAGGGTGAGTTTTGACATGTTAGCATGTATGTTGGTGCAGCCCAGTGTTGTTTTACAGGGATGTGCGTGTTCATTCAAGCAGCCTAGCAGGTAAAGGCATTGCCATGCATGTTAGTTGGCACAGTCCAGTGTATTTTTACAGGGATGTGTGTGTTTTACAGTCTAGCAGGTAAAGGCGTTGCCATGTATGTATGTTGCTACAGCCCAGTGTAGTTTTACAGGAATGTGTGTTTTACAGTCTAGCAGGTAAAGACATTGCCATGTATGTATGTTGCTACAGCCCAGTGTAGTTTTACAGGAATGCGTGTTTCACAGTCTAGCAGGTAAAGGCGTTGCCATATTTGTTGGCACAGTCCAGGGGTACCAAATAGGCCAAAGAGACTTGCCTAACCATGATATCGGACGTGGCTAAACATTAAAAGCACTGATGAACTGAAGCCCAGACAATTGGTTTACCGACGGAGGCCCTAAGTTCGTGCCACGGTGATAAAGTAATATCATTTACATTATGTTATTACTATTTTATATTATCATATTATTGCTATATTATATTATCATATTATAACTATATTATTGACCTGTTGTCCTGTCTACATGCTGGCCCTTTTTCTCTAATATCTAATGGCAGGCTGCAAGGCAAAAAGCAATAGCCAGGTCTGTCAGCAAATTGTCTAGGCCTCTTTAGGGTCCTTATAATTTTCTAGTCCTTTTTCCTTTTATATTTTCTAGTTAATTTTTTTATTTGGTAATCCTCTGAAGGTCTGTTGCAGAATTTGCATGCGCTAAAAAACAAACTGCTAAACCTGTGCTGAAGTAGCTTTTATTTGTTACGCAACGAGGTTAGTGAAGCAGTTATTATGGACCTCGTTGAACATTTCTTATCAAACTCATCAATCATTTTTATTAACCTCATCGATCATTTCTTATCAGCATTTCTTATTTGTTATCAGCAAAATTATATCAAGAAACTTTCGCTGAAAATGAGCCTGAATTGGATTGTTCATCTGCACTGTTTTATTTTTGGGGCTAAACGTATTCTGTGCTCGTTTCCCTGCCCTCAGAGCAGATAAGCTGTACAAGCTGCTCATTGGCACTGATTTGTTTGTGGGCTACACGTTTTTGGTCTACACGTAGCAGCTTCTAGGTAGCTTTCTTTCCCTGTCCTCGGTGAACGTTTTTGGGCTCCACAGGGCAGCTTCTAGGTAGCTTCCTTTCCCTGTCCTCGGTGTACATGTGGGGCTACACGTAGCAGCTTCTAGGTAGCTTCCTTTCCCTGTCCTCGGTGTACATTTGGGGCTACACGTAGCAGCTTCTAGGTAGCATCCTTTCCCTGTCCTCGGTGTACGGTTAGGGGCTACGCGTAGCAGCTCCTAGGTAGCTTCCTTTCCCTATCCTCGGTGAAACCTGGAGCTAGCTACTGCATCTGGAAGCTGACATGACAGGAATTTCAGTGCAGCTGAAGATCATTGGCTGGGCCCAGTGGCTGGCTAGTGAAGCTGGCTGGAAGCTACCAATCGTAGCCCCTAAAAGAGACTGTGTTTATCGGTAGCTAACCTCTGTGGGCCCATGTAATCTCTGCATGCGATGAAGATAGGCACACACATGACATATAAGACACACATGCCCTCCTTGCCCCCCCCCCCCCCCCCCCCACCACCACCACACACCCACACACACCCACACACACCAACCTCTGTGGGCCCATCTTATCATCTCTGCAAGCGATCACTGTTTGCAATCACTGTTTGCAGCACCAGATCTCTGCTGATCTGATCCGTACAGCACCTTGCGCGCTCAAGACGCAGAATAATCAACACCTTGACATGTTAGCATTGATCCATTACGCAAGATCACAGACATAACACGCACACACACACACACCACACACACTACCCCCCCGCCCCCCTACCCCCTACCCCCCCGCCCCCCGCCCCCACCCCACACTAACCTCTGTGGGCCCATGTAATCTCTGCATGCGATGAAGATAGGCACACACATGACATATAAGACACACATGCCCTCCCTGCCCCCCCGCACCCACTCACGTATCCCCTTCCCCCCACTCACACACCCCACACACGCGACCCCTCCCTCCCCCCTCCACACCTCCACCCCCCCACACACACATCTCCTCCCTTCCCCCCCAACCCCCACCACACACACTCACTAACACATGTACCCCCCCCCCCACACACACACACACACACACGCATCCCCCCCCCCCCCCCCCCACACACACACACACATGCACCCACATCCCCCACACACATACACCCTCCCTAATCTCGTGCAGGTTGAGATCTCCCATGGAGGTGCCAGGTCTGGTGGCGGCGGCTATGATCGCGGCGGTGGCGGCGGCTACGACCGTGGGGGTGGAGGCGGCTACGACCGGGGCCGCGGTGGCTACGACCGTGGAGGTGGAGGCGGTGGCTACGACCGTGGCGGAGGTGGAGGATTCGGCGGAAGGGGAGGTGGAGGATTCGGTGGCGGTAGAGGCGGAGGGGGCAGCCATGGGCCCAGCAGGCGCACTGACTTCCGTGTGCAGGTCACGGGCTTGCCTCCCACTGCTTCATGGCAAGACCTGAAGGACCACATGCGCAAGGCTGGAGATGTCACCTTCTGTCAAGTAAGAGTGTTTCATTGATTAAGTTATCTAGTTATCTATCGAGCCATATCTATGTCTGCTGTTTCGCTTTGGGGGCTATCTGTTGAGTGAGAGTGTTTGATTGATCTAGTTATCTATTTAGTGGTATATTTATCTAACGAGCCTAACCTACGTTTGCTCTTTCTTTTGGGGGCTGTCTGTTAGGTGAGAGTGTTTGATTCATTTTGTGATCCATTTATCTTAGGAACCATACCATGTCTGCCGTTTCGTTTCGGGGCTACACGAAGCAGCTTCTAGGCAGCTCCCCCTTCCCGTCCTTGGCCGGTGTCACCTTCTGTCAGGTGAGATTGTTTGATTTATTTAGTGATCTATTTATCTATGGAGCCATACCTATGTTCGCTGTTTTTTTTTGGGGGGGGGGGGGGGGGGGGGGGGCTAGCTTAGCTAGGCAGCTCCCCCTTCCCGTCCTTGGGCGATGTTACCTTCTGCCAGGTGAGATTGGTTGATTTATCTAGTTATCTATTTAGTGATCAATTTATCTATGCCTCACCCATGTGCCCCACCCTGCCCTGCATTTCATGTAATTTGTATACTATAACATATAATGGCATACCAGAGCATTGTGCACCCACCTTCTCCCTCACCCTGCCATGTGCCTTCCTGGGACCCCCCCCCCCTGCCCCCCCCCACACACACCACATCACCCCCCGTACCACTACCCCCCCCCCCCCCCCCCCCCCCCCCCCCCCACACACACACACACACAGTACCACCACCACATCACCCGCACCCGTACCACCGCCTGACCCCCACACCCAGTACCCCCCCCCCCCTTACCCCCCCATCCCCCCAACCACCACCACCACCACACATGCGTAGGTTATGAAGGAGGGCCGTGGGATTGTTGGCCTGGTGGACTTCTCTTCCAAGGATGACATGCGCAATGCCATTCGCAAGCTTGACGACCAGGAGTTCAAGAACCCCTTTGACAAGTGCTATATTCGCATCAAGGAGGACCGGGGAGATAAAGGAGGCTCTTGCTCACGCTCTCGATCCAGGTCCAGGTCTCGATCAAGGTCTCCTCGTGGCTCCGCCTCTAAGAGCCGCTCCAGGTCCCGAAGCATGGTAAGTTATTAGCACTGTTAATGTTGTGAACACTGTTTATGTTGTGGGCACTGTTTTTGTTGTGAGCACTGTTTCCTTTTTGGCTCATGTCTCCATGTCACTCCGCCTCCAAGAGCCGCTCCAGGTCCCGAAGCATGGTAAGTTGTGAGCACTGTTATTGTTGTGAACACTGTTTATGTTGTGGGCACTATTTTTGTTGCGAGCTCTGTTTCCTTTTTGGCTCAAGGTCTCCTTGTCGCTCCGCCTCCGAGAGCCGCTCCAGGTCCCGAAGCATGGTAAGTTATTAGCACTGTTTATGTTGTGGGCACTGTTTATGTTCCGAGCTTTGTTTCCGTTGCGAGCTCTGTTTCCTTTTTGGCTGAAGGTCTCCTTGTCGCTCTGCCTCCAAGAGCCGCCCATGTCCAGAAGCATGGTAAGTTGTGAGCTCTATTCATGTCGTGAGCTCTGTTTACTTGCTAGCTCAAGGTCCCCCCTTTGCTCCGTCTATAAGAGCCGCTCTAGGCCACTTGGATTATAACGGGCCACCGACACTTTCAGCTGCCCAGAACTGCTGGAATATTGGGCTTTGGCCCACAGACAGGCTCAAGGAGCGAAGAGCTGCTCCAAGTCCCGATGCATGGTGATGTAGCTGTTTGTATGTTGTGAGCACTGTTTCCTCATCAGGATATGCGTACAGCTTCTAGGCAGCTCTCTTTCTGTGTCCTTGGGCCGAACCTGAGGCTTGCTGATGTGTCTGGACGCTGATACGACAGGCATTCTCGTGAAGGCGAATGCTGTGAGCTTGACCCCTTGGGTGGCTAATAGAACTGCATGGGGGCTGCTATGCATAAAAAGAAGCACTGAAGAAGAGTACTGAAGAACGCAGAACAAAAACACTGAAGAAGAATACTGAAGAAGAAAAAAACAAAATGAATGCAGAACAAAAACATTTAAGAAGAAACACTGGAAACACACATTGCCGTGTTCACCCTTTTCCACCAAACACACATTGCCGTGTTCACCCTTTTCCACCAAACACACATTGCCGTGTTCACCCTTTTCCACCAAACACACATTGCCGTGTTCACCCTTTTCCACCAAACACACATTGCCGTGTTCACCCTTTTCCACCAAACACACATTGCCGTGTTCACCCTTATCCACCAAACACGCATTGCCCCTGTCAACAAAACACACATTGCCGTGTACACCCTTTTCCACCAAACACACATTGCCGTGTTCACCCTTTTCCACCAAACACACATTGCCGTGTTCACCCTTATCCACCAAACACGCATTGCCCCTTGTCAACAAAACACACATTGCCGTGTACACCCTTTTCCACCAAACACACATTGCCGTGTTCACCCTTTTCCACCAAACACACATTACCCCTTGTACACCCTTTCCATCAAAATCACATTGACATGTCCCCCCTTTCCACCAATGTCACGTTGCCCCTTTTCCACCCTTTTCCACCAAACACACATTGCCCCTTTTCCACCCTTTCCCACTTAACTCTCATTGTCGTGTCCCCCCTTGTCCATTAACTCTCATTTCTGCACCCACCATTGTGCGCAGTCCCGAAGCAAGAGCCCTTCCAAGAGCCGCAGCCGAAGCAGGTCTGCATCACCAGCTAAGAGCCCAGCTAAGAGCATGAGCCGCAGCCGCAGTCGCTCGCGAAGCCGAAGTGCCTCTCCTGCCAAGAGTACTTGAGCTTGAACTTGGTAACTGCCCTCAGTGTAGCAGAGACTCCACCGTTACACACCATTGACACTCTGGGTTCGGCGATGACTCAGACCCGTGGCATGGGCTGGTCACCACCGGAAAGTACTTCAACTTGAATTTGGTTACCGCCCTCAATGTAGCAGAGACTCCACCGTTACACACCATTGACACGGAGGTCCCACTCTGGGTTCGGCGATGACCCAGACCCGTGGCATGGGCCGGTCACCACCGGAAAGTACTTGAACTTGAACTTGGTTATCGCCCTGCCTGTAGCAGAGACTCCACCGTCACACACCATTGACACGGAGGTCCCACTCTGGATTTGTCGGTGACCCTGACCCGGCCGGCCGGTCACCCCCAAGAGAACTTAAACTTAGCTACTGCCTTGTAGCAGAGACTCCACCGTTACACACCAGTGACACAGAGGTCCCACTTGTACCTCTTTGTTCGGCATTGACCCAGACCCGTGACATGAGCCGTTCACCTCAGGTTGATAAGGGCATGATAATTCGGCATTGACAGAATACAGAGTTTTATATTTTCAACTACGAGTAGCAGGGTCTAGGCAGCTCTCCTGACTAGCTATTCAGCCAAACTTGGCGCAACCTCCAGCGCCTTGAAGCTGACATAACCAGCTTCCCAGAAGTGCCGAAATAGTTCTGGGTAGCCAAGTTGTTGACTCAAGGAGCTGCCTAGAAGCTGCTATGAAAACCCAAAAAAAAACCGACAAAATGGATTCAAACAAATCCTTATAATATTACCCCATAGCGCAGCGGGTCGAGCCATGTGCTGCCCCCTGGCCTTGTTCATCTTTTCCTTTTGGGGCTACTCGAAGTTGAACTTGGTTACATGGCCCCAGCCAGCATTTTGGCTGCTCGCCATCTTTGGCAGTCAAAATAATTACCAGTAAAAATGAAAACCCGGCTACTAAAAGCGGCTTCCAGGCAGCTCCTTTCACCCATCCTTGGGCCAAATATGAAGCTAGCTAGTGAGCCTGAAAAGCCGACATGACAGGCATTCCAATGCAGCTGCAAGGTTAGGGCTTGGCACATTCGTTGGGTAATGGAGCTGCATGGGAGATGCTACCAGGGTAATTCAGGAGGACACCAGCTCTGCTGCCTGATAAGCAACTTATTTTAGTCTGTGTCCTGCGACGCAACGGACCCTTTGACGTTGCGTCTGCGACTCAGGACGCAGCGTACTGAACAGCCTGGCTGCTACTTGTGAGTTTTACTTGATGCTATGGACAGACTGATCATATGTTTATATGCATACTCACAGTTTGTTAAAAAATGAAATAGTTGCCATGTTCTTTACGTCTCCCTCAAGAATTGCTCCTCTTTTGGACGATTTAAATGAAAACGACGTACCATAAGTTGGCACTCATACAAAAATACAGATCCAAACCACCACGCTGGATGTAGCAGACCTTTTTCGTCATAGCCCCTCCAGTCATGGTTGGGCAAGTCCCTAAAGCCTATTTGGTCTACCCCTGGACTGTACCAAACTAACAACATACAGTACGGAGATACCATATAGATTCAGATTCATGCGGAGACATACTACTGACAAATTTGCATACATAGATACAGATACACACAGGTACAGTAGCACAACTGCAGGCCGTGAAGCCGGACATATTTATATGCACCACCATGCCACCAGGCTGCATATATCACAACTGCAGGCCGTGAAGCCGGACAAATATACATCACCAAAACACCAGGCTGCATATGATACAACAGCAAGCCGTGAAGCCGGTCAAAAATACATCACCAAAACACCAGGCTGCATATACCTGGTACTTACATAGTTATATAACAAAACTGCAGGCCATGAAGCCGGACAAATAAACACCACCTTCAAAACACTGAACCACCAAGCTGCATGTTGCACAACTGCAAGTCTGCAAGCAGTGAAGCTTGAGACACGTGGAACGACGGCCCCTGCCGAACGGCTGCGTGCGACTGTGTGCAAGTCGTTTGCAGAAAGGTTGAATTTGAATTGTTACATGGTTCTTCAGCCAACTCTGGGATGGTCACCGTCTGCCAATTACAGGTCCCCCCGTCCAGGGAGCACCAGGTAACACCAGGGAGCACACTAAGAGGATAAGACAAACTTGAACTTGAACTTGGTTACATACTTGTAGCTTCAGCTAGCAATTTGGCTGCTCGCCGTCTTCGGCAGTGAAAAAACCATTACCAGGAAAAATACAGTTTTAGCTGGTTTTAGACAGTTTAAAGATTTGTGTAGGTCATAAGAGTTGGCTTCCTAGACCCACGTCCACACATATCAACATATGTTTTCTAACAGAGAAGAAAAAATGTTTATCGGTTCTATATGCTGGCAATTCGGCGTGTAAAGGTCTGCATAATACAATACTTACCGCCCTCAACTAAGCAGATGCACCACGGTTACACCGCTCACACTGGAGGGGGAGGAGCAATTTAACCTAAGGGTTCGGCGCCCGTGAGCGCCCTCGGGCGACGCCAGCCGGCGTTGCGCATGACCTGCGGATGCCGCATGGAAGCTTCGAGACGCAGAAGACCGAGACCGAGACCGAGACCCAGACCGACACACAGACCCAGACCGATACCCAGACCGAGGCACAGACCCAGACAGAGACACAGACCCACGTAACCACGACCGTGCTAGTTTCACCCTTGCGATAGCCACGGAAACCAAGGAGTGTGACAGGGTTCGAGCTTATACCGATTATTGACCTCTTCACCGTCAGTTGTTCGGCCCGCCCGTCGGCCCGTAGGCGCCAGACCTATGCAGCGACACCACAATACTGCGCGAAAACTGTCAAAATGTCACCTGTCGTATGATATAACCTTCACTTGCCAAATTGGGACGCCTGGCCACCGTTACAATTCTCACTCACGTCTCAACTCCAAACGTTCGAGCACCCTTCACTTGCAACTATCACTCACGTCTGAACTCCCAACGTTCGAGCACGATGGTAACTACCACTTACCTCCAAACTCCAAACGTTAGAGCAACCCTGCAACTATCGCTGACCTCTGAACTTCAGACGTCCGGCGTCCGACCACCTTCAAAACAGCCCCCAAGGTCTGTACCACAGACCAGAGGGCCACAGACCACAGACGTCCAGTCATCATGCATACTGCTTCCGAATTCGATCCAGACGTCAGAGTTTAAAATTCAGATCGTAGCATCTGATCTTAGCACTCGCAAAAATCTCAGCTTCCGAACTCCTGTTCTTACTCACTGCATTTATTGTACTAGTCCCCATGAAGAAACGTATGGCAGGACCCGAGGCTGCCTTTACTCTGTTGCCATTTGCATATCATGCAGCTCTTCCACCCAAGCCAGCGAAGCGGACCCTAGTGAGAAATAGAGCCATTAGTGCTAGGAATCCAGAGTGTGTACGGAGTAGGGCATCTGATCCTGATACGGGTGGCTTTTCTCTTTGGCGAGCGGAGACCGCAGATAAGGCATGGAGGGAACTTATCCCTGCCCTACATGATATTATCTAGGGACCCCTCCGTTACTTTGGACAACTATAAAGAGAGTGCTGCACGTGCCAGGATCTCAGAGCTCATCGCAGGCACGTCTGGATCGTGTGGTCCAACGTCCTTGTACCTGTGGAGCTGCTGTAACTCTCCTCAACTCACACAAACTTGCTAAGTACTTCGACCAAACTTGCTCTGGTGATCAAGCGGTCTTACAGTTTGTTTGCTCCAGCAGGAATTGCCTGAAGAGATTGCATGCGCTGCCATTGAATTTAGATGTTTCCCAAGCACTCCCACAGATCCAGCCGCCTTGTATGATCTAGACCTTCTTGAATACTACAAGCAGCTTGCACTCCAGGATGGGCTAAGTGGGACAGGTAAAAGCGTTTTGAACTTCGATAACCAGGCCATGGCTTTGCCGAGGATTGGCTGTCTGACCGAATCCCTCCCGCCACGGTTGGGCAGGTCTTTTTAGCCTATTTGGATACTATTTGACTGTAAAGATACATACATATCCCGGTGATGAGGGGTTGTCTGATGCATGGACAGACTAGGTAGAATGATGAGAAAGTGAACATTGCCTTGCACTATCTGCTTTTTGTCTTACATTTTTCCATTTTTACTGCCAATGACGTGGTTAATTGTCCAAGCCAATGATAGTTTTGATGCTCTTACCCAGAATAACTCACTTGAATCACTTGAATCTGGTTTGAATTGAAAAAAATATAAAAAGGATTACGCCACTGGTAACCTAAGCCAATTTAGCCCCCCCCCCCCCCCCCCCCCCCCCAAACCCCTTCGAACCATTATTATTATCGTGCGATAATCCCTATATTGCCCTGTATCATATGATGGTTTGCTCAAATCCAGGACCAGATCCAGAACAAGAACAAGTCCTAGGCAGCGTTGCAAGCGACACGGAAATTTGGCGGAGAATGTTGCCTGTTGGATCAACAGGTGGCAACGAGATGGAGCAGACCAAAGCCAGTTAGTTGTGAAACGGTTGGCTGACGTGTCAGGCTTCGTCTTGGTCGTCAGTCTGACAGACAGACGGACGCATAGACGGACAACGGGGTGAATCTGGGGGCTCCCGCCCCCCAGAAGGGAGGGCTCCGCCAAAAATAAGTGTTTCAGGCTGAACAATTAGCCTTATATTTTGACCATCCCCAAATACTCAATCCTATTAAGTCAATTTCAGGCTAAAGATTCTGATAACTCAATCTTGTTGACAAAATTACGATCACTGTATATATATATCATGATCATTCAATCTTGGTAACTCAATCCTAGTAACAAAATTCTTGTCACACTATGCTGATAACTCAATCCTCGGGCGCTAGGGTGACATCATCATTTGTTCTTCACCCTAAAATCAAGCCCCCGATTACACCTAGCAAGAAAGCAAGGGGTGAGGTCATTTGGAGCCCCTAGCTCATCAGTTGACGGAGCGAGCATCTGCCAGTCAGTCCAGGGGGGGACCAAATAGGCTATAAGGACTTGCCCAACCATAACAGAAGGGGCTATAACGAAAAAGCACTGGAGAACTGAACCCCAAACAATTGTTTTACCAACAGGGGCCCTGAACGAGCATCTGTTATTACAAAGCCTCCTTGAGAGAGTTTGCAAGGGCAGGGAATAGGCCTCGCGTCGTGAAGGCATGGACAGTGCACTTTAGGTGGTGCTCCTGCAACCTACTCCTCGTTGGCGATTTTATACAGTTCATATTTGAGAAGGTCTGCTCCTCCTCAACATATCCCCCCACCATCGTGAGAGCAATCTTTGCCACCTTGATCCACTCAGCGCAACCAAGAGCACCAGCTACCAGCTGAACCAGGCACCAGCTGGTCCACTCAGCGTAACCAACCACCAACCACAAGCTGATCCACTCAGCGTAACCACCAGCCACCAGCTGGTGTGCTCAGCGTAACCAACCACCAGCCACCAGCTGAACCGGCCAAATGCTGGCACAGCATAGTGGGTGGTGAGGGGCCTGAGTTAGCTTGAAGACCACCTGCCTTGATCATGGCTGGTGGTCTTCAGTAGTCCCGAGTGGTGTACAGGTTAGAATGGTCACCACAACCGGAGTAGTCCCCGGTTCAAATCTTCACCCTTACATGTGCACTAGAAATCCCTGGATTCCGTGGTTCTCGCGCGGGGGGTATTTGTTGTATACAATGTGCAGACGGTTAGACGCCAAACCTGGCATGTACAACCTTGTGACAATTCTTCTTGGTCATGGAATGATCCAAGTGGGTCAGGATTACCACACTTGCAGCCGTCACAGCCGTCATGTCCCTACGTCAGCCTGCACCTGTTCAGGTTGTTAAACAGATGTTGAGGGTGTTAAACACCTGTTCAACAACTACATGCTTAACCAATGATGTCCATAAACAGGTGTTTGACACCACGGACACCTGTTTAACAACTTGAGCAGGGTGCAGGCTGCCGTAGGATATATGGCTTACACTGCCTAATCAGGCCATTCCGTGACAGCAAGGGTGGCACCTTGCAACCGTCACAGCCGCCATATATGGCTTACACTGCCTAATCAGGTCATCCCGTGACAGCTAAGGTGGTAACACAAGGTCCTCTGTATGAACAGCAGCTGCTGTCACACAGCAGCTTGTGAGGATGCAGATGTGTAGGGTCAATAAATATATACATAAATTAATAGAACGCCTTGGTACGAGGCGTGAGGTTTAGGGGGCTAGCCTCTTTGCTTGCACTGGGGCCAACCACCGAAATAAAGGCTCAACACATGTCTCAGTCTGGCAGTTTAAAGCACAGTTCCCAGCCCCGGGTCTGCTTGGGGCTTTGTCACTCATCTACCCTCAGACCCGGCACCCTGGTCTGGGTCCCAGACACTCAGACATGGATCAAAAGAATGTGTGATTATTCATGCGCGATAAATCGGGCTTACCAGAACCATTGCTCTTCTATTCTGTAAATGAATGACGGGCATTTCAAGTTCAAAATTCCAATTTTTCGGCATTGAGAATTGCTGCAATAAATGTTTGAAGTCAAGAACGACACATGGCGATTGAAAATGGTGAGAACAGATTAACTCTGTTGCCCAATTTTTTTCTGCCTTTTCTTTTGTATTCATGTTGGGGACTATATTCGGAGCTGCGCTGTCAAGTGTAAATGGCACATTGTTTTCGATACTTCACCAGGAGGGTGTCAACTGACCATATATGAACATATCCCAATATGTTCCAGGTACTGTTGGCTGTGCACTGGTCTAGAGACAAGCCAAACCGAGTAACCAAATAAGGCCCTAGCAACCCCCCTCCCCCGGGCAGGCCCGTCCACGGAACGAATAAAATCTAACAGCGCCAGGCCAATTGTATGGACGAACGAGAGAGCTGCGGTACTAAGAGCTTCTGCATGCTTATCGGCGTCAACAGGCTGAAATTGCACACCGGGGAAATTATAGATGCTGCTGTACGATTCGGCAATCTATCGGTAAGTCAGCAATTAAACCACCGACACAACGGTAGCCAGGGGAGCTGCCTAGTAGCTGTTGCTCGTAGCGGAAACCAAAAGCTATGCTTTAGATCCTGCTGAGCAGTTGGCAGCTGGTGCAGTTTTTATTTTCAGCTACCAACTGCAGCTTCTAGGCAGCTATCCTGCTCGTAGCGGAAACGAAAAGCTATGCTTTAGACCCTACGTAGCAGTTGCTTTAGACTTATCAGCAGCAACTTCTAGACAACTCTCCTGCTCGTAGCGGAAACCAAAAGCTGAGGTCTAAAGACTTGCCCAGTTTTGATGACTGTACATCACCAGCTAGCATTTAACTGCTCCAGTGTAGAGGGTGGGCACCAATATATATGTCAAGTCGGTTTCCGTCAAACTGCAGGCAAATTTGAAATCAAGTAGGGCATCAAGAAAAATGCAATCATCAGCATTTAGGTTGGTTAGAGGATTTTTCTAAGATTTATTCTCTAAAAACATTCCCCTCATCATCATCTCAGCCTTGTCAAGCTCCGACTCATGAAGCTTTCTTTTAAACATGAACTTACTGTCTACACCATCAAGCTAAGACTTATCAAAAGCTGCCTTTGTTCCAGCATTGTCCAGCACCGCCTTGGCCAGCTCCGTAGCAAACCTAAGCTTGCTGTCCACACCATCTAGTTCAGACTTCTCAAACGCTGCCTTCATGTCGGCACCATCGAGCTCAGACTTATCAAAAGCTGCCTTCATGTCGGCGTTGTCCAGCACCGCCTTGGCCAGCTGTGTAGCAAACCGAAGCTTGCTGTCCACACCATCTAGCTCAGACTTCTCAAAAGCTGCCTTCATGTCGGCGCCATCCAGCTCAGACTGCTCAAAAGCTGCCTTCATCCCGGCATTGTCAAGCACTGCCTTGGCCAGCTCTGTAGAAAACCGAAGCTTGCTGTCCAGACCATCAAGCTCAGACTTATCAAATGCTGCCTTCATGTCGGCATTGTCCAGCACTGACTTGGCCAGCTCTGTGGCAAACCGAAGCT
Source organism: Microglena sp. YARC (assembly GCA_022414725.1). Taxonomy (NCBI): domain Eukaryota; kingdom Viridiplantae; phylum Chlorophyta; class Chlorophyceae; order Chlamydomonadales; family Chlamydomonadaceae; genus Microglena; species Microglena sp. YARC. The sequence goes on along the minus strand of CM039463.1, from coordinate 87,201,752 downwards.
TGTTGTCCGCACCATCAAGCTCAGACTTATCAAAAGCTGCCTTCATGTCGGCATTGTCCAGCACTGCCTTGGCCAGCTGTTTAGAAAACCGGAGCTTGCTGTCCACACCATCAAGCTCAGACTTCTCAAAAGCTGCCTTCATGTCGGCACCATCCAGTTCAGACTGCTCAAAAGCTGCCTTCATCCCAGCATTGTCCAACACTGCCTTGGCCAGCTCTGTAGCAAAACGAAGCTTGCTGTCCAGACCATCAAGCTCAGACTTATCAAATGCTGCCTTCATATCGGCATTGTCCAGCACCGACTTGGCCAGCTCTGTGGCAAACCGAAGCTTATTGTCCACACCATCAAGCACAGACTTATCAAAAGCTGCCTTCATGTCGGCATTGTCCAGCACTGCCTTGGCCAGCTGTTTAGAAAACCTAAGCTTGCTGTCCACACCATCAAGCTCAGACTTCTCAAAAGCTGCCTTCATGTCAGCGCCATCCAGCTCAGACTGCTCAAAAGCTGCCTTCATTTCAGCATTGTCAAGCACTGCCTTGGCCAGCTCTGTGGCATGACGAAGCTTGTTGTCGACACCATCAAGCTCAGACTTATCAAAAGATGCCTTCAAGTCGGCAGCTTCAAGCGTAGACTTGTAAAAAGCAAACTTCATTCCAGCCTTGCCCCGCTCTGATTTAGCTAGCTGTCTATCATACCGAAGCTTGTTGTCCGCACCATCAAGCTCAGACTTTTCAAAAGCTGCCTTCATGTCGGCACCATCAAGCTCAGACTTCTCGAAAGCTGCCTTCATTCCAGCATTGTCCAGCACCGACTTGGCTAGCTGTCGATCAAACCGAAGCTTGCTATCCACACCATCAAGCTCAGACTTGTCAAAAGCTGCCTTCATTCCGGCATTGTCCAGCTCTGCCTTGGCCAGCTGTGTATCGAAATGAAGCTTGTTGTCTGCAGCGTCCAGCTCAGACTTTTCAAAAGCTGCCTTCATGTCCAAACCATCAAGCTCAGAAGTATCAAAAGCTACCTTCATGTCAGCAGCATCAAGCTCAAACTTGTCAAAAGCTGCCTTCATTCTGGCGTTGTCCAGATCCGCTTTGGCCAGCTCCGTATCGAAATGAAGCTTGTTGTTTGCAGCGTCCAGCTCAGACTTATCAAAGGCTGCCTTCATGACAGCACCATCCAGCTCAGACATATCAAAAGCTGCTTTCATGTCGGCAGCATCAAGCTCAAACTTTCTAAAAGCTGCCTTCATTCCAGCTTTGTCCAGATCCGCCTTGGCCAGCTGTGCATCGAAATGAAGCTTCTCGTTTGCACCATCTAGCTCAGACTGATCAAAAGCTGCCTTCATGTCAGCCCCATAAAGCTCAGACTTTTCGAAAGCTGCCTTCATGTCCGCACCATCAAGCTCAGACTTATCAAAAGCGACCTTCATGCTGGCAGCATCCACCTCAGACTTTTCAATGGCTGCTTTCATTCCAGCATTGTCCAGCTCCACCTTGGCCAGCTGTGTATCGAAATGAAGCTTGTTGTTTGCAGCATCCAGCTCAGACTTCTCAAAAGCTGCCATCAAGTCGGCAACATCAAGCTCAGACTTATCCAAAGCTGCCTTCATTCTAGCAATGTCCAGCTCCGCCTTGGCCAGCTGTGTTTCGAAACGAAGATTGTTTTCTGCAGCATCCAGCTCAGACTTGTCAATAGCTGCCTTCATTCCAGCATTGTCCAGCTCCGCCTTGGCCAGCTGGGAGTCTAACTTGAGGCTGCTCCCTGCAGCATCAAACTCGGAGCTGTTAAAAGTTGCATTCATTCCAGCATTGTCCAGCTCAGGCTTGTCAAAAGCTGCATCCCTCCCCCCCCTCCCCCCCCCCCCCCTCCCACCCCTCTTCCCCAACCACTCCCCACTTTCCTCTTGCTTCCACCTCTACCCGTTCTCCCATCTCCCTACGCTCATTTCCTCCTAACCCGATGGCTCTGCTACCTCCGATGCCTCCGGCGCCACACATACCGGCGTCTACAGTACCCGCCTCCCCGCATGGCTCCTACCCGACATTCTTCTTGAAAAACGCAACAAAGTTCGACCCGTCCTCATTATTATTCAAGGTCTCAACCCAGCCCTTGCCCCCCCTCCCAACATTACCCTCCACTTAAAGAGAGCAAGGGAACCCTCGAACGCTCATCTTCCTTCCTGCCCCCCTAGAAACCACTTGCTGATATTACCATCGTAGACACGAGTCTGCGCCAATTGCGAAAAGAAGAGACAGAGACGCACAGCTACCTAGCTCAAGGATCAGGACGCTAAGAGCTTCTCACCTGAAGTCATGGGAGCGGCAGGAGCTGACTCCGTTGGACAAAGGGCTCCTGAGCACAGCTCTGGCTCTCAGCGACAATTCGCAGGACGCACAAGAGGCGTGGAGAGAAAGAATGAACTACACCAAATCAGCGTGAGTTTAGGAAGCTATCCGGAGGGGGTCCTTGGACAACACCATTGGGGGGAGAAGGCTATAGGGGGGCGGAAGGAAGTGGCTGGTTAGGTGGGCGGGAAGCGGAAGTGGGGAAGGAAAGGTGGCAGATTAAAATTGGAAAGGGAAAGACTGTCGGCTATGGCGCGCGGCAACTTTTCGAGTACATGATTAACTGTTAGGGCAAGGATAGCACTCTATACGGCCGTAAGTCTGACGCGCACATCAGTACGTCGGCCTGGTTTACCACGTGGAACTGCCAGCTCGACGGAGCAAAGGCGCCAGCCTGTCGAAGGGCCAGGCAGGGAGATTCAAGGACTTAGGCGAATTTCGATTCCGAGTTGCGACTTATTATGTCCAGTTGCGAGTTTTTTCTACTTGCACCAATGGCGCGTCACCCATCGGCCCTGGGAACGCATGACTGACGCCTTGATTCGATGGATTCTCGCTTGGGGATACTCGGTTTAACCCCCGCCACTCGGTTTAACCCCCGCCACTCGGGGTTTGCAGCTCGGGCTACGCCCTCGCCGCAAAACCCCCTCGTGGCGGGGGTTAAACCTCGTATCCCCGCTCAGGCCAAAACACAGCACGCGGTAACCTATACCTATCCTTAGTAGTGCGGTTCGGAGAGATTTCGACCTCCACGGAAAAAATCAAGTTTTATAACAATGGAAGCGCATGCAAAGTCGAACGCATGCAACCTTATGTTTTCTCGAGCAGTGCAGATTTCGACGAGTTGTGTAGCTTTCGAGGTTGGTGTCAGTTGGGGCGGTTGAGGCCTGGGCCTGCTTTTCGTTGAGGCAACCTCGGGCAACAAATAGGTCCGAGGCGCGCGCATGCTCCAACTTTTGCCGAGCTGCTTTGCTGCTGCGTATTCGGAATGGCTATTTGCTAGTACTTATGGCAACATTTGTCATCGAGGTGCCTCTTTCAGCCCTACCTGGCCTAGACGAGGACTAACTCCGACTTGGAGCGAGGAGGCCCCTGAGGATCGCGGCACTGGCTTGGGAGCTTTAATATGGTGCTAATAATAGTGCCTGATGCTCGTAGCCAGCTCGGAGTAGCATGTAGTTCGCTGGTTTTGGGGATTTCGGTTGGGCTGGGAGGGCAGTTGCGGGAATGCTCGCTGTGGATGCGGCACTCGAATTTGTGGACCGGCACACAGCAGAGGTGATGCATGAGGGTCCCCTTAATGATTTCCCAGCGGCATAAGACCGTGGGTCAAGATTGGCGACCGTAGTCCTATTTTTGCTGGTACCACTTTATGGCACTTCTTCACTGAGCGCCGGAAGTAAAGCACCCGGCGCCCCTATGGGGGGGGCTGCACCACAGCCGAAACCACGATACGGGGATGGCCGGAAGGAGGTTTAGTCCCATCCGCTACACTCCAAATTTTAGGCAGGATGAATATTTATATGTATATCAAGCTCTGGCTATGATGACAAACATGTAGCGAATGGGACCAAACCCTCATCCAGGCCTCCAAACACGGACCAAAAAAGTGTCCATTTTTTTGGCAGAAAAAATGTTTTGTCTTTCTTTTTTATGTTCGGTCGACTATTTGACTTAGAATTGGAAATGGAGAAAAACAAGTTTAGCTAACTGTGGGGGGGCCAAATGGCCCAAAATGGGCTGTAAATGCAGATTGTGGCATTTAAAGAGCCATGAACAACTTCTAGGTAGCTTTTTATAACATTATACTGATCTGTAGGCCTATTAAGGTATTACCGAAACGGTTGCTACAGGGCCTTAAAATGGTTCAGGGGGGTTGAAGAAGGTTATGGCCCTAAATGGCACGTTATGGCCCACAAATGGCCTAAATGGACTCACAAAGCGGTTTTTTGCCTCTATTACGCGCTGATTAAACCTGCTGCTGTTTTTGTAGAGCATAATATTGAAATATGGCCCAAATAAGGTAAATTTGTATACAAACATCTACAAAAATCCCCTGTGGTTTTCAGATATAGCGGTTGTCTTTATTCCCTCAAAAACACAGCAAAAAGCTATAAACCGCATCTGTTTCGCGACCAGCTCCTCGGCCCCATACATCTATGAATACCTTGTGATGCCTATTGGGAGCGTTTATTACTAATGGGGCGCACAGTACACTGATTTCATGCTTTTAGACACCCATGTTGCCCACCAAGAACAAGCTATACGGTTTGGGCCGGGACTGTTTTTTGAATGCTTGGATACCTCCGTTAGGTGCCCCTCAAAAAGATGTCAAAAAATTGGGCCGATCGGGCCATGCAGTTTTGAGATACAATAGGCAGAGGCAGGACAGTCAAAAGGACGAACATATAAGCCTTGTAGCCACATGGGCTCGCGCCAAGGTCCAAGGTCGGCAGTTGTGGTACAAGGTCGGTTCCTGGACCACGAACTCGGCGAAACAGGTCGTGACAGTGGACTTGAGTCTGCACGTCACAGTAATCTACGACAGACGGGAGGAGGCGACAGACGGCAGGGGAGGAAAAGGAAGAGAAGATGGAGGAATGACTGGGGGGGGTTACGTCCACGATGGCGGAAGGATCCTCCTCTCCGGCAGCAGAGGCCGCTGGCGTGCAATCGTCTAGCCAATTTGTCGTCATGTCAGGACTTCGGAACTTCCAGAATGAAGCTCGTAGAAGCCAAGTAGAGGACGACGCAGAAGATGCATTGCAAAGCAGTGGTACCATGATGAGCCCAATGACCTATCAGCTTTAATACACTCCGTAGAGTGGACAGAGATGAAAGCAGCGGAACAGACGCGCCAATCTATACACGGAGACGAGAATAAGTTACAAGCACAGGAGACCCATTAAGGGGCACCAGTGGAGGAAGGGGCGGCAGCCTGGAACCTAACAGGGTACAAGCTAGACCGGTGACGCAGCCAACAGGAAGCTGTCACTGAGTCAAGAAGGATGACACAGTCTACGGGAAGCTAGCACAGTACTGGCAGATCCGATAGTTCTAAGGAAGTACAGAAGTAGTCACCAAGTCGTAAAACGCGTGAGAGCACCGCAATTCATGCTGACAGAGGGAATCGACACCTAGGTCCGCGAGCTCCTGCGCTTCCGAGCGTCCACCCCTTTCAAATCTACGAATGGGAGGTATAAGCTCTACTCCTGGGCCAATGCTCCTACTATCTAGCGCCCTGAACAGTTTCGCATGCGGCTCGGAATTTAGGTCGCCCGAAAACTAAGGGCCACAAATAGTTTTTTTTGCCGCTGACGGTGCGCTGACGCCCATTTTAGGCCAAATCCCTTGTACTTAATTTAGTACAGCTTCAGTACTCCACAAGTTGCTGTGCGCCCGATGGGCCTGGAGTCTTGGCTGAGTAGGCCCTTATTGTGTGTTTTTGAGCCTATTATTGGAGGTGAATAGCCTTGGGTCCTCCCAAAGTTGCCCGATTGGACGCAGGAGTTGTCCAATGGGTCCATGAGGGTCATGGACCACATGGCCAAGGTGCTGGGTGAAAACATTGGGCGGATCAAATTTTATCGGCCTCCTAAGTGGGTTGTTTTGATGCAAACACTGCATGCAACCTATCATGAGCCATATCACACTCCACCTTTTTTTTTGAAACTTTTTTGAGATTTTCCCATTAATACTTTCATAATTATAGGCCTTTCAGAATTTTTGTGAAGCGGTTGTGAGAGTCAGCCACGAATTTAAAAGCATTTTTGGCGGAAAATCACTGCACAAAATAAATGTGGGTCCAAAATCAAAAAAATGTTTTCGACAAAATGTTCAAACAAAATTAGTTTGTCTTAACCATCAGTCCTAGTTAATTTGGGTCCAATCGGAGAAAGTCGATTTCGTCTCTGAACCGCACTGCTTCGGGCAACGCAGGCGACGGGGCAAGATCCGAAGAATCTGAGGGACTTTCGTCTCCCAATTCAATGGACGCACGGCAAGTACGTCGTGCCTTACTGTTTGAAGTACAGGGTTTCACCTGTACCAAAACGTTACCATCATGCAGCGGGCTTGAGCGGGCACCAAACCCTATTTGCGGCCCTCAGTTTTCGGGCGATCAAATTCTGAGCCGCATGCTAAACTGTTCAGGACGCTTGATAGCAGGATCATTGCGCAAGGAGTAGAGCTTGTACCTCCCATTTGTATAATTGAAAGTGGTGTAACGTGTGAAACACGTCTAAGCTTGAAGCGAAGTATCAGGAGAGAAAGGAATCGAACCTCTCTGTTTTCTGGCCTAGAGAGTTAAGCTTCGGGCTTAAGTCTCATACATTCTCCCGTGGTTTAGCGATAAACCCGTTGATTCGAATTAGCCTTCCAGAGTACTCGAATAGTCTGAAGGGCGCGTGTAGGGCGCGGACGTAAGGCGCGGACCTGGTTAACGGTTCGAACCGTCCGACAGGTCACGTCAGTTCCCCTTCCTCGGGGAAGTCGTCGCCACCTCGAGGTAGCGCAGGTGACGGATCGTTATCTGTCACATTTCCCCCCTCTCTTGCTCGCGACTTCTCCTGGAGTCGTGTGCTTTTTCATAGGACGTACTCGTCAGGGGTTTCTGTCGAGTCCTCGCGACGAGTGCAGGGGCGGACCGGCGCGTGCGGATCAGGGACGTGTGGGACCTCGATGGGAGCGTTTGGAACAGCGAGGTCGGATTCGAGTTCCCACGTATGGACGTGATCAGAGTGCAGGCACTGTACGAAGTAGCGAAGGAGTCCTGAGTCGATTTGGTCGTCGACCACTACGCTCATTACGTAGACGAACCCGTTCGAATTTCGTTGAGGGGTCGTTGGTAGCCCAGAAATATCGGGGTTGGGGCGGATCACCGGAGATCCATCGGGGACGTAAAGCCTTGAGTATGGACACGAGGAACGTAGGGTGGATGCGCCAGCCCTCGAGGAGGTCGATGGTCGTTGTCGTATAGCGTCTGGGCGCTGTCGATCCTCGGAAAGGCCTGTTTCGCACAGTCCAAGGCGTTGGTCACATGTTGAACCCAAGACACCGCCTGAGGGCTGTCAGAAGGGAGTATCGTGTCGGGAGGTTGAAGAGCGACTCGTGTGAAGCAATCGGGTGCAATTGGTCTCAGTTGGTAAGGCGGTCGGGATTGCCATCGCTCGGGGTCAGCGTGCGTGCGCTGTCGTTCGGAAGGGAGACTTATGAGGGGTGATCAGTCCCTGTTTTGTCCCGGTTCGTGTTCGTTGTGTGTACGGTTCGTTTTGTGTGTGTGTTACGGACCTGGCCAGGTATATTTTTCGTGGATTCAGACCCCTCTGTTTTTTAGAAAACCCACGAATGGGGAGCGGTTGTAGCGTGCCTTGGCAGCGCTCGTGTGAAGCCCTCACCGATTGGCACGAGTGACAGGATCGAACGTAATCGTTAACATCAAGGCGCATCGTAGGCCATCAGTAATAACGGCCGATAGAGTTGAACGTGCGTTCGAACCCCGGGTGCCCGCCACACTGGGTATAATGGAAGGCGAACAAGATGCGACTCTTGAGGGCGTTGCCATTTGGGACCACGATCTGCGCCTCGGATGCTGAACGTTTAGAGCGGCCTGAACCAACCCAGGAGCCATCGGGGCGTAGGGTAAGGCGTTGCGTGTTTCGGGGACACCGGAACCAAGAGTCACGTTCGGACGCGAGCAAAATATCGGGGGAAATTTCCCGAGGGTGGATAGGGTCGAGTCGTTCCACAGAGGAAAATTCCATGTATTGCTGACGTGAAAGCCTCGGGCTTGCTTACGTGAAAGCATCGGTTGATTAGCGAGGTAGACTAGTGGTTCGTGATCAGTATCGATTTCGAATTCGCCTGTACATTCTTCGAGATAGCATCGCCATTCCTTAAGCGCGAGTTTTCGAGAACTTGTGGGAATGGAAAGCTATCGGCCAACCCTCCTGAAGGAGAACACCCCCTGTCCCTTCGATAGAAGCGTCCGAAAATCCTTCGTAGGATCAGGGTGGGCAAGCAGAGGAGCGTTGGTAAGGCTTTCTTTTATTGCGTCGAAGGCACTTCGACAGTCTTGGGTCCAGATAGTCGCGAAATCTGATCCCCGCAGTCCGGCATTCCGTTTACCGAGGGGTTTTAGCGGCGTTGAAATTGGCGATCCAACCCCAGGGTGGTGTTTGTTTGCGATAGCGGTCAGAGGGGCAGTGAGCGAGGAGTATCCTTGGATGAATTTGCTGAAAAAGTTGGCGAGTCCAAGGAACTGTTGTACGTGCTTCGAGCAGGTCGGTGTCGAACAGGCGTGACTGCCTTGACGTGCGTTTCGTTGCATCGATTTCCATCCCCCGCCGAGAGCACGTGGCCGAGATACTGCACTTCGGGAGTTCGGGTTGGGAGAATATGCCTGTGTCGTGTAGAAGAGGTGAGTCTTCCGTTAGTTGTAGGACCATTCGGTTGTCCCTTCGTGGACTGCATCGTAATAAATGGGCTGGCGAAGCCTATCGCGCCCAAGTCATGGACGCGTTGTTGAACCTCGAGGAGTCCAGCGTGAGACTCGCGGTGTCCGCGTGAGGACTTTGGGGCTGCCGCCAGTGATGGGGCGAATAAACGAGGTGTCCCTACCAGGGGCCTGAATTCGTATTGGCGTGGGGAATTCTGGAAGTCGAACGAAGTCCCAATTGAACAGTTTCAGCTCGAGCTGCGTTCACTTTGCTGGTGAATATTCAGGTGGACACGAGCCCCGTCTCAGCTGGAGGTGCGCTCACTTAACTTGTTAATTTCTGGTGGACAGTAGCCCAAGGGCGTTGCGTTCTGCAATTTCGAAGAGCTCGTTTCGACCCAACCTGCAGGCTACAAGTTCAGGGTGTGTTGTCGTGAGCCGTTGTCGTGTCAGGCCCGTCCTGGGGACCCAGAGGATGGCCCGTGACCAGAGGCGAAAGCATGGGAGGTGTAATTCGGGGCGTGAGTGGGGACGGGAAACGGAACAAGGAACGAGCATTCGCTGCTGCAACGGATCAAGGGACAAGCGTAACGCAACAGGTATCAAAGGCATATTATCAATTTATCATGGCCCGTCCAAATGGGGGTCTTTCGAGGGCAGGCAGAGGCATCACGACTTCTTACCGACGGGGTAGCAGCCTCGAGGTAGGAGAGCCTCTGTTCCAAGAAGCGGGGCGGACGGGTGGGTGGGTGGGTGCAGTGTCCAGCGAGGGTCCGGAAAGTAAGTCCACTGAAGAGGGCGTTGATCTGCGGATAGGTGGGGGGTGGGCCAGCGTGAAAAAAAGAGATCAGGCTCCGTAAACCAAATGTAACGTGTGAAACACGTCTAAGCTTGAAGCGAAGTATCAGGAGAGAAAGGAATCGAACCTCTCTGTTTTCTGGCCTAGAGAGTTAAGCTTCGGGCTTAAGTCTCATACATTCTCCCGTGGTTTAGCGATAAACCCGTTGATTCGAATTAGCCTTCCAGAGTACTCGAATAGTCTGAAGGGCGCGTGTAGGGCGCGGACGTAAGGCGCGGACCTGGTTAACGGTTCGAACCGTCCGACAGGTCACGTCAGTTCCCCTTCCTCGGGGAAGTCGTCGCCACCTCGAGGTAGTGCAGGTGACGGATCGTTATCTGTCACAAGTGGTGGACGCTCGGAAGCGCAGGAGCTCGCGGACCGAGGTGTCGATTCCCTCATTGTGAAGTATTGGTCAGTTGGAAATCGACTTCTCACTACATGAACTCTATCGAACTCGCTGAGCAATATTTTGGCTCTCTGTTACGCGCATAAACTTCCCGATGTCCTAGCAAAATATTTGTTGATTAAGACAGAACATCTGGGGCAGCAGCTACGCAGCCAAGAAACCTCTTTTCCCGATACCTGTTTTAACCCCCGTTTCGGTCGCAGGTCAACAAGCCCAGGGCAGGGACTTCGAAGTTTTTCCGCCGGTAGTACGGCTGGAAGTACGGCTGGAAGTACGGCTGAAACCACCCATCACCCATCACCCAATTGACACTGGGGTCAGCCGAAAACGACAAAACTAGCGACCGTGGGTAGTTCCAACGACAGCATCGCGCCGCGCGAAGCGCATAGCTTTAGATTTGACGCGAAGAGGGTTGAGAGATTTCGAGGGTTATCAGTGTCTCCTCTAGTTCTTCCCCTCCATGAGAATACTCAAGTCTTGAAGCTCAGTGCCGAGTGCTACAAGCAAGGTTACCTACAGTGCTGCCTAGAGCCTACTTCCTTCCGTCTCCTCCTTTCTACGTCTTTTCCTTTTTCGTTTCTTCCCACTCGTCTTATTAGTTCACCCTCTGGCACTCACTTTTGATGTTCCTCTACTCCGGAGCCCCTCTCCTCATGTCCGGGACCTCCGGGACTCTTTCTAAGTACTGTGGATATGCAGTCCTCGCTTCTCGGATCACTCTCGCGGGCCTATTCGTAAGTGGGAATTTCCAGCCCCGCTGTCCGAGAATGCCGTGAGACAGTTGATCGAGAACCCCATCCTTACCGTCTTTGAAGCTTGTGGCCCTCTGCTTTTCTTCCAGGTATGTGCGATAGAGCAGGCAGGAGAATACTGTTGCCAGAGTGTCTTCCTAGGGTATGTTGGTGAGACCGAAGAACCTGCCAAGTACCTCCGCTCTTCCTGTCTGTTCGCCCTGTCTTGAAATATTACTTGCGCGACCTCCAGGCGAGATGCGCGTGCGGGTTGAGCGCTGCGCTCAAGTGTGGCAAAGGTATCCGTCCCTTCACTTGTGCTCCCCCACCCACCCACCCCAAACAAATATCCATCTACGGTCCTATAAAAGTCTGTTTCGGGTGAAATCTATGCGAATATTGGTCGCGTCATCGAGAGCAAGAGGGCACGCCTGTACCGATGATCATGAGATTCAGCTAGAAGGATAGGAACTGAGCAGTAGTGGTAGGCAGGAGCCAAACTACCATGAATGCTGTCCCTGCTATTCTTCCTTTATGCTAGCTAGATCTTGTCCCCACCTCTCAGCAAATGAGTACGGATCCGGATCCGGATTTTAGGTATGTACGGTCCTCATCAACCCTGCCTCTCAGAGTTACTCTTTATCTGTCCTTATCAGTTGTCAGCATGAATTGCGGTGCTCTCACGCGTTTTATGACTTGGTGACTACTGATGTACTTCCGTAGAACTATTGGCTCTGCCAGCTTCCCGTAGTGACAGCTTCCCGTAGACTGTGTCATCCTTTGAGTGACTCCGTGTTGACAGCTTCCTATTGGCTGCGTCACCGTTCAGCCTGAACCCTGTTAGGTTCCTGTCTGCTACTACCCTTTCACCACTGGTGCCCCTTTATGGGTCTCCAGTGCTTGTAACGTTACTCTCGTCTCTGCATTAATAGATTGGCGTTCTGCACACACTTTGTCCTCTCCTCCGGAGTGTTATTCAAGCTGATAGGTTATACGGTCCTTCACTTTCTACCACTGCTTTGCGATGCAACTTCCGCGAGGGCCTCCTGCAAATTTCGAGAAACTCCATGACAAGAATGGAGAATCCTGGACGCGCGGGATGCGCAGCGTCATTATCAGCAATGGCTGCGACCGTGTCCTTCCAAAAGAGGACCCGGGTCCTCTCGATGATTGGCTAGACGTTTGTGCACCAGCTGCCTCTGCTAGTGGTCATGAGAGTCCTTCCGCCATCGTGGAAGTAACCCCCCCCAATCAATCCTCCACCTTTACGGCTCCTTCTGCTACTGTCCAACGCCTCTCTCCTGAGGTTGAGGATGTTCTGATGCGTCTCTGCTGTGCTTCCACTCAGATCATCCAGTATGGAAGGGAGCCTCCACCTCCTGATGCTCGTTTTGACCACGATTATGGAGACCTTGCTCGTCATGCCCGGGAGAATGGCTATGATGATGATGATGATGATGAGGATCTACAGAGTGCTACGAGTGGTGACTTCGGTGGAGGTACTCCTTCCACTGCTACTCGCGCCTTCCACTCTACCGTCTCTCCAGTATATGAGCCTCTGTCAACACCTGCTCTTGCGCCTTCCCCGGAGTTTAAGCCTGGGCCACCTTCTGCACCTTTGCTTGTGCCCCTTCCACCTGTCCACCCGGAGGTGTCCAGGCCGTCTTTGATGCAGAAGTCGGCGTCTTTCACCTTGCCTTCGGACCGAGGTCTGTCTGGATACAACACTCGTGCACGAGAGGCTGCTGCTACTGCTGGCCGCGCATCCTTTGCTGGCCCTTCGGAGGAGCCCCCTCCACCCCCGCCACCACCGGTGGAGCTGCCACCTGCTCCTGGCCCTCCGCCTTCTGTGCCTCCTTCGCTGTCATGCGAGTCCTGGGAGCATCTGCTTGATGGCGGACTTCCTGTGAGTCTATCCCTGCAGGAATGCCGTCTTATCCGCCAAGCTCAACATGCTGGGGAATCCTTGGACCGCATTCTGTACGGTAGGCTGGATATGAAAGCCACTCAGGCTCAGGTTGATAGCAAGGGTCGCCCTAGGCCTAGGCGTGTGATGGCTTACTCAGAGCTAGGTCTTGAATGTCGTGCTTTTCTAGGTCCAGTTATGCCAGGGATTAACTACCCTTCTCCTACTGGTGTGACCTTTGGTGGGATTGGGCGTAGGAACAATGACCTCCGAGGTTATCAGTTTGTTAAGGTTCCCTTGCCTTTCTGTCCTGTTCGTCCGGACTTCGAGCTCATTGCGCGTTCCCTAGATCTTATTAGGAACTTAGATGACCAGCGCGCCTATGACGCTGGTATTGCTGCTGAGTACTTTCTAGCGATTCGTGCATCATTAGCTCCTGTGTCTGCTCCTCCTGCTGCTGGAACTTCGGCATCTCATGGTGAGTCTGGTGTCGATCCTGCAATGTTAGGTTTCAGTGCGCTTCCCCTGCCCCGCCAAGAGTTCATGATCCTGTCCATGATGCTTGCCAACATGACGGATGCACTAGTCAAGGTGTATAAGGACTTTGCTTCGCCTCGGGATATTTTTTTGCATATCCGGAGGCAGCATTCTGATGCCCTTGCCTCTCGTGTCCCTCTCTTGTTGAAGGAATATCATGCTTCGGTCATGGGCGCTCATGAGCATGTTGATGCTTTCTTTCGTCGGGTTCGAGGTATGTGCACTGACCTGCGCAGTGCAGGGTTTCCGCAGACTCAGCATCACGCGATGAACATCATAGTTCAAGGTGCGAGTCTGCAATGTTTTGAAACGCTGAGAATTAAGTATGGGATCTTGCTTTACAATCGGCAACCGGTTGAGTACTGGTCCTGTCTAGAGGAATATAGGCAGCTAGATATTCTAAACATAGCTCTTCCCCAGTCGGATTCCAGGCACCCTGGTTGGTCCCGAAACACTCCCCAGTTTCCTGCTAATGCTGCATTTCAGCGGCGGCAGAAAACTGGTGGTGAATCTGGGTCTAACAAAAGGCGCCTGGAATGCACCTGGGGACCATGCCCCCACAAGGATGGTCACACGGAGGATCGTTGCTGGACGAAGTTCCCGGCCCTGCGAAGGGGCGGTGATGGTGCAACGCGTCCTGTACCGGTGCCTGTTAACCTGGCCCTTCCAGGTAACCTTACTCCAAGGCAACTGTCCTCCTTGCAGGCTCAGATTGATGGGTTTGCTATGCAGAAGTAGGAGGTAAGCCCTGTCCTATTCTCCTGCACCTCAAAGTTCTCTCTTGTATGCAGCCCAAGCCTGTCTGAGGGTGTCTGGCATGTGGATTCTGGAGCTGGTATGTCTATCACAGGTGATAAGTCTTTGTTCACTGTGTTTCAAGTTCCTTTAAATCTGCCATCAGTTCGATTTGGTGATGGAGTGGTTCAACGGGCACAGGGTAAGGGATCCATTGAGTTATGTAGTGATTGGTTACCAACACCAATCATTCTAACTGATGTTCTCTACATTCCTCACTGTCCAGTGAACCTCGTGTCAGTAAATGCTGTGGCTCATTCTCTCCACTGCAAGGTTTCTTTTGATAGTCTTAGTTGTACTGCCGCTAGGGACTCTTCTGTTCTCTGGTCTTTCCCTGCCTCCAGTGATGGTGTTTACAAGTTTGCATGTAGGCCTTGTTACACCACTAGTGGCTGTTTGTCTGGAGCTGACAATTATCCAGCTTTTGCACTTGATGTTGATGAGGACGGTGGAGTTGTTATCCCTACCACTCCTGAATGGCTGTGGCATAGGCGGTTGGGTCACCCCGGCTATGATGCCATGCACAGACTTGTCAAGAAGGGTATGGTTAAGAACTTACCCCTCTCACTCAAACAGGTCAAAAAGCTGGCTAAGATCCCTTGTGATGCTTGTCAAAAGGCTAAGGGCAAACGTCTCCCTTTTCCTAAAGCAAGCACCACTGTGATCAATGCACCTCTCCAACGCCTTCACTTGGACATCATGGGGCCAGTTCATATTAGGGGACTTCGTGGGGAGTATTATATTCTGTGCCTCACAGACCAACACTCTGGCTATGCTGAGGTGTTGTGCTTGAGGACCAGGGATGAAGCTCCCTTAGCACTTCAAACTATCATCCTCAGATGGATGAATCAGCTGCAAGGGTTTGCCTTTAAGTGTCTGAGATCTGACAGGGCTAAGGAGTTTATAGTAAAGAGGTTTGAGGATTGGCTGATATCGGTTGGGGCAGTGCATGAGTTATCTTTGGCATACACTGCACAGCAGAATGCAACTGTGGAGAGGTACAATGGGGTCTTACAGTCCATAGCTAGAAGTATCCACCTGGAGTCTAAGCTAACTAAGTCTTTCTGGTCCTATGCCTTCCTAGCTGCTTGTTACCTTCGTAATCGCTTGCCCAACCAGGGAGATAAGACTCCTCATGAGCTTTTCTTTGGGGTTATGCCTGATGTGTCGATGTTGCGCGTGTTTGGTTGCCCATGCTACGTTACGTTAGTCAATGGGAAGAAGCGCAACAAGCTGGACGAAAGGGCGTTATCTGGTAGACCAGTAGGGTATTCTCTGGTGAGTAAGGGTTATTTTGTTTGGGTTCCTAAGTTGCGCCAGGTAGTAGAGAGTCGTGATGTACTCTTCTATGAGCAGTTTGATCATAACTGTATTCCTGGGCTATCTCCCTATGATGGGTCTCCGTATGTCTCTCGCATCCCTGCCGCTATCAACGGACACATGCCTGAGCCTGCGGTTAATTCCCTAGACCCTTTGCTAACCCCAATTGTCGACCGCTGCCCTGCTCATGGGATGACCTTGCGTCCCAGGTCAGGGGCTGATGGTGCTGCATTGCGTGTGAAGGCACTGGGCGGGCGAGATTCTGAAGTTCTTTTAGATGAAATCTTAGCCGAATCTCAGGTTTTAGCTAGTCCCTCCTCTGCGCCACATTTCGTCGGTGAAGCTTTAGAATTACGACAGCCTTCGATCATAGTGGTACCTGGATCAGGTCCATTGTCTAATAGTCGCCAACCTCCGACCAACTCTGATAGCTCGCAGGTGTTGTTAGTACCTTCGCCTCCTGGCATCGCTGGTGGATCATTCGGGTCAAGCCCATGTGACGATGTAGCCGTTGCCGATAGTGCAAGTGATGATCTGGAACACTGGTCGGGTTCCGATACTGTGTATGACTGGGGTGTTCCGGTCGACCCAGGCTTCGTTGATTTAGAGGCAAATAAGGCCGGCCCTGTTCAACCAGGCAGTAGTTCTGCACTGGGGGCTATACTACCTGTTACTGCTGATACTGCTGATATCCACGCTGCTCATGTACAAGTAAACTGCTTGTACATGGGAGCATATATTTCCACTTCCTCTGAACTAACCTTCAAAGCTGCTATGCTTCCCTCCAACCCTGACAGAGATCAATGGCTACATGCTATGAAGGATGAGATGGCGTCCCTACATGCCCATGGCACTTGGGCTCTCACTCCACAGGTTCCTAAACAAAGGATCCTGTCTGGCAGGTGGTTATTTGTGAAGAAAGTTGGGGTTGATGGTTCTATCCGCTTCAAGGCACGTTTTGTGGTTCGTGGTTTTCTACAGCGTCCTGGGATGGATTTTCATGATGTATATGCCCCCGTTTCTTCTAAGGCAGGTCTGAGGATGCTCCTGGCTGCCATCACTCATAGGAAGATGTTTGTTCGGCAGCTGGACATCAAGACTGCATTTCTGAATGCTAAGTTAGAACCTGGTCTGGACCTGTACTGCTTCCAGCCTGAGGGCTTTAAGGTACTTGGTCCTAACGGTGTTCCCCTTGTGTGCAAACTGATCAAGTCCCTTTATGGTTTGAAACAGGAACCCAGAGCTTGGAGTATGGATGTCAAGCGGGTTTTGGTTGCACATGGTTTCACAATGTGCAAGGCAGAACCTGCTCTGTATTTTAGAAGGGATTCTAATGGTGGGTGGAGCTATGTCCTGACCTATGTGGATGATTTTATCTGTGCTTTTAGCGAGCTGGATAGTTATGTTTTGCTGATCAAGGCTATGGAGAAGGCTGGCTGGGAGGTCAAAGAGATGGGTGTACCAGTTCAGTTCCTATCCCTGGACATGACTTGTACACTTGACTCTGACGGCAGGTGTGTTAAGATCAACCTCTCCCAGCACACCTACATTGTTGATCTGGTAGAGCAGTTTGGTCTTACTGATGCTGCCCCACCCAGGTTTGGAGCCCCCATGGCCAAGTCCACTATCACTGACCCTCCTGGAGAACACCTGCCCTCTAATAGCCAGTACCTCTCTCTTGTAGGTGCTTTGCTATACCTGGCTACTTGCACCAGGCCTGATATTGCCTTTGCTGTTAGCTACCTGTCCAGGTTTTCTGCTCACCCTACAGTCCCCCTCTGGGGGGCTGCCAAGCGTTTGCTCTTGTATTTGAGGTCACATTCCCAACTGGGACTCACTTACACCCACAGCCCTGTTTTCTCTTTGACTGTCTTTAGTGACTCATCCTTTGCTGATGATGGGTCTGACAGGAGATCTCAGACTGGCTTTGCTGTGCTAGCTGGAGGGTGCATAGTGAACTGGATGAGCAAGAGGCAGCCTACTGTTGCCATTAGCTCTAGTGAGGCTGAGTATCAGGCCCTGTCCCAGGCTGCCAGGGAGGTGCAATGGTTGAAGAAGTTAAGGGTAGATCTGGGTCTGCCTTGTGATTTGGTTACCATTAAGGGTGACAACAAAGGGTCTCTGAGTTGGTCAAATGACTGGCAGCTCCTCCCTCGCAGCAAGCACATTGATGTTATTCATCACTATATCAAGGAGCTGGTGGAGGATGGTTCACTAGATGTTGCCTATGTTAACACCAAGGACAACTGTGCTGACCCCTTCACCAAGCCCCTGGATCCTGCTGTGTTCTGGCGGTTTATCCGTATGCTTGGTATGACTGCTTCTTCTTAGGGTCATATTTTTTTTTTTGGTTACATCGGTTTATTTTGGTTATCAATGTTCGGCATTAGGTTCCTATTTCCGGATCGGGTTTTCTATACCGTTGTTACCCATCTTTGATATTCGGTTTTCCTCTCTTACTAACTTGGCAAATTTTTGGATTTTTGCCTTGTTTCATTCCTTCCTGTAACCCTTTGGGTTTCATTTGGAGTTCTCTCGATTTTTTCGGAGTTCTTTGATTTTTTTTTTTTTTATCTGTTACATATAGTTCTATGTCCCCGATGCCATAGGTGGAGAAGTAGTATTGTATGTCACCTGTGTCATAGGTGGAGTGTCAGCATGAATTGCGGTGCTCTCACGCGTTTTATGACTTGGTGACTACTGATGTACTTCCGTAGAACTATTGGCTCTGCCAGCTTCCCGTAGTGACAGCTTCCCGTAGACTGTGTCATCCTTTGAGTGACTCCGTGTTGACAGCTTCCTATTGGCTGCGTCACCGTTCAGCCTGAACCCTGTTAGGTTCCTGTCTGCTACTACCCTTTCACCACTGGTGCCCCTTTATGGGTCTCCAGTGCTTGTAACGTTACTCTCGTCTCCGCATTAATAGATTGGCGTTCTGCACACACTTTGTCCTCTCCTCCGGAGTGTTATTCAAGCTGATATCAGTTCAGGAGGGGAACTTGGTTTGAACGATCATGTTGACAGCAAGCCAGAAGGATGGGATGCAGGCAGGATTCAGATTATATTCAAAGAATGCTGACCTCACTGCATCTTAGCTTGGATCTTGTCCCCACCCTGCTGACTCTGTCTGTGCCTGAGCATGAGGGGACCTGAGTTGGGTACAGCTTAATTCAAAGCGAGCGCTTTTGTGCTTTTGAGTGCTGACTTTTTGACCCCCTCTGCGCTTTAAGCACAGTTTTTTGTAACCCCTTGTGGGCGCTGCAAGCAATTTTTGCGCTTTTTGCACTACAGAGCGCAGTTTCTTTGTTTTCAAGTAGCTAAAGCGCTGGCCAATTTGGCCATTTGAAGTACCCTGGAGGGGACCTGAGTTGGGTACCGCTCATTGCACTAAGGCCCCGAATGCCCCTACGCGCAATGCCCACACCCTGTCTATACCCTTACTGGCGGGCTAGTTGCTACGTATGAGTTAGGGTGTAGACAGTGTATGGGCATTGGTTGTACGTTAGGGTTTATACAGTGTATGGGCATTGGATATAAGTTAGGGTATAGACAGGGTATGGGTATTGGGCGTGGGGGCATTGGGGGCCTTACAGTCATGAGTGGTACTCATCCGAGTTTTGAAATGATTTGGACATGGGGACATGCTTAAGCAAAAAGTGTCCTCGGGCACCTGCTCTGGGGCCTGGGCCTGGGCCATGGAAGTTTTTCTTGCTATTTGGACTTCCATGGCCCAGGTCCAGGCCCCAGGGCAGGTGCCTGACGACACTTTTGGGGCCTGGGCCATGAAAGTATTTTTTGCTATTGGAACTTCCATGGACAGAAGTTGAACTTTTCCTATTGGTCACATGTTATGCATGATAGGCACTGTTTCTTTTTTAGGCCACTTGTGGCAGCTTCCCGCCAGCTCCAATAGCCAGCCATTGGGTCAAAGTCAATGCTTGAAGTTGCATTGGAATGCCTGTCATGTCAGCTTCCAGGCGCACTAGCTAGCTTCAGGTTTGGCCCAAGGGTGGGTAAAAGGAGCTGCCTCGAAGCTGCTACGCGTAGCCCCCAAAAGAAACAGTGACAGTAGAGGATCATGACTGCAAGCGAACAGGCTGGCCCCCTCAACCTCACACCTTATCATAAGGCGTAACATGTATTCATACATTCTAACACTGCAGCCATCCGCTCTACATCCTCACCAGCAGGTCCCAATGCAAGCTGGATTTTGGGTGCGGCTGCTCTCCTTTGCACCTTACTACTTGCTCAACTTGGCGATGGGAGGCGGCATCATTCGAATCTTCTTGACCCAAGGACTTTACTCCAGCCTGCTCTTGCTGTTGGATGTGATCAGTCGTCCCACGTCCTCCTTCAAGCTACCTACGCAGGAGCTAGCCTGCGCAGCTAAGTGAGTGATTGCTTCCATAACTTGGACTTGGTAACATTACATTACATTGCCATAGGCAGGCCTGTGCTAACCCTAGGCTGTTACTTCGGCCTGCGCTTGCTGTTGTATGTGATTGGTCGTCATGTGTCCTCCTTCAAGCTCTCTACACAGGAGCTAGCCTGTGGAGCTAAGTGAGCGATTGCTTCCATAAATTTGACTTGGTCGTATGCGTAGCTTTTATTTCAGCTACGAGCAGCAGCTTCTAGGCAGCTCCCCTGGCTGGCATTCCTGCTTAGCCAGGCACAACCTAGTGCACCTTGAAGCTGACACAATCTGCTTTCCAGCATTGTCGAAATAAATGGGTGTAGCCCAGGTGCTGTTGCGTGTGATGGGCCGTCCTGTGTCACCTTTTATCTAATAAGTACGTCCCTTCCAGAAGTCGGGATGTACGCACATATTATATCTAGAATTACTACGGTTATCCGGGTAGTAACTTGATTAATGCATGTGTTGTTGGGTGTTATTGGCAGTCATGTGTCGTCATTGGGGCTACCTACACTTATGCAGCTAGCCTGCAAAGCCAAGTGGGCTATGTGTGTTGTTGCTGTGTGTGTGTTTACTTCGGCCTCTCATGCTGTTGTGCGTGATAGGCCATCCCGTGCACTTGTTGAAGCTATCTACAATTGATGAGCTAACCTGCAAAGCCAATTGAGCTATGTGTGTTGTTGTTGTGTGTGCTTTTACTTCAGCCTTCTCATGCTGTTGCGTGTGATAAGCCTTTATGTGTCGTCATTCAAGCTACCTGCACTTATGGAGCTAGCCTGCGAAGCCAATTGAGCTATGTGTGTTGTTGCTGTGTGTGCTTTTACTTAGGCCTTCTCATGCTGTTGTGTGTGATAGGCCGTCCTGTGTCCTTGTTGAAGCTACCTACATTTGATGAGCTAACCTGCAAAGCCAATTGAGCTATGTGTGTTGTTGCTGTGTGTGCTTTTACTTAGGCCTTCTCATGCTGTTGGGTATGATAAGCCGTCCTGTGTCGTCGTTCAAGCTACCTGCACTTGAGGAGCTAGCCTGCAAAGCAAAGTTAGCTATTGTACTGTTTTATTTTTTGCAGAGCCCCCCCTTCTGGGGGGTGGGATCCCCCAGGGTCAAATCTTTGTCCGTCTGTCCGAACACAAGAAACACAAAACAAGTAAACCTGGCCCTAACTAATTTGTAAACCTTGGCTCTCGATTCCGTTGCCACCTGTCGCTCCGAAGGCCAACACTCTCCACCAATTTTCCGCTTCGCTTGTGACGCTCCTGGAATTGTTAGGCTACTTGTAGCAGCTTCTAGGCAGCTCCCTTTCCCTGTCATTGGGCCAAGGCTGAAGGCACCTGCACTTGAGGAGCTAGACTGCGAAGCATAGTGAGCTATCGCACTGTTTCATTCATAGGCTATGTGTTACAGCTTCTAGGCAGCTCCCTTTCCCTACCCTGTGTCCTCGTTGGAGCTACCTACAGTGGAGGAACTAGCCAGTGAAGCCAAGTGAGCTTTTGCCACAGCGATTTTGTTTTCAAATCTGAAATTGGGTTTCCTCTAGCTTCATGGTTTTAGGGCTCCTCCAGGGACAGCGTTTTAGTGCTTTCTATGGCTTTTTATAGCTTTTTGGGGCCATTTATCTCATAGGGCAAACAAAAAAATGTTTTTTACTTTTTTACAGCGATAATTTCGCTAAAAACGGGGTCAAAAACTAGCTTTCGCTACATATAGCGGAAATGAAAATCTCTGTATTGCCACTGTTTCTTTTGGGGCTGTGCGTAGCAGCATCTAGGCAGATCCTTCCACCGACCCTTGGGACAAACCTAGAACTAGGTAGAGCATGAACGGTCACTTCTAGAACTTGCTCTTGGTAACATGCACCATCTCTTTTTTGGCTATGTGAAGCAGCTTTTAGGCGGATCCTTCCACCCACCCCTGGGCCAAACCTGAAGCTAGCTAGTGTGTGAGCGATCGCTTCTAAAACTTGCTCTTGGTAACACGCACCATCTCTTTTTTGGCTATGCGAAGGAGCTTCTAGGCAGATCCTTCCACCCACCCCTGGGCCAAACCTGAAGCTAGCTAGTGTGTGAGCGATCGCTTCTAAAACTTGCTCTTGGTTACATGCACTTTATCTTTTTTGGCTGTGAGAAGCAGCTTCTAGGCAGGTCCTTCCACCTACCCCTGGGCCAAACCTAAAACTAGGTAGTGCATGATCAATTGCTTCCAGAGCTTGAACTTGGTAACATGCACTGTTTCGACTTCGCATAGCAGCTTCTAGGCAGCTCCCTTTCCCTGTCATTGAGCCAAGGCTGAAGGTACCTACAGTGGAATAGGTAGGGAACGGCAACTAACATTAATGTTTGAAAAACTAGTATTAACTTATATTATTATAGTGTCACAATAATATTAGTTTTTCAAATAAATTTGAAATTCTGGTGAGACGGCTCGTCCGACTAATATTATATAATATTATATAATATTATTTATTCACTAATATTATATAACATAGCCGACCCCTAGGAATAGGTAGCCTGCAAAGCCAAGTTAGCTATTATTGTTTCTTTTGTGGGCTACATACAGCAGCTTTTAGGCATCTCCACTGCCTATTTATCTACCCATGCACTGTAACAATCGCACACAAGCACTGTTATGAAGTGGGCTTCTCTGTTTTTACCCCCTTGAGCAGCACCTCCACCCACAGCTTTCTCATTACCACCTAGAGCATGCTAATCTACCCCTGCACTGTAACACATGCACACACACACACTGTTCTCAAGTGTGCACCGCTGTTTTTACCTTACCTTCAGGAGCACCAGCTCATCCATCTCATCAGCCCAGGCTTTCTCATCGTCATCCTCGATGTTTTCTGAGCTCAAGACACCCACAGCGGGCCTGTCCCAGTCTTCTCACATGGCATCCAGCAAATGCCAGAGCGTAAACGACTTCGAAAACAATGCTGTCGCACCATCCGCCGCCGCAGTAGCAGCAGCAGCAGCCCAGCCCAAGCCAGAGACCAAGCCCAGGCTGGGTGCAGTCAACGACGTCAAACCCACACCTGTGTCCCCATCCCCCCAGCTGGACCCATTCGATCCTGCAGGCTGCGGGCATGGGCCGGCTTTGCCCAATCACATCTTTCGAAACCCCGACTTCGAGGACGACATTGCCCACCCCATCGTTGAGTCCGGGGCATGCACCGCTGGAGCCAATGGAGCCTCTGGAGCCACGCACCCCTCAACGGCCTTCAAACTGTCTGCCGGAATGAACGACGACGGTGACGACGTGATACGTACCCCTGGAGCCACGTACTCCTCAACAGCCTTCAAACTGTCTGCGGGAATGAAGGACGACGAGGAGATGCGACGTCCCCCGGGAAAGGAGTCCATTGACATGGAAGTGGAGTTCATCATGGCATCCATCTCAAGTGCGGTGAAGAACTACGAACAGCCGACCTGGCGGGCAACAGCCAAAGGGCCCACCCAGTGCCACATCGTCTTTCCCAACGCGAACCCTGGCATGGCGTGCGTTGGTGCTGTTGACAGGATTGAGACGGCGATGATAAACATGTGAGTTCTCACTTATTGTGATGATGATGATGATGGTGGTGCCCATAGATGTTGCTGATGCTGATGCTGATGCTGATCGTGATTGTTGTTGATGGTGGTGGTGGTAACGGTTGTTGTTGATGTTGATGATGATGGTTCCGCTGTCTTCCCCAACGCGAACCCAGACATGGCGTGCACTTGTGCTGTGGAGTGGATGGAGAAGGAGATGGCAAACAGGTGAGTTGTCACTTATGATGATGATGAAGATAATGATAATGATGATGGTGGTCATGGTTGATGATGATGAAGATAATGATAATGATGATGGTGGTCATGGTTGATGAAGATGGTGGTCATGGTTGATGATGATGGTGTTTATTGTTGTTGTTCATGTCGATGATGATGGTTACGCTGTCTCCCCCAGCGCAAACCCAGACATGGTGTGCGTATGTGCTGTGGACTGGATGGATATGGCTTTGGCAAATAGGTGAGTTCTCACTTATGATGATTGCAAACCCTAAACACTTAATCCTGGACCCTAAAGGGTAAGCCTCCAATATATGTATAAAATGTAATGATAACACCTGGTGGGGCGTGGTGTTAAGGGAGCCTGTCGTACGCGGGTGGGGAGCGGTCTCCTACCTCAACTGGACAAGCTACCATCGCGGTTCACGACGACCTGCAACGCCAAGAGCGAGCGAAGGGGGAGTCGAACCCCCGACTCCTCATCCTAAAGCGATCTGGTCTACCACAAGACCATTGTATATCACTGAAAGGGGCTTGTTAAGATATGTATAAACTATCAGCATGCGCTACATGTGCAAGAACATCAAGATCACTTGAATATGTCACTTTCCTTTTCAGGGCTACATATAGCAGCTTCCATCCAGCTCTATTGGCCACCCTCCGGGAAAAGGCAAAAGCTTTCAGCTTCATTGGAACACCTCAGTAAATCATCTTATTCAACTTGCTCCACCACCACCTAACCAACCCACCCGAACTACCCAACCCAACCCAACCCAACCCAACCCAACCCAACCCAACCCAACCCAACCCAACCCAACCCAACCCAACCCAACCCAACCCAACCCAACCAACCCAACCCAACCCAACCCAACCCAACCCAACCCAACCCAACCCAACCCAACCCAACCCAACCCAACCCAACCCAACCCAACCCAACCCAACCCAACCCAACCAACCCAACCCAACCCAACCCAACCCAACCCAACCCAACCCAACCCAACCAACCCAACCCAACCCAACCCAACCCAACCCAACCCAAAGCCCAACCCAACCCAACCCAACCCAACCCAACCCCAACCCAACCCAACCCAACCCAACCCAACCCAACCCAACCCAACCCAACCCAACCCAACCCAACCCAACCCAACCCAACCCAACCCAACCCAACCCAACCCAACCCAACCCAACCCAACCCAACCCAACCCAACCCAACCCAACCCAACCCAACCCAACCCAACCCAACCCAACCAACCCAACCCAACCCAACCCAACCCAACCCAACCCAACCCAACCCAACCCAACCCAACCCAACCCAACCCAACCCAACCCAACCCAACCCAACCCAACCCAACCCAACCCAACCCAACCCAACCCAACCCAACCCAACCCAACCCAACCCAACCCAACCCAACCCAACCCAACCCAACCCAACCCAACCCAACCCAACCCAACCAACCCAACCCAACCCAACCCACCCAACCCAACCCAACCCAACCCAACCCAACCCAACCCAACCCAACCCAACCCAACCCAACCCAACCCAACCCAACCCAACCCAACCCAACCCAACCCAACCCAACCCAAACCCAACCCAACCCAACCAACCCAACCCAACCCAACCCAACCCAACCCAACCCAACCCAACCCAACCCAACCCAACCCAACCCAACCCAACCCAACCCAACCCAACCCAACCCAACCCAACCCAACCCAACCCAACCCAACCCAACCCAACCCAACCCAACCCAACCCAACCAACCCAACCCAACCCAACCCAACCAACCCAACCAACCCAACCCAACCCAACCCAACCCAACCCAACCCCAACCCAACCCAACCCAACCCAACCCAACCCAAACCCAACCCAACCCAACCCAACCCCCCAACCCAACCCAACCCAACCCACCCAACCCAACCCAACCCCAACCCAACCCAACCCAACCCAACCCAACCCAACCCAACCCAACCCAACCCAACCCAACCCAACCCAACCCAACCCACCCAACCCAACCCAACCCAACCCAACCCAACCCAACCCAACCCAACCCAACCCAACCCAACCCAACCCAACCCAACCCAAACCAACCCAACCCAACCCAACCCAACCCAACCCAACCCAACCCAACCCAACCCAACCCAACCCAAACCCAACCCAACCCAACCCAACCCAACCCAAACCCAACCCAACCCAACCCAACCCAACCCAACCCAACCCAACCCAACCCAACCCAACCCAACCCCAACCCAACCCAACCCAACCAACCCAACCCAACCCAACCCAACCCAACCCAACCCAACCCAACCAACCAACCCAACCCAACCCAACCCAACCCAACCCAACCCAACCCAACCCAACCCAACCCAACCCAACCCAACCCAACCCAACCCAACCCAACCCAACCCAACCCAACCCAACCCAACCCAACCCAACCCAACCCAACCCAACCCAACCCAACCCAACCCAACCCAACCCAACCCGCATTCTCAGGATGCCCAACCTATCACCCATGAACGTGTGCTTGCGACACGGCTCCCTCATTGTCTCCTTCGCCATGAAGTCTAGAGGTCCCGTGGACGGCGCCGGCGCCCACGCTCACGCCCCTCTCTCAGCCAATGAGCTCAACAACTCGATCAGCCCGGAGAGTTGGGCTAAGTACTTGCAAATGATCGAACCCCCGCAAACCGACGACAGCCTCATCCTACTGGTCGGGTCTGAGAAAATGGTCTTCCGATGGGATCCATCTGCTGGGTGCTGGAAGCATCAGCAGTGCCCCGAGTCCGAAGCCAAGCCAACTGCCATTGCTTTCTCCTTCTCCCTGTCTGCTGCCGCTGCCCCTGCTACTGCTGCTGCTGCTGCCACTTCTGATACTCCTGCAGCTCCTGCTGCTGCTGCTGCTGTCGCCCCTGCTGTTGGCCAGCTGTCCTTGGTCACAGTAGACATGGAACTGGGAGAGGGCTGCTCGCTGGTGCCTGATCAGACACACTCACACAAGGAAGCGGGAGTGAAGTTGAGGGCACTTTGCCAGGGTCAAGAGTTGCCCTTGACTTGGAGGAAGAAGGTGAGCTGGCCTGTTTTGTTTTATTACTGCTGCTTGGTGCCTGATCAGACACACTCACACAAGGAAGCGGGAGTGAAGTTGAGGGCACTTTGCCAGGGTCAAGAGTTGCCCTTGAATTGGAGGAAGAAGGTGAGCTGGCCTGTTTTGATTTATTTTTCCTGCTGCTTGGTGCCTGATCAGGCACACGCACACAAGGAAGCGGTAGTGAAGTTAAGAGCGCTTTGCCAAGGCCAGGAGTTGCCGTTGAATTGGAGGAAGAAAGTGAGCAAGACTTAATGGGTTGCTATTTTTGATGGTGGTGGTGCTGTTTTTGATGGTGTTGGTGTTGGTGTTGTTGGTGTTGTTGTCCCACCACCAACCACCAACCACTCACGTACAGGCAGGCAACACCGCTTATGAGCTAAGCATCAGCCTGGACGCTGTCAAGGCCAGCCACGCCAGCAACCAGCCTATCACTCTCCATCAACCCACCAACAACCCACCAATCCACACAAAACTGCATACTCCCCCCCCCCCCCCTCCCCGTCCCCCCTCTCACCCACACCCACACCCACCAAACCCACACCTACATAAAAACACAGCCCCCCCCCCCCCCCCCCCCCCCCCCCTCCACACACACACACACCTACACACAAACACAGCCCAACCTCCCAATCCCATCCCTCCCACCCACCCACCAACCAACCCACACCTACAAAAAACACAGGACGGCAATGCCTATGAATTGAACATCAGCCTGGACTCTGTCAAGGCCATCCACGCCAGCAAGCAGCCCATCACTCTCCATCAACCCACCAACAACCCACCAATCCACACAAAACTAGCCCCCCTTCCCCCCCCGTCCCCGTCTCCATGACCTGTCCCTTCCCCCCCTCCACACACCCACCAACCCGCCCACACACCTACACACAAACACAGGACGGCAACGCCTATGAGCTGAACATCAGCCTGGACTCTGTCACGTCCATCCACGCCAGCAAGCAGCCCATCTTTCTCCCAGCATTGTTGACTGTTGAGGCTTGGGATGGCTACTCGGTCCCTCAAACATCCTCCGTGCTTATCCTCCCCGTGCACATGGGCAGTCTCGTCGCAGAGCTGAACAACCAGAAGGAGTCAAGCTCCCCGCTGTCCACTCTGACCTCCGCCAACCTCGAATCCCTCGGGATGTGGCTGGAGCTCACTTCCCAGCAGGTCAGTGCTCCGCAGGGTTTGGGGGGCAGCACGTCGCACTGGGGTCGCACCGATTAGGTCAATTTGCAAAACAAAATGAAAATAAACAATGCGCTATCCACTCTACCCTCCGCCAACCTTGAATCCCTGGGCATGTGGCTGGAGCTCACTTTCCATCAGGTCAGTGCTCCGCGGGGTTTGGGGGGCAGCGTGTCGCACTGGGGTAACACGGAGTCGGTCAATTTGCAACGCATCGCACACAAAACAACCGCTGCGCTGTCCACTCTACCCTCGGCCAACCTTGAATCCCTTGGGATGTGGCTGGAGCTCAATTCCCAGCAGGTCAGTGCCTCGCGGGGGTCGGCGGGCAGCGCGTCGCACTGGGGTCACGTTGACTTGCTCAATTTGCGACACATCGGACGGGAAGAAACAGTGGCCTGGAGTTTCATTCCTAGCAGATCAGTGCTGCATTGTTGCGGGTCAAGCAATGTGATTTGATTTTCAAATCTGAAAGCAGCTGAAAGTGGTATTTTTCTAGCTCTATGGTTTTAGGCCTTCTCCAGCAACAGTGTTTTATAGCTTTTGTAGCTTTTTAGGGCGATTAAAGGCGGAAAAAAAACGTTTTTGTTTACTTTTTGTATAGCAATAATTTCGTAAGTATTACTTATAAGTATTACTAATTTTTGTATAGCAATAATTTCGTACGTATTACTAATAAGTATTACTAATTTTTGTATAGCAATAATTTCGTAAGTATTACTAATAAGTATTACTAATTTTTGTATAGCAATAATTTCGTAAGTATTACTAATAAGTATTACTAGTTTTTGTATAGCAATAATTTCGTAACAAGTTCAATGCAGCGTCGCCTGCGACGCTAAAAATTGGCGGAGAGTGATCGCGACGGAGCTACAGGTGGAAAGGGAAGCGAGTTAGTTATGAGACCGTTGGCTGACGTGTCAGGCTTCATCGCGGTCAGACGGATGGATGGATGGATGGACGAACGGACAAATTGGTAACACAAATAAAAAAAAACTAGGGGCTCCCGCCCCCCAGAACTGGGGGCACCGCCAAAAACGGGGTCAAAACTAGCGATCGCTGTATATAGCGGGAAAACAATTCCTGGTGAAGAAATGTGTTGGGACCCAATTCATCAGTGCTTTCTTTCTTTTCAGCCCCCCCTGATATCGAGGTTTGGCAAGCCCATTAAGCCTATTTGGCTATCCCTGGACTTCAACGTACATACATTACTTTGCGTTACAGTAACTAGCCCCAGTGCAAGCGAGCGGGAACCTCACGCCCCGTGGCAAGGCGTTACAATTTACAATTTTATGTTGCATTACAGGTCACCACCTCTCCCTCCGTGCATGCCAAGATTGTGGACATAGGCGCACAGTTACTGCTGGAGACCCTCAGCAGATTGCCCCCCCATCGATTCGTTCACAATGAAGTCTGGCTCCCCCATGGATGGCATCCATGCTCCCACCCCACGCCACCCTATCCCAACCCATCCCACCCCCACCCCACCCTATCCCAACCCATCCCACCCCCACCCCACCCTATCCCAACCCATCCCACCCCCACCCCACCCTATCCCAACCCATCCCATCTCCACCCCCACCTATCCCAACCCATCCCACCCCCACCCCACCCTATCCCAACCCATCCCACCCCCACCCCACCTATCCAAACCCATCCCATCCCCACCCCACCCTATCCACCCCATCCACCCCCACCCCACCCTATCCCAACCCATCCCACCCCCACCCCACCCTATCCCAACCCATCCCACCCCCACCCCACCCTATCCCAACCCATCCCACCCCCACCCCCACCCCACCCTATCCCAACCCATCCCACCCCACCCCACCCTATCCCAACCCATCCCACCCCCACCCCACCCTATCCCAACCCATCCCATCCCACCCCACCCTATCCCAACCCATCCCACCCCCACCCCACCCTAATCCAACCATCCCACCCCCACCCCACCTCCACCCCACCCGATCCAAACCCATCCCACACCCACCCCACCCGATCCAAACCCTTCCCACCCCCACCCCACCCTATTTCAACCCTTCCCACCCCCACCCCACCTATCCCAACCCATCCCACCCCACCCCACCCTATCCCAACCCATCCCACCCCCACCCACCCTATCCCAACCATCCCACCCCACCCCCACCCCACCCCTATCCCAACCCATCCCACCCCCACCCCACCCTATCCCAACCCATCCCACCCCCACCCCACCCTATCCCAACCCATCCCATCCCACCCCACCTATCCCAACCATCCCACCCCCACCCCACCCTAATCCAACCCATCCCACCCCCACCCCACCTCCACCCCACCCGATCCAAACCCATCCCACACCCACCCCACCCGATCCAAACCCTTCCCACCCCCACCCCACCCTATTTCAACCCTTCCCACCCCCACCCCACCCTATCCCAACCCATCCCACCCCCACCTCACCCTATCCCAACCCATCCCATCCCATCCCATCCCAGGTCAGCACCTCTCCCTCCGTGCATGCCCAGATGGTGGAGATGGGCGTGCAGCTACTGCTGGAGTCACTCAGCAGAAGCATGCCCAACC
The DNA here is from genome assembly GCA_022414725.1 of Microglena sp. YARC. Classification (NCBI taxonomy): domain Eukaryota; kingdom Viridiplantae; phylum Chlorophyta; class Chlorophyceae; order Chlamydomonadales; family Chlamydomonadaceae; genus Microglena; species Microglena sp. YARC. The sequence goes on along the minus strand of CM039463.1, from coordinate 87,171,430 downwards.
TGATGAGGGCAGTTATCCAGGGAATGACAGGAGACTTGAGCATCCTCTTCACCACCCTGCTAGCATCAAAGTCCGAGGCTGGAGCCGGCAACGTCAGCATCGCCCTGCTCCGTGAGTACCTCTAAACCCTAAACCCTTAAACCCTGAACCCTAAACGCATTCTTCTTTAAGTGCATTGTCACAGCGTTGCCCTGCTCTGTGAGCACCCCTGAACCCTGAACCATTATCCTATAAGTGCGTTGACACGACGTTACCCTGCTTGCATCAAAGTCCTAGGCTGGAGCACTCCCTCTACTTCTAAACGTCCTACTACAACCACCACCACGGCCACCGCCAACACCACTGCCACCAAATCTGTGCATGCCTCACCTCCTCATGATTAGCCACCTCCATGACCCGCCCCTGACCAGAGCAATGCCCTCCATCTACTTGAACATCCTACAACAACCACCACCACTGCCACAACCACCACCACGGCCACCGCCAACACCACTGCCACCAAATCTGTTCATGCCTCACCTCCTCATGATCAGCCACCTCCATGACCCGCCCCTGACCAGAGCAAAGCCCTCCATCTACTTGAACATCCTACAACACCCAACACCACTGCCACCGCCAACACCACTGCCACCAAACCTGTCCATGCCTCACCAGCGCCGCCCTGCTCTGTGAGTACCTCTACACCCTAAACCCTGAACCCATTCTCTGAGAAGTGCGATGTTGCAGCTTTTCCCTGCTCCCTAACCCTAACCCTAAACCTGAGTACCCGCCATTCTCATGTTATTGCGTTGTAACAGCTTTTCCCTGCTCCCTATTCCTAACCCTAAACCCTGAACCTGAGCTCCCTTCATTCTTTTGTTATTGCATTGTCACAGCGTTACCCTGCTCCCTAGCCCTTAACATAAACCTGAACCCTAAACCTGAGTACCCGTCATTCTCTTGTTATTGTGTTGTAACAGCGTTACCCTGCTCCCTAGCCCCAAAACAAAAACCTAAACCCTAAACCTGAGTACCCGTCATTCTCTTGTTATTGTGTTGTAACAGCGTTACCCTGCTCCCTAGCCCGAAACAAAAACCTAAACCCTAAACCTGAGTACCCGTCATTCTCTTGTTATTGTGTTGTAACAGCATTACCCTGCTCCCTAGCCCTTAACATAAACCTAAACCCTAAACCTGAGTACCCGTCATTCTCTTGTTATTGTGTTGTAACAGCGTTACCCTGCTCCCTAGCCCGAAACAAAAACCTAAACCCTAAACCTGAGTACCCGTCATTCTCTTGTTATTGTGTTGTAACAGCGTTACCCTGCTCCCTAGCCCAAAACAAAAACCTAAACCCTAAACCTGAGTACCCGTCATTCTCTTGTTATTGTGTTGTAACAGCGTTACCCTGCTCCCTAGCCCCAAAACAAAAACCTAAACCCTAAACCTGAGTACCCGTCATTCTCTTGTTATTGTGTTGTAACAGCGTTACCCTGCTCCCTAGCCCCAAAACAAAAACCTAAACCCTAAACCTGAGTACCCGTCATTCTCTTGTTATTGTGTTGTAACAGCATTACCCTGCTCCCTAGCCCTTAACATAAACCTAAACCCTAAACCTGAGTACCCGTCATTCTCTTGTTATTGTGTTGTAACAGCGTTACCCTGCTCCCTAGCCCGAAACAAAAACCTAAACCCTAAACCTGAGTACCCGTCATTCTCTTGTTATTGTGTTGTAACAGCATTACCCTGCTCCCTAGCCCGAAACAAAAACCTAAACCCTAAAACTGAGTACCCGTCATTCTCTTGTTATTGTGTTGTAACAGTGTTACCCAACTCCCAAGCCCTAAATCTAAACCCTAAACCCTGGTTCCCGACCAATTGCATGTGATGCAGACAAAGCTGTGCTGAGCAAGAACCTTAAACCTAAACCCTAAACCCTGGTCCCCGACCAATTGCATGTGATGCAGACAAAGCTGTGCTGAGCAAGAACCTTAAACCTTAACCCTACACCCTAAACCCTGGTCCCCGACCAATTGCATATGATGCAGACTTAGCTGTGCTGCGCAAGAACCTTAAACCTTAAAACTTAACCCTAAACCCTAAAACCTGGTCCCCAACCAATTGCATGTGATGCAGACAAAGCTATGCTGAGCAAGAACCTTAAACCTTAACCCTAAACCCTAAACCCTGGTCCCCGACCAATTGCATGTGATGCAGACAAAGCTGTGCTGCGCAAGAACCTTTAACCTTAACCCTAAACCCTAAAATCTGGTCCCCGACCAATTGCATGTGATGCAGACAAAGCTGTGCTGAGCAAGAATTTGGCTATGATAAAGGTTGTTCTGGAGGTGGGTGGGGCTCATGGAGCTCCCTGGATCTGGACGGAGCAGAACGAAGATGGAGTCACCCCTCTGTGAGTACTCTGCCTCTGAGTTTAGGGTTTAGGGTCAGCCCTCTGTGAGTACTCTGCCTCTGAGTTTAGGTTTTAGGGTCAGCCCTCTGTGAGTACTCTGCCTCTGAGTTTAAGGTTTAGGGTCGGCCCTCTGTGAGTACTCTGGGTGTAGGGTTTAGGGTGTAGCCCCTCTGTGAGTGCTCTGGGTGCAGGGTTTAGGGTGTAGGGTCACCCCTCTGTGAGTACTCTTGGTGCAGGGTTTAGGGTGTAGGGTCACCCCTCTGTGAGTGCTCTGGGTGCAGGGTTTAGGGTGTAGGGTCACCCCTCTGTGGGTGCTCTGGGTGTAGGGTTTAGGGTTTAGGGTCACCCCTCTGTAAGTGATCTGGGTGTAGGGTTAAGGGTGTAGGGTCACCCCTCTGTGAGTGCTCTGGGTGCAGGGCTTAGGGTGAAGGGTCACCCCTCTGTGAGTACTCGGCCTCCGTAGAGTTGGCTGTGGTGGTGGGCCTCTGCTTTTGCTCTGCCCCACACCTTCCCCCTCAGCATCGCTCTTCAGCATCACTCCTAACCTTCTGTGTCTAAACGAATAAATATTGTGCTTTATTAATAGGCATGAGTTTGAGGGGACAAGCCCATTTGCTCGAACTGGGGCCAACCACCAAACCTAATTTGTCTCCATGTCTACCTCTGTTAATCACTTCTAGTCCATTCAAACCTTTTCACTTGTGCAGACACATGGCAGCCATCCTCACCCCCTCTCTCAAATCCGTTGCTCCAGAACTTCCCTATCAGCATCTCTCCTAACCTTCTGTGTCTCTATGTCATCTACCACTCTTAACCACTCCTATCCACCCTAAACCATGCAATCCTAAACCCTAAACCCTAATCCAATGCAGCCCTGTCCCCTGATTCAGCCACATGGCGGCCATCCTAAACCCTACACCCTACAACCCTAATTCATTGCAACCCTGCCCCCTGGTTCAGCCACATGGCGGCCATCCTAAACCCTACACCCTACAACCCTAATCCATTGCAACCCTGCCCCCTGGTTCAGCCACATAGCGGCCATCCTAAACCCTACACCCTACAACCCTAATCCATTGCAACCCTGCCCCCTGGTTCAGCCACATAGCGGCCATCCTAAAACCTACACCCTACAACCCTAATATATTGCAACCCTGCCCCCTGGTTCAGCCACATGGCGGCCATCCTAAACCCTACACCCTACAACCCTAATCCATTGCAACCTGTCCCCTGATTCAGCCATATGGCGGCTATCCTCGACCCCTCTGGAGATTTCGCACATGAGTTGCTCCGAAGCTTCCCTTCTTCTCAGACCGCCTGGGCCACTTGCAAGGTGAGGCAAGCACATATATTTAGGGAACGGCGGGAGGATTCCAAACGGGAAATATCTGGTACCCTGTCCATAAAGTTGGAATGGTAAAAAAAAGGGGGGGGGGGGGGGGGGGGGGGACCCTGCCATTTTAGATGAAACCTAGCCTATGTTGTGGCAAATCATCTCCTTAAGTACCCTGCATTTTTAAAACCCTGATAATGTTAGTGGAATGTTTTAAACACGGCCTGAACACGAGGCAAGCACATATATTTAGGGAATGGCAATTAATATACGTGTTTGAAAAACCTTACCTATTTGGCCTACCGGCCTGCCTGCTCCTGGACAGTTACAGCCTGCATACAATCCACCTAGATTTCCTATTCAGCTACTAGGTTGCATTAGCGTTGGCTGACTAGCCTGTCAGGGGAGCTGCCTTGAAGCTGCTGCTTTTAGCTGAAAAGAATAAGACTGGCACTCCACTCACTTACTGACAATCCACTCACTCACTGACAAGCTGAAAAGAATGAGCCTGACACTCCACTCACTTACTGACAATCCACTCACTTAACCCACTCCCTTTCCCCCCAAGGTAACACCGCATGGGTAGCACCTGCTTTGCGCGATATCAATATCTCACCACCCACTTAGAATCGCCTCTTCAAGAGGTTACCCAGTTGTCCGTACGACCGTCCAACCACCCCCCTGAGACGAAGCCTGACACGTCAGCCACCGTTGCCTCGTAACTAACTCGCTTCCGTTGTCACCAGTCGCTCCGTTGCGAACACTCTCCGCCGATTTTTAGCCTCGCTTGCGACTCAGCATGGGACTTGCGCAATATCGATATCTCACTGCCCACTAAGAATCACTTGTCACGTTCCAACCCTGGGCTCATAACCCCACTCTCGACTCTTTCAAACCTCGGACGTCTCAAACCTCGCCGACAATTTCAAACCCACTCTCCGCCAATTTTCTGCGTCGCTTGCGACGCGCCTAGGACTTGTCGTTTATTCATCTACAACATATTTTTAGACATATGTATATGTACAAACAATTCAGAAGGCCTATCACTGTCCACTGTCTAGCACACTCCACTCCCTTTCACCCTAGGGTGGCATGGCTAACCCCCTTGCATGTTTATGTACAAACAATTCAGAGGGCCTAACACTGTCCACTATCTTGCACACTCCACTCCCTTTCCCCCCTCACACACTCCACTCCCTGTCCCCCCTCACACACTCCACTCCCTGTCCCCCCTCACACACTCCACTCCCTGTCCCCCCTCACACACTCCACTCCCTGTCCCTCCTCACACACTCCACTCCCTTTCCCCCCTCACACACTCCACTCCCTTTCCCCCCTCACACACTCCACTCCCTTTCCATCAGGGAGGTATGAGTAACACCCCCGCAGCTGTGATGTCCTACCTCATCTCTCTTCATGAGGGATCGCCTGTATCCTTCCTGGACAGCCTTGTGACCGACTCTTCTGTTGGTAGCTGCTCAAACCTTGTTATGGGTCCCAGCCTGGATACTGCTCACCAGTCTCATACAGGCACACTGCCCCAGACCCAGGCCCAGACCCAGGAATACTCCCAGGACCATACCCAGGACCAGTTCCAGACCCAGATCCAGCCTCAGGAACAGACCGAGGGACACACCCAGGACCAGATCCAGTCCCAGATCCAGCCCCCTACAGGCACACAGCCCCAGACCCAGGACCCAAACCAGATCCAGGACCAGGACCAGACACAGGACCAGACCCAGATCCAAGTTCAGGACCAGACCCAGATCCAGGCTCAGGACCAGACCCAGGAGCGCACCCAGGACCAGACCCAGATCCAGGACCAGACCCAGGAGCACACCCAGGACCAAACCCAGATCCAGGACCAGGGCCAGACCCATCAACGCAGCCAGGACCAGATACAGGACCATGACCAGACCCAGGAATACACCCAGGACCAGATCAAGATCCAGGACCAGACCCAGACACCAATCCTCCAGGCAGAACCCCCCCTTGGGGTCAGTGCCCCTTGGTCTCCCTCAGAACGCCTCCTAACGGCTAGAAGGTGGGTCATGCCCAGTGTTTCTTTTTTTCGACAATGCGTCGCCATTCCGTCGAATGCTAAATCCCTCGGACCCCCTGATATCGGGACGCGCTGCCTCATCACACTGGTTATCCCGGGTCATGCTACAATAAATTGATTGTATAAATCAAGTTAGGAAGCTGGATGGAAGCTGGGTGGGTCAGGTGGGACGAGGGTGGGGGTGTAGCAGTAGTCCAACCACGAGTGCCCGATAGGTTGTAAAACAACTAAAGACATACCGAACTGACACCAATATGTAGTGTTTCAATGATTTGACGTTTTCACTGGGAAAGGGTCGGGTGGGGGTTCCTCGGAATAAGAGCAGGGTCGATCGCTGCAATAGGGGAGGAAAAGGCCGCCTGCTGATTCTTCGGTCCCGGATTCCCTTTACTGGCGAATCACGTTGCATGCAAAGACGAACGTCAAATTTTAAAAACGTTAAATTTCCGGGTCAGTATAGTGGTATGGCCTTACTACGGTATATCAGCATTATCAATCCTGCCAAATCATTTGAGTATCATATTACAGGAACCCCTATTATCAGTATGTGTATATTACATTTGTATTATGAGACAGGAGGTCCTTTTGCCAGAAGATATTTAGTATAGTATAGTATAGTTTAGTATAGTATAGTATAGTATAGTACAGTACATGAAGTCCTATTACCAGAAGCTTTATATTCTATTATATTATATTATATTATACCGGTATTACAGGAAGTTTTATTACCAGTAGATTGCTATTATATGTAAATTACAGGAAGTCCTATAACCCGTAGATTTACAGCACTAAATAGCAACATCGTCCCCGGCACTCAGGCTCACCATGCACGCCCCCTACGCCAGCTTCGTCCTGGCCTCCCTGTTTGGCTTCAGTGACCCGGCCATGGAAGAGCGATTCTGTCAACACAGGTGCAAGAAGAGACTTCTCCCCATCTCAGTCTGCGTCTCCATGCGCGTCACCACGCACTCCGCTCTCATCTTCAGGGGGTTCCTGTGGGACCAGCAGCCCTGGACCACCACCTTGCTCAAAGACACCGGCCTGCTTCCTTTGGCGGCTATACTGTATTCCAACCAGCACTACAAGACCTGCAGTACACGCTACCTTATGTCCTGGCATGTCATGCGTATGGTGGTTATGGCAACCCTGGCGATGATCTCCATTCCTACCAATCATGATATGCTGCTGACTTACGCCACTGACTTGGCTGCCTCTGTGATGGAACCGGTGCGTACTCCTACTTCCGCTTTTGCTGTTGTGTGTGTTTCTATGTGTATTTGTGTTGGTGGGCCTTGCTGCCGCCTGCCACTGTTTTGGATGCCTCCGTGATAGAACCAGTGCGTACTCTCACTTCCGCTTTCGCTGTTGTGTGTGTGTTTCTATGTGTATTTGTGTTGGTGGGCCTTGCTGCCGCCTGCCACTGTTTTGGATGCCTCCGTGATAGAACCGGTGCGTACTCTCACTTCCGCTTTCGCTGTTGTGTGTGTGTTTCTATGTGTATTTGTGTTGGTGGGCCTTGCTGCCGCCTGCCACTGTTTTGGATGCCTCCGTGATAGAACCGGTGCGTACTCTCACTTCCGCTTTCGCTGTTGTGTGTGTGTTTCTATGTGTATTTGTGTTGGTGGGCCTTGCTGCCGCCTGCCACTGTTTTGGATGCCTCCGTGATAGAACCGGTGCGTACTCTCACTTCCGCTTTCGCTGTTGTGTGTGTGTTTCTATGTGTATTTGTGTTGGTGGGCCTTGCTGCCGCCTGCCACTGTTTTGGATGCCTCCGTGATAGAACCGGTGCGTACTCTCACTTCCGCTTTCGCTGTTGTGTGTGTGTTTCTATGTGTATTTGTGTTGGTGGGCCTTGCTGCCGCCTGCCACCGTTTTGGATACCTCCATGATAGACCCCGTGCATACTCCCGCTTCCGCTGCTGCTGTTGTGCGTGTGATTCTATATGTGTTAGTGTTGGTGGGCCCTGCTGCCGCCCGCCACTCATTTGGCAGGCTCTGTGATTGAATCGGTAAGAACTCCCACTTTCGCTTTTGCTGTTGTTTGTGTGTTTCTATGTGTGTTAGTGTTGGTGGGCCCTGCTGCCGCACGCCACTGACTTGGCTGCCTCTGTTTTGAACCCCTACGTACTCCCACTTCTGATTTTGCTATTGTTTGTTTTGGTGAGCCCTGTTGCGTCGTCCTTCAACCCACCCATGGAAAGCACCTATCGGTTGGGGATGGGGCACTTGGTAATGCAACATGGTGGCGACGCTATACATGTTTTAATGTCATTTTTGTTTTTTATATATTTAATTTCACCCCAGGAGGTCGGTCTTTGGACATAAACCGGCGGCACCGATAATTCATTTCGAATGGTGTTGCCTACATGTTGCTGGTGGTAAATCAAATCCTACATGTTGCTGGTGGTAAATCAAATCCTAAATATTGCTGGTGGAAAATCAAATCCTAAAAATCGCTGGTAGTGAATTAAATCCCAAATATTGCTGGTGGAAATCAAATTATAAATATTGCTGTCTGTGTCCTCTGGATGCGCAGATCCTTGCAAGAGAAGGTGTCTTGATCAACTTCATGAGTGACGTGGTTCAGTCCGTTTACTTCCCACTGATCCCTATGGCACCGCCCCTCAACCCCTCCACACTCCACCCGTCCAAATAGGTGTAAATCAAATTCTAAACTTCGCTGGCAGTAAATTAAATCCCAAATATTGATGGTGGAAAATCAAATTCTAAAATTTGCTGTCTACGTTTTTGGATGCGCAGATCCTTGCAAGAGAAGGTGTCTTGATCAACTTCATGAGTGCGCTGGTTCAGTCCGTGTACTTTTCGCTGAGCCCTATTGCACCGCCCCTCCAAACCGTACTGCTGGTTTTCATGCTCCACACTTCTTGCATTGTGGTCCGCTTTTGTGTGGAGGCCAATTCCAGGCAAGGTTTCCTGAAGCTGAAGAAAGAGTAAGCCCTTCTGGTGTACTGTACCGTCTGATGCAACGTACCGCCTGGAGGTGCTTTTGTGTGAAGGCCAATTCCAGGCAGGTTTTCCTGAAGCTCAAGAAAGAGTAAGCCCATCTCGTGCACTGTACCGCCTGAGACATGGTTGATTTGTATGCACAGTACCATCTGATGCAACGTATCGCCTGATGCACAGTCGCGCCAGGTATACAGTACAGCTTGTTACACTGTACCGCCTGATGCACTGTCGTGCTTGATACACAGTACTGCTTGTTGTACTGTATCGCCTGATGCACTGTCGTACCTGATACACAGTACTGCTCTTTGTACTGCATCGCCTGATGCACTGTCGTGCCTGATACACAGTACTGCTTGTACTGTATTGCCTGATGCACAGTCGTGCCTGATACACAGTACTGCTTGTTGTACTGTATCGTCTGATGCACAGTCGTGCCTGATACTCAGTAGTGCTTGTTGTACTGTATCGCCTGATGCACTGTTGTTCCTGATACACAGTACTGCTTGTTGTACTGTATCGCCTGGTGCACTGTTGTGCCTGATACACAGTACTGCTTGTTGTACTGTATCGCCTGGTGCACTGTTGTGCCTGATACACAGTACTGCTTGTTGTACTGTATCGCCTGGTGCACTGTTGTACCTGATACACAGTACTGCTTGTTGTACTGTATCGCCTGGTGCACTGTTGTACCTGATACACAGTACTGCTTGTTGTACTGTATCGCCTGGTGCACTGTTGTGCCTGATACACAGTACTGCTTGTTGTACTGTATCGCCTGGTGCACTGTTGTGCCTGATACACAGTACTGCTTGTTGTACTGTATCGCCTGGTGCACTGTTGTGCCTGATACACAGTACTGCTTGTTGCACTGCACCGCCTGATGCACGGTCATGCCTGATACACAGTACTGCTTTATGCACTGTACAGCCTGATGCACAGTACCGCATGATGCACAATACCGCTTGTTGCACTGTACAGCCTGATGTAGGGCCATGCCGGATACACAGCTACATGCATTCAAACCTTGACAATTCCCAGGACTGGAAGTCCTAGTCTGCCCATTGATTGTACTGCTTGTAAAGCATGTGCTGTTCGTGGACTTGAGAGCATGACGCGCCGATTGACTCTTTCTTTTGGGGGGCTACGAGAAGCAGCTTCTAGGCTGCTTCTTTCCCCCGTTCTTGGGCCACACCTGAAGCTACATAGTGCATTTGAAAGGTCGAGCTAGAGCTGGAGCTGAAAGGCGTTAACAGCATTCTGATGCAGCTGAAAACTTTAGGCTTGACCCATGGTCTGGGTAGTGGAGCTGACTAAAAGCTGCCATGCGTAGCCCCAAAAAGGGCTGCTGCATGTTGACACATGGAAAGTTGGAGCTACCCGTATTGGCACCAATGAATGGGAATTTTATATTTTGGGAATAGGCCCCAAAAGGTGCCCCATATAATTTGTATGTTGTATGCTGTATACATCTAATTTGGCTGAACAGTTGGGGAAAGCTGCTGTCCCGAAGCGCTCCATAAATTGATCCTCTTGATTTGGGAAGACGAAAAATTGAAAAGTCCCACAAGCAGAAGTAGCTGCAGAGTAAAAACCTATTATCTAAAGGGGCGGTACCAAGCACTTTCTTGTTTGTGCGTGACGCGTCGCAAATTGGACGACTCAGTGCAACCCCAGTGCGACGCGCTGCCCCCCCGAACCGCGCAGAGCCTGGAATTCGGGGGGGGTAGGGGGGGCATTTCTGACTAGATTAGCCAGACCCCTGCGTCGCCATGCAGCGACGAATGGGCAACGTGTCGCAAAAAACGTTTCGCCATTTCTGGAGAGCTTATCAGGCGGCGCAATGTGCAGACACCTTCATTCTGCATTGTTAGACAACACTGTTGAATTTTGGGGCTACGTGTAGCAGCTTCTAGGCAGCTCCTTTCCCCTGTCCGTGGGCCAAACCTTAGGGTTAAGGGTTTGGGGGGGTTTCTAGATGAACGAGGGGGGGTCTTGTGCTTGAGAGCACGCGTTGACAAATTGATATGCTTGAGCTTCAACTTGAATGTGGTTATGTTGCTTCAGCCAGCAATTATGCGGCTCGTCGTGATCAGCAGTAAAACAAAAAAGAATGTGCTGTGTTGAGTAAACGTCTGCATGTGAACGTAGAACTGATTTGTTATAACTATTACTTGAACTACACTTGTAGTACGGGTGGTGCGTTTGTTGTACTGGCCATACACTTATAAAACTGGTGCTGCACTTATAGTACCGGTGGAACCCTTGACGTACAGGTAAAACACTTGTAGTACCGTTCGCACACTATTAATAGGCAAACGACCCTTTGCCTAAGCAGTTCATAGTCGAACCTGAGTCGGTCCCAGCTGGCTAACCATTGCCAAGTAACCCCTGGCAAGTGGCAACTGATGTACTAGTACAGTGAGGCCACCAGTTTATCAAATCCACTATTATACCATATACCATTTGTTGAGTATACCATTCGAAGGGAAATTGTAATAGCTTTCACAATATGCACTTAATTGTTATTGGGTTTTCACCATTATTGAGTTATTTGCGGTTACAGCTTGGTCAAACACAAGTAACAGCTTGATTTCAACTTCAAATTATATTACCTTAAGTCAAGGGGGGGGGCAAAAATAAAAGTGAAAGACCCCATCCCAAAAAAGTGTGAAGGCACTCTTCTGCTGACCCCCCCCCCCCCCCCCGGCTCCGGAACCAACAGTACAGCCACTACCGCAGCCACCACTAAGTGGTATGGTGTCTAATTAAGCTCATATTACAGGGTTTTTAAGGCCTATCCAATGAGGTTGGTCTCGAGACCATTGGGAATGTTTCAAGCATAGAAATCATCATCATAAATGTTGCTGCTACTGTTGCCGCCGCCCTATCAGCTGCCGTAGCGCTATAAGGCTGGGGAAAAACGGTAATCAAATGCTTTGATGCGCTGCTGAATCTCGACTTCTGTTCGAATGCAGCCAAGCTCGCAAGATAATTGTGATGGCGCCCCAAGTTGGTGGAAGCGGAAGAGGAAGAAACAAGAAGGAAAGCGGAGGAAGAAGAGAAAAGGAAGGAAGCGGAGCCGGTACCCATAAATGATGATAATCATGCGTACTGCCCATTCGGAACAGCAAGACTTCCCGAAACGGTAATGGACGGCCTACGAATATGCTTCAAGGACTACAGCGATGCGGAGATGGCAGAAACGCTGGACGAGTTCAGACATATGATGGCCCGGCTAAAACGGCAATGCACACAAGAAGGAGGAGATTGGGAGCTCAAATGCCCCGATACGTTTGATTAAGTATGGGAGCGAGCATGAGACCTTATCACCGGAGACATCCCAAATGTCAGTAAGTCGGGGTATAGATGGGATTTTCAGAAGAACTATGCTTAGCAGCATTACGGAAATTTACACGGAATTATCGGAGAAAAAGGAATTACCTTCGGAAAACATTAATTAGATTACCGAAGAAAAGCGAAAAAGCCATAAGTCCGGAGATGGAATGTTCAGAGGAAATATGTAAACAAGCGTTACGGCAATTGGGAAGAGAATACTGGGGCAGAAAGAAACTACTGAAGAGAACGTTACCTTCCAAGCCGGCGTTACCTTCAAAGCCGGAGATGCGTGAAATAGCAATGAACGTGATAAAAGATAAAAGTTTCAGAGTACAGATAAGATAAAAGATTCAGAGTACAGATAAGATAAAAGATTCACAGTACAAATAAGATAAAAGATTCAGAGTACAGTGAACACCGAATAATACCACAACATCTTGAGGATATCCGGACAAAGAAATTAACGGAGAAACTTGAAAATGCCAGAAGAAAGAGAAGAAAACGCCGGGATAAACAGATAGTCAAAAGAGAAGAAGGCGAAAACGAGGAGATAACGGAGATAAGTAGCTGCGACCAAGAAAAAATATCACGAAGTAACGGAGATAGAGGACTGAAATGGATATCGGTGAAGTTGGAAAAACAAGAAACAATTACACCGGAGAATTCACCTCAGAAAACATACACAGCAACAAGAAACAGATGTACTAATACACAGGAAGCAAAACAGTACATAACACGGCATGATAAATTATGGCAGAATGGATACACCAATTCACGACCGTATAAGTATCCGGAATACAATAATGACCGAGAACTACAAAATTAAAAGAAGTACATGGTCACAAAAAATTAAAAATAACCATGACTCATGAATACAGGTAGACTACCCAAGCGATGAAGAAGGATGGACAGAAGTGGAGAAAACCACGCCATACGAATCGGCACTGTACAGAGGTGGCGGAAGAGGATCGGCGCGTGGTGGAAGAGGAGCAACTCGCGGTGGAAGAAGTGGATACGGAAGAAGTGGATGCGGAAGGGCCAAGCAGATAAAGGAGCGACCACCACCGTCGGCAAATCAGGCAAGAAAGGACCAGCAGCGATTCAAACCTTCGACTTTCAAACCTGCGCAACTACCTGCGGCATTCGAATCCTCCCTCTCCATCCGCAACACTCAATTGCAACACTCAATCGGCTTGCCTGAAAGCATGACATTCGCCTAAGTAAAGCTGTGTACTAATCGACGAATTGAATATGGTCCAGCAGGTAGCATGGTTGAAGACAGCGGCTCTGTGCAGGATTACAGCAGTAGTGGTTTGGTTCAGTGATGCGAAGCATTGTTTAGAAGGTGCACGCAATCGTCTGCCATTTCGCAGATCTAGATGGTGTCTTCTTGGAAATTTGAACGACGAGGAGGGTTGGGGGTTGGGGGGGGGGGGGGGGGGGGGGCGGAGGGTTTTGCCGCGACAAATTGAATAGCCGATCTAAGTTGACAGCTAGGACGCAGGAGGGTTGGGGGCGGGGGGGGGGGGGGGGGGGGGGGGGGGGGGGGGGCACGGTAATCCTATCATCATACTGTGTCGGACTCTTTCCAAACTCTTTCTCTATTCTTTTCGCTTTCGCCCCCTCTGACCCCCAGTGTCCTGGGTTTGAACAATACCGGGCACCTCCGCACTCTTGTCCATAGCTCATAATAATTATTATTTAACCACATGCACAGTCTGAGGTCAAACCATTGAGGCCTTGGGAAGTCATAACCCAACATTATGTCCTGGTGCCTGCCCAGCAGGAATGTAACCCACGCTAAATAATCCTGTCATTCGACGGTGTCAAATTCTGTCCAAACTCTTTCTCTTCTCTTTTCTTCTTGGCCATAGCCCAGAATAATTATTATTTAACCACATGCACAGTCTGGGATCAAAACATTGAGGCCTTGGGAAGTCAAAACCCAAGATTATGTCCTAGTGCCTGCCCAGCAGGAGTGTAACCCACGTTAATCCTGTCATCTGACGGTGTCAAATTCTTTCCAAACTCTTTCTCTTCTCTTTTCCTCTTGGCCATAGCTCATAATAATAATTATTTAACTACATGCACAGTCTATGATCAAACCATTGAGGCCTTGGGAAGCCATAACCCAATATTATGTCCTGGTGCCTGCCCAGCAGGGGTGTAACCCACGCTAAATAATCCTGTCATTCGACGGTGTCGAATTCTGTCCAAACTCTTTCTCTTCTCTTTTCCTCTTGGCCATAGTCCAGAATAATTATTATTGAACCACATGCACAGTCTGTGATCGAACCATTGAGGCCTTGGGAAGTCATAACCCAATATTATGTCCTGGTGCCTGCCTAGGGGTGTAACCCACGCCAGTCCTGTCGGCCGACCGTGTTGAACTCTTTCCATGATTGTGATTGTGCAGGAGGCGGAGAGAGATGGGAAGGAAGATGGGCTTGGGGGTTCGGTTAGTTACAAGAAAGAGAGGCATATCTATCTAAAAAAAAATAACAAGAGGGCAGTTATATATTAGGCTTGGTTACCGGAGTTTAGGGGATGTGCTTCTTCGCTTGACTGGAGTTAGCTGTAGCATACATAGAGCTGTAGTGTGGAGGGGAAGTCAGCAAGTCAGTGAGTTAGTGAGTCAGTGACTCAGTGTGTCATTGTGTCATTTAGTCAGTGAGTCAGTGAGTCAGTGAGTCAGTGAGTCAATCAGTAAGTGAGTCAGTGACTCAATGCGTTAGTGAGTCAATCAATCATCAGTGAGTCCGTGAGACAATCTGTCAGTGAGTCTGTGAGACAATCAGTCAGTGAGTCTGTGAGACAGTGCTTCAATTATTCAGTGAGCCAGTGAGTCTGTGAGTCTGTGAGTTAGTGAGTCAGTGAGTCAGTGAGTCAATGAGTCAGTGATTCAGTGTGTTAGTGTGTCATTGAGTCATTGAGTCAGTGAGTCAATGAGTCAGTGAGTCAATCAGTTAGTGAGCCAGTGACTCAATGAGTCAGTGAGTCAATCAATCAGTGAGTCAGTGAGACAATGAGTCAGTGAGTAAGTGAGACAATGATTCAGTGAGTCAGTGAGTGAGTGACTCAATCAGTCAGTGATTCAGTGAGTCTGTGAGTTAGTGAGTCTGTGAGCCTGTAAGTCAGTGACTCAGTGTATCATTGTGTCATTGAGTCAGTGAGTCAGTGAGTCAGTGAGTCAATCAGTAAGTGAGTCAGTGACTCAATGCGTTAGTGAGTCAATCAATCATCAGTGAGTCCGTGAGACAATCAGTCAGTGAGTCTGTGAGACAATCAGTCAGTGAGTCTGTGAGACAGTGCTTCAATTATTCAGTGAGCCAGTGAGTCTGTGAGTCTGTGAGTTAGTGAGTCAGTGAGTCAGTGAGTCAATGAGTCAGTGATTCAGTGTGTTAGTGTGTCATTGAGTCATTGAGTCAGTGAGTCAATGAGTCAGTGAGTCAATCAGTTAGTGAGCCAGTGACTCAATGAGTCAGTGAGTCAATGAGTCAATCAGTCGGTGAGTCAGCGACTCAATGAGTCAGTGAGTCAATCAATCAGTGAGTCAGTGAGACAATGAGTCAGTGTGTCAGTGAGACAGTGATTCAGTGATCCAGTGAGTCAGTGAGCCAGTGAGTGAGTGACTCAATCAGTCAGTGATTCAGTAAGTCTGTGAGTAAGTGAGTCTGTGAGTCAGTGAGTCAGTGAGTATGTGAGTTAGTGAGGCAGTGAGTCAGTGAGTTTGTGAGTCAGTGAATCGGTGATTCAATGTGTCAATGCGTCATTGCGTCAGTGAGTCAGTGAGTTAGTGAGTCAATCAGTCAGTGAGGCAGTGAGTCAATCAGTTAATCAGTCAATCAGTCAGTGAGACATTGATTCAGTGATTCAGTGATTCTGTGAGTCAGTTCCTATAATAAGCCCACGGACCCCACCCCAGGAGACAATGAGTCAGTGAGTAAGTGAGACAATGATTCAGTGAGTTAGTGAGTGAGTGACTCAATCGGTCAGTGATTCAGTGAGCCTATGAGTCTGTGAGTCTGTGAGTTAGTGAGTCAGTGAGTCAGTGAGTCATGACTAACTAATCAGTGAGTCAGTGAGTCAGTGAGTCGATGAGTCATTTAGTGAGTCAGTGAGCCAGTGAGTCAGTGAGTCGGTGAGTCAACCAGTCAGTGAGTCAGTGAGTTAGAGAGTCAGTGAGTTAGAGAGTCAGTGAGTCAATCAGTCAGTGAGTTAGTGAGTTAGAGAGTCAGTGAGTCAATCAGTCAGTGAGTCAGTGATTCAGTGAGCCAGTGAGTCAGTGAGTCATTGAGTCAGAGAGTTAGTGGGTCATTGAGTCAGTGAGTTAGAGAGTCAGTGAGTCATTGAGTCAGTGAGTCAATCAGTCAGTGAGCCAGTGAGACAGTGAGTCAATCATTTAGGGAGCTAGTGAGCTAGTGAGCAAGTGAGCAAGTGAGTCAGTGAGTCATTGAGTTAGTAAGTCAGTGAGTCAATCAGTAAGTGAGTCAGTGAGTCAGTGAGTCTTGACTTGGAATTAATGGGTTTTGGGTACAGGGTACTATGGTTTATGTCAGCTGTACTACTAGGACACGAGTGCCTTAATGGCATCTGATCAGATGCCATTAAGGCACTCGTGTCCTAGTAGTACAGCTGACAATAATGCATGTCACGGGAGGAGAACAGATTACCCTGAGGTTCCACTAATCCACAGCCAAGCTTTTTCGGCTATGGTCTAATGCTGGGGGCAACTTAGTACTGATCAGACCCGCAACCCGCCTGTGTACAGCGACCTTCTGGGGAGGATCGAACCCCCCCGTTTTCCTCCCGAGTCAGGCATTATTGTCAGCTGTACTACTAGGACACGAGTGCCTTAATAATTAGTGAGTTAGAGAGTCAGTGAGTCAATCAGTCAGTGAGTCAGTGATTCAGTGAGCCAGTGAGTCAGTGAGTCATTGAGTCAGAGAGTTAGTGGGTCATTGAGTCAGTGAGTTAGAGAGTCAGTGAGTCATTGAGTCAGTGAGTCAATCAGTCAGTGAGCCAGTGAGACAGTGAGTCAATCATTTAGGGAGCTAGTGAGCTAGTGAGCAAGTGAGTCAGTGAGTCATTGAGTTAGTAAGTCAGTGAGTCAATCAGTAAGTGAGTCAGTGTGTCAGTGAGTCTTGACTTGGAATTAATGGGTTTTGGGTACAGGGTACTATGGTTTATGTCAACTGTACTACTAGGACACGAGTGCCTTAATGGCATCTGATCAGATGCCATTAAGGCACTCGTGTCCTAGTAGTACAGCTGACAATAATGCATGTCACGGGAGGAGAACAGATTACCCTGAGGTTCCACTAATCCACAGCCAAGCTTTTTCGGCTATGGTCTTATGCTGGGGGCAACTTAGTACTGATCAGACCCGCAACCCGCCTGTGTACAGCGACCTTCTGGGGAGGATCGAACCCCCCCGTTTTCCTCCCGAGTCAGGCATTATTGTCAGCTGTACTACTAGGACACGAGTGCCTTAATAATTAGTGAGTTAGAGAGTCAGTGAGTCAATCAGTCAGTGAGTCAGTGATTCAGTGAGCCAGTGAGTCAGTGAGTCATTGAGTCAGAGAGTTAGTGGGTCATTGAGTCAGTGAGTTAGAGAGTCAGTGAGTCATTGAGTCAGTGAGTCAATCAGTCAGTGAGCCAGTGAGACAGTGAGTCAATCATTTAGGGAGCTAGTGAGCTAGTGAGCAAGTGAGTCAGTGAGTCATTGAGTTAGTAAGTCAGTGAGTCAATCAGTAAGTGAGTCAGTGAGTCAGTGAGTCTTGACTTGGAATTAATGGGTTTTGGGTACAGGGTACTATGGTTTATGTCAGCTGTACTACTAGGACACGAGTGCCTTAATGGCATCTGATCAGATGCCATTAAGGCACTCGTGTCCTAGTAGTACAGCTGACAATAATGCATGTCCCGGGAGGAGAACAGATTACCCAGAGGTTCCACTAATCCACAGCCGAGCTTTTTCGGCTATGGTCTTATGCTGGGGGCAACTTAGTACTGATCAGACCCGCAACCCGCCTGTGTACAGCGACCTTCTGGGGAAGATCGAACCCCCCCGTTTTCCTCCCGAGTCAGGCATTACTGTCAGCTGTACTACTAGGACACGAGTGATCAGATGCCATTAAGGCACTCGTGTCTTACTAGTACAGCTGACAATAACTGTGGATTAGTGGAACCTCTGGGTAATCTGTTCTCCTCCCGGGACATGCATTATTGTCAGCTGTACTACTAGGACACGAGTGCCTTAATGGCATCTGATCAGATGCCATTAAGGCACTCGTGTCCTAGTAGTACAGCTGACAGTTTACTAAGCTAAGTTCCGAATTCTCCGTGATTTCGGGAGAATTCGTACCAATTTGGGATGAATCCAGTTCGTAATTTGCTACATAGGCTTCGTAAAATGCTTGGGGGATGAATCCAGTTCATAAATTGATCATAGGCTTCGTAACAGGCTATGGGTATTCTCGATCTACGACCCCCCCCCTCGTAATTTGCTAATTGGGCTTCGTAAAATGCTTTAGATGATAGACAAAACTTTACTAAGGGTCCTCATGACATATTACGAGGATATTTAGATTTTCACTTTACGATACCTGTCCGAGAATTAGCAAGTTCGTAAAATGCTGTTTTATTCATAGTGTCGGGGAAAACCGGCAGATTCATCAACGTCAATCGGTACACCGAAGAAGGACCGGACTTTCTGGCAGGAAATGACCCGGAGGCGCCATGCCCAAATAACAGGTGGATCAGCTGCCGACAAGCTAACTGGTGTGTACAGATTCGGCCATGTATTTGGTGCTACGACACGCACTACGACTGCAAGAGGAAATTCCCAGCCGGATGCCCGAAGAGGAACCAAAGATTAAGGCTGCAACAAGTGCTTCCAGATGCTCCGGAATGGTGAATCAACGGAGAAGCAGGAGCTGGAGAACAAAGAAAACCACACCGGAGCAGAGAAAACTAAACATGGAAGGTGCTACAAAGGAATCACGGAGCGAGCAAGATACGAGGATTAACATGGAACAAGAGTACATACACTTAACGAAAAACTGGTTTCCAGGAGATAACTGAGGAACGGAGGAAGGATAGAGCAAAGAGAACTATTGAACTTATGAAGCGAACGGATGAACTGATTTGCATGAATTGTAAACATAGAGATGAGGAGATGAAATTGAATTTTTCGGAGATACAAAGATAGAGAATCTCATTGTTATTCGGACATGAGATTGGACATGACCGGTACAAGCATCCGGCAGATGAAGTTGACTTAATGAAAGACCCAGCAAATCTTGTAAAACATTGAGGAAGTCCATGAGTCTGATTGCACCGATTATGTCTCACGAGTCAACAACTCGATAGAATAGGGATCGGAACACCGGATACAAGAAATATGAACCAAATAAATAAGGAGACAAGTTACAACAAGAAGCGAAAGTGAATGATCAGAACACCGGATACATATAACGGAAGAACAGAAACAGACTCCGGTCCAGGAAATGTCGGATTGCCAAGGCAGTGATTTCAAAAGATATAACGATTACCGGATGTCTAAGAATCTACGCAAAAAAAGTAACCGGAGATACATTACCCTCCGGAAAACTGATAAACCGGCAAACATAAATTGTTGAAAACACCTCCCGGAAGTGAAAAAGGAAAGCTTACACTAGTGCTCTTATCTGCTTAAGCAGCGGAAATATATATATATATATATATATATATATATATTATGAAGACAAACAAGCAGTGAAATGCAAAAGGCAGCTAATGGAAAGGAAAGGTTACTAAATGGTGCAATTAAACCCGAGTACCACATCCAGAATGACCAAAGAGGAGGTAAACAGCGGGTCCTCAGTGAAGCTAAGCATCACACAGATCCGGATATCTACAGAAATAACGGAGAAAATAAATATCCAGAACTGGAAATAACGATTAACACTTCCCGGAAATCAGAGGAAAACAGGCTCCAAAAATAAAATACCGGAGCAACAAGCGAATGCATGGGTAAACTCCAAAGAGCATTAAATTACAAGCTGAGGGCGAAAAACCCCAGTATAAGGTGTAAAGAGGAAAACTCAGAACGGATGTTCCCCTTGGGGACAGATCGGGAAAAGGTCGATTGTGAACAAGACTAATTATAACTCCCGGAAATAGAAAAATATCTGCCACAAATCTAACACCGGAGCAATGTGAAATTACACAGAAGGAATACAAAATCAACGGAGTAATCTAACACCGGAGCAATGTGAAATTACACAGAAGAAGTAAAAAATTAACGGAGTAAGCATGATCTAGAAGTATGGATCAGTGGAAATAAAGGAAAGGTTGACTGTACAAAACTGATTATACCTCCAAGAAATCGACAATGAGGCCGGAAGAGAGCACCGGAGCAACGAGAATTACAAAAGAAAGTACACAGATGACGGAGTAAGAAGTATCTAAAAGTGCCGGTCAAACAGGTTACTAAAATGAGCAAAAAACATGAAAACCGGCGGAAAGGTAAACAACGGAGAAACCCGAAATAAGAATTCAGCATATAACATGCGTAAATTCTTTTGGGGGAAAGAAACAGATAAACATAGAAACGGGATACCACGTATGGAGTAAAGTAGCGGAATAATGAGCGATAAACTGGAAACAGGTGAAAACATTAACGGAGAACCAAAAGAAGAATTCAGCATATAACATGCATAAATTCTTTTGGGGGGAAGAGGCAAGTAAAATTGTGACGGCCAAAATGGATAATCGAGTTACCGGAAGTGGCGGAAGGGATGTAAAACCGGAGTAAGGAGCCGGCGCAACAAAAGGTAGTTGTGATATTTCGTCCACCAAGGAGACAACGAGATTTCATTTTGAAGAACCTACCATGAAAGATTGCACATGCGATACGCTAAAAAGATGCGAGACGCATCTTTCTTTTGGGGGGAAGAGTGTAACGGGAGAACTCTCGTTGCAGGTTCGTTCGCCGGAACACAAGTGTCCCGGAGTTACGGGTCAGCGCCTTACTGGTCCGGAGCTAGGGTGCTGTCCGGCGGAAGTCACTGACGTCCCGGAGTAGAGTAATGTCCCGGAAGAGGAGCGGAGCTAGCTATCCGGAACAAGGTTCGGTGAGTCACAGAGTTGGTTATGCTTAGGCGTACCGTTAAACATAGGCAGTACTTCCACATAGTACTGCCACGTCTGTACTGCTGACTGACCTCAGCTATATAGAATGGTGCGAGCCTCCAGGACGATACTCCATGTGTATCGAACTAAGCACTCGCACCTTACATCCCTATCTAACCCATAGATTATCTAGATCTGTCTGTGACCTTTGCGATCAAGATAACTAACTAAGTTCTCACCTAACCCTGCAAGTGCAACTCGAAGCCTATGCTGTCCGGCGATTGCATCCCGACGACCCTGTCCACCTACTTGAGTTGGCTCCTGATCTCCTGAAGGCCTACATAAGCGACCTCTGGTTTCAGGAATTGCAAAATACGCAACACCTCACTCACCGAGCTGATGGTTTCTGGATTGGCACGAACCATTCCAAACGCAAGGCCTCTGGGTCTCAGATTGTCGTCCCGGATGAAAATGCTCTCAAGTCTCGAATCTTGTTTGCGTTTCATGACACGGAACGATCTGGACGCCCTGGCTTTGAACGGACCTTTCAGGCTATCGCTCGTTACTATTGGTGGCCAGCAGCCATGAGGTTGGACGTCAACGATTATGTCCGGTCCTGTGATGCATGCCAACGTATCAAGGCTAACACACAGTTCCCACAGGGCACTCTCCAACCACTCCCGATTCCTTATCACAAGTTCGATTGCGTGTCTATGGATTTTATCACGGGTCTCCCAGCGACAAATGGTTACGACTCCATCTATGTCGTGGTTGACCGCCTCACCAAAATGGTCAAACTTTCCATTTGTAAGACCACCGACGGGGCCGCCCGGATTGCACAGATTTCCCATGATAATATCATGTGTGATCAAGGTCCCCCCCATCTGGGATTATCCACCGCTTTCCATCCTCAAACAGATGGGCATACAGAACGAATGAATGGTGTCCTCGAAGATACACTCCGCCATTTCACGTCCGAAAACCAGAAGAATCGGCCTCAACTTCTGCCAAATGCTCAATTTGCAATCAACATTGCATACAACCGTAGCATCCGAAACGAACCGTTCCATCTTATGTACGGCCGTTACCCACGGGTTGCATTACAACCACATCCGGACGTTATAGCCAACGCTGACGACACCACTTTATCTTGGGTTGAACAGATGGATTCTGCCGTTCTTTGTGCCCGTAAAGCTTTATTAGCTGCACAAGATAGGCAAAAAGTCTATGCTGACCATATTCGAAGACCCGTCAACTTTCAAGTTGGTCAGCAAGTCTTACATTCATCCAAAAACCTCAAGTACTGGCCCGGCCAAGCTCGTAAGCTTCTGCCCCGTTATGTTGGACCGTACACCGTATCCCGTGCTATTCAGAAGAGGGAGGAGACTGTTGCAGTCACCTTGACTCTGCCTGATGGCTGGAAGGTGCATCCAACTCGTCTTTGGTCAAGCCTTAGGTGGATGGTGGCACGGACCCCAAACCGAATCCAGATCTGTTCCGAACAACAAACGAAGCCATATACGAGATTGACCGAGTCTTAGATCACCGAATGGTCTCAAAAGAACTGCAATACTTTGTAAAATGGTTACATTCCGAGAACGCTTTCTCATGGGAAAAAGCCTCCAATGTGTCCAACAGATCGAACTGTATTGGCAACAAAACCCTGACAGGGTACGACCCCCCGTTACTCCTACGAAACCACGGACGGTTACTTCAAGAGATTCTCGTGAAACTCCTAAGGATTTCCAAGCTCGTAGAAGTAGCAGACTTCAGGAGAAGACTGCAGCTAGAGAGGGAGGAATTGTGGGATCTAACGAGACCCACCACGAGCCACTAGGTGGCGAGGATCACGCTGATCCTAACGACCATGTAACTACCGACTAGTTACCCGAGTAGCCGCAAACCCTATCTTCCTGTCCGGTTATCAGCATCAATTGCGGTTCACTCAATCGTTTTATGTCTTGGTGACTACTACTGTACTTCCTTAGAACTATAGCTACAGACAGTAACTTCTTTTCGGTATGTCTGGACTGTGCCAGCTTCCCGTAGGCTGTGTCATCCTACATGACACAGCGACAGCTTCCCTTAGGCTGCGTCCCCTAGTCCCTTCTGACACGCGCTATATAGCCTGTACCCTGTTTAGGTTCCCGGCTTTCGCCCCTTCCACCGCTGGTGTCCTTTTGTGTTCCACCAGACGCTGTAAACTATTCTCATCTTTGTGTAAAGATTGGCGCGTTTGACCGCTGCGAGTATCTCTCCACTCTTGAAGTGTATAAGCTGATACCGGTGTACAAGGGTAAGATAGGGCCGACGCCTCAAGAGACGAGGGTTTACCTAGGTACTTAACGAAGTATCTAGATATCCTCTATCTCGGTCTGGTTGCAGGGATCATTCCCCCGCCTTGAGATTACTCACGTACACGCGCGAAAGGTATTTCGTATACCACACCGGGGCTCCCTGTTGTCCGCTGCCCGGATGCGGATGTCCGTCCGACCGCCCCCAAACGAATCCTGAAACGTCAGCCAACGGTATTGTAACTAACTGGCTTCGGTCCGCTCGATTCCGTTGCCAACACTCTCCGCCAATTCTCTGCGTCGCTTGCGACGCTGCCTGGGACTTTTCCGCGTCGCTTGCGACGCGCCTAGGACTTGTCATACAAGATATGCATGGAGCAGATTACCAACCAACTGTGGCCCATGTCCCATCCAGCCAGAATACAAACGGAATTTGAACCGACTGCGAACTCCGAAACAGATCCAGGCTAATAATGTGAGTCGCTCAGGTCAGATCTGATGATAACGATGATGTTTCATTTTCCCGGAGCCCTAATGGACTCCAGATTTGCCCAATGTGCCTGCAGCTTGATGGTCTCAACGGGCT
The DNA here is from genome assembly GCA_022414725.1 of Microglena sp. YARC. Lineage (NCBI taxonomy): Eukaryota > Viridiplantae > Chlorophyta > Chlorophyceae > Chlamydomonadales > Chlamydomonadaceae > Microglena > Microglena sp. YARC. The sequence goes on along the minus strand of CM039463.1, from coordinate 87,147,343 downwards.
CGAATAGACATCGAACAAAGACGTGTGACCTATCCGCATAGCGACGTATCTGGCAGATGGCGGATGATTAGGGGCCCCTGTGGATGATGGTCCTTGAGTAGAGAAATAGTAGGGTGCCCTAAGGGGTAGGTCACACTGCTTTTGGTCCGGCCGATTTTGGTCCGATTTTGGTCCGATTTTGGTCGATTTTGCCTATCACCAAAATCTTAGTGGTCACACTACAACATTGACCAGAATCGATTTTGGTCAGGACTAAAATCGGACCAAAAGCAAAAGCTAAATCGAGCAAAAGCAAAATCGGGGGGGGGGGGGGGGGGGGGGGGGTATTTGCCTCGATTTTGCTTTTGATCCGGATTTTTTTGGGAACTTTATATTGTTTTCTGTCGTTATCTTTTCCGTATCTTCGTTGTTTCACTCATACCTTTTCTTATCCAATTCTTAATTATTGTTGCTTCTAGTCTTCAAATTTTTCAGAGGGTGTGGCACAGTCGCAAGCTGATATTGTGTTGAGATATGGCCCAAATAGCTGCAAATGAGAAGGAACATGTTACATAAACTGTACATAAAAAATACGAAATCATCCAACTCTCTCTCGCTATTGGGGATGTCTCTTCAGCCTATTGGGCTTACACATGATCATTAGGTGTGTGCTGTCAAGCAACTGCCTACTCAGCTTTTTCAACGCTTTTTCTTTCAGCACTTCTTGTCACGGTTGGGCTAGTCTGTCAGCCTATTTGGCTTACCCCTGGACGGTCAGCCTATTTGGCTTACACACTGACCTAGACATGTCATAGGCTGGCCCCTGGACTGGCACTGACTAACCTAGAAACCGGGGCCTGGGCAGCCTAGTTTTCTAGGTAAGTTTCTAGGTCAGAACGAGGATGGTGCCTGCTATCCCTCAAATCCGAGTGGGCCATGAAAAAGGTTTCCCAACTGTGCGTGTGTGTACGTTACGGGCTCAACCCCGAGCACCCTCTCCATGTAGGAAGCTAGCAAGTTCCTCTTGTGACCAGATGCACCCATGGTACCAGGTTCCCAATTGACTATGTTGATATCAGAGGGAACAACAGGCCAAACATGAGCCAGAACCCCCCTAGCTAGATGGCTTTACTGATTTTTGTGTTGCATGTTGTTGGCACATTACTTGTGCGGTACCCACAAGAGAGATTGTCACTTGGTAACATGGATTCAGGAACCTCGTCGTATTTCCTATGTAGCAAGACTTGAGAGGTCGAATTTAAATTGGTACATTATTCCTACTTGGTACTTCATAAGATGTTCCCAGCAAGCGAATTGTTACATTATTTCCCAATTGAACTTGGCTACATCCCTCTAGCAAGCAACTTGGATTTATTTTCTTACTATTATTAATTGACGACTTGGTCATATAATTTTAACAGAGGTTGTAACAGAGGTTCCCACATCCGTATTGTTTCCACTATCCAGTCTCCCTACTTGCAGCACCCTGTAGCCCCGTCCCTGCTGCGGGCAGCTCCCGGCTCCCAGCTCCCAGCTCCCTGCAGGTCCTCCAGGTCCCAGCACCTTGCAGGTCCTGCAGGTCGTGCAAAAAAAACAAAAGCGAACTAAAAAACTGGTGCAAGCGCACTTTTTCAAAGGCAAGTGCGCCTTTTTTGACAGCGCACATTTTTTGAAGGTATCGGCACTTTGGGGGCTGTCAAAAAATTGTCATCAGTTCAAACACATTACAGCTTTTAGACTTGAAAACAATCAGTTATACTGCTGTATTTAAGTACCTGACCAAAAGCAAAATCGAAAGCAAAATCGGATCAATAAATTGTCTCAAAGACCAGATTTTGCTTTCGATTTTGGTCCGCTTTTGGTCCGCTTTTGGTCGCTTTTGGTCCCCACCAAAATCGGGCCAAAATCGGACCAAAATCGGACCAAAATCGGACCAAAAGCAAAAGCTAAATCGACCAAAAGCAAGAGCAGTGTGACCTACCCCTAAGGGCCCCTGCGGTGGTCGGCCCAAGGGTGTGTCCGTTGAAGTTTTTGTACGTTTTGTACGGTATGTGATTGACGCGGCAGGAAGGCAGGTTGTAGACTCTAATAGGCGCTAGGGGCAGGCAGGCAGAATGTCAGTTAGACGCGATGATAGAGCCCGTTTTGCTTGACGATGCCAATTCTGCTAATGGCTTCCGTCTTGCTTGGCTGAAATACTGTTGGCTCGCCTCGTCTGGCGACGGCAACAGTCACGTGTTGGTTATATTGTTTTTACCACCTTCGCACCCTGACGGACCCAATCCAACAGACTTCCAGACCATTCAAACCAACTGTTCGCCCATCTCCAAGCGGCATTCCAACCGTTACAACAGGCATTATAACTAACAGTCGCATTCGCCAACCGATTCTCTGTGATTTCGACCATCCCAACCGACTTCTCGCGCGTTTCGCTAATTACAGCTTGTTTCTATTAAGGGTCCGGTTAAGCGGCGGTTAAATTCGTTATTTTCGGCGCTAACCGGTGTTTGGTCGGAAACACGAAAAGTTAAGGTCCTGTTAAAGACCAACCGTCCCGGTTACAGCCTGTTTCCATAAGACCAGGTTACGGTTATGGATAACCCCGCAAACTGTAGTGCGGCAGTCCTCGTAACCCGTGTTCTAGCCAGCTTCCTGTCGCGTAACCCCGCTGTACAATTCAGTGTTTCCGATTGTCCCTGAAATCTGGGTTATGGGAAGACCTGGGTTATGTGATCGTTAAATCAGTTGTTCGACAGCGTGGAAGCGTTGGATTATTTACTCGCCGGCTTGCCTTTCTTGTCTTCAAACGTCTCGCAATGGACGAGTTCATGTTCTGGCTCCAAGTCGTGGCCCCCGTCCTGTTCCATTTCGTTACCATATCCCAGGAGCTTCTGCTTTTTGAAAATAGGAAGAGACGCCATTATGAGCTGGAAACGCAGCGAGATCTGTACCAGGTGCGTTGCTCGTTACTGATAAATAGCATTTACGCACGAATCTGAATTTGCCCCTGATCTCATGCTTTCCAGATCCTTCTGACGCTTCTGGGCCCAAGGAGCTACGCAAGGAGGGATGGAGTTGATTGGGGAATTGAAGGGGTCGCGCGGGACTGCGCGATCTATACGATCGCAGCGCTCGCGCTCAACTCCACATGATGGCCGCAAGTGACCGCTGCGGGTTTAATTGCCAGCGTGGAACCATGGCTGATCGGGGTTACGCTTAACCGTGGGGGGGGGGGGGGGGGGGACGGTTCAGCGTAACCCCGATCTGCACCGGCACCAGGGTACTTCAAAGCGCGCGCTTTTGCGCTTTTGAGCGCTGACTTTTTGACACCCTTGCGCGCTATAGCGCAGATTTTTGCAACCCCTGTGCGCTTAGCGCGCTGTCTTTTTGAACACCAGTGCGCTTTCCTCTTTTCAGTCTCTCACAGAAAGCGCTGAAACCGCAGTCCCCCTGTGCGCTTTCTCAATTTTTGAATGACAGTCACTGACTCATTGAGTGACTGACTGAGTGACTCAAGGGGTGGGATTCAAATAGTGTGACAGGCAGCCATCCTGACTAGGTAGCACTGTAGCAGCACGCGGCGAGCCGTCGACCGTGCAATTTGAACGCTAACGGAAACAACCGTATTCTTGACTGTTAAATACAACACCCGGCAGAGTGGGGTTACGTCAAAATCCTATCTCTGGGCTTGTTCAACCCTTCCGTTCCTCGCCCCTGCTCATCTGCTGCTCATCTGTTGCCATTTCGTCACAGCTAACTGCTCAAGTCTGATAGGCTCCTTCTAACCCACCACACGTAAGTTCGATTGCGTCTGAATCGACGAGTCGAGTACTCTTTCAGCTTGTTGAGTTGTGACCTGCCGAATTCCTGGAAACGCGCTGACATCAAGTGTCTAAACTTTTCCTGTCCCCCTTGTGCAGTCCTTGTCCTCGACTCCTCGTCGCCCAGTCGCCAAGTCGGAGTCCTCGCACCTCACTTCTTCTTCGCCACCTCCTTTTCACTCTCCTCCTCCTGCTCCTCCTCTCTCTCTTCCTTTCCGCCTCCTCCTTCCTGCTCTACTCGCCTGTCGTCTCTGCTGCTCGCCTCTGCTCGCCTCTGCTGCTCTCCTAGTCACCCCTACCGCTCTCCTAGTCACCCCTACCGCTCTCCTAGTCGCCCCTACTGCTGCGATGGGCAAGCAGGATAACCCGACGAAGAAGGCCAAGACCGCTGGGGTCCCGACAGCGAAGACCAAGAACTACTGGGCCACGAGTATGTTCGATTGCTTGGGTACATAATTTGGTCGAGCTGTATCTGTGTGTGTGCTTATCGAGTTGCGACCTATGTCCTGGAATCTGCTGGATGCCATCATATCTTCTTGGCTAAATCAACTCCTTCCACTTTGTGCAGCCGGATCCGTTGCCGTTTCTGCGTTCCCGACGAAGCGGAAGGGAACCATTGCGGCTGCACTGGATGCTTCAGCCGGTCCTTCGGCCTTGTGGTGTTCTGTCCCACGAGACACTCCCACTCCATCCGTGCATGCTTCAGCCGGTCATTCGATTTGTAACAGGTTTCCACCTCCAATTTGTAACAGGTTTCCACCTCCCCCCACCCACCCACACACACACAAAAGTCTCTCTGGCACCCCACCAGTTCACCAGCAGCACAGGAAAAGCGCTGGGGGAAAAAACGGTCGCGCGCTTAAAGCGTTTTAAGTTTTTTCTTTTTTGTGTAGCACTTTTTTTTTAGGCTTTTGGAAAGCGCTGCGTTTTTTTGCCTCTGCGCTTATAGCGCAGATATTTTTTTCCAGTGCGCTATAGCGCTGGTCCAATTGGCCAATTGAAGTACCCTGACCGGCACGTCATAAAAATTTGCCCGAAAATGGTGTACAAGTCGGTCGAACGAAGTACAAGTTTTCGAGTGTTTCCGATTGCTGAGGACGGTTATGCTCCATAACCCGGTCTAACCCTCAATTGGAAACAGGCTGTTAGTGCAATGGCGCACCCCCCCGGCCATTAAAGAACGTTGAGGGGCAGTTAAGTTTGGTTGATGAATGAGATATGGTGACGTCACGAAGTTGGAGCGCGCCTCTTCAAAATCACGCTGCTTTGGAGTCCCGCATCCTTCTTTCTTTCTCGGACACTCATCATTGATCGCACAGTTTCTCTAAGATGGATTCGCAGCAGCAGGGCACCGTCCCTGCCACGCAATTTTCGACTGATCTTCCTGAGGCAACCAGCAGCGGCCAGAAGTGGAATAAACGCTGAAATCAGCGTCTGAATCGCGAGGGAGTGCTGCAGAGCGCATTTGCCACGTTGACCCATTTTGAACTGACCTGGTCAGGTGCAAAAGACTGTTTAACTGGTGGAACGTTTCCAACCATCTTCCCGAAAGTGAAGGCCCGGTTAGAGGTCGAGTCTAAACCCTCCGAAACACAATTCTTAACCGGACCCCCAACCATTTGGAAACAAGCTGTTAACCGACTTTTCGCCCAATTTTAGAGAGAAATATTGTTACAATGAGTAGAAGACAGTGAAAACAACTGAAAAGTCTGGCGGTACTTAGCAGTACATCGGCGACGCTGCCCCCTAATAGGGCAGTGGCATGGAGGGCTGCAAGCTAAGCAGTCCTGCAAACCAGATCTAGATGGCAGGACTTGGGAGGGCATAGCACTAGGGCAATGCCGGGCGGTGCCGGTACGTAGCCCTAGCTGGCCTGGGTCAAAGGACTTGGCAGGAAGTTACTGCTGCCAGTCGTAGAACGTAGGGGCGGACGTAACAATAAAGTGATAGAAACTGAAAACAAGGTGGTACTGGCATCGGCGAGCTGACCAGTATAGCAGTAGAGTCGAGGGCCGCCTAGGTACCTTAAAAACCAGGGCTCTAAGGTGGTACTTGGCAGTACATCGGCGAGCTGCCCGATAGAGCAGTGTTGTCGAGGGCAACCAAGATATCCCCGGCGAGCTGCCCGATAGAGCAGTTTTGTCGAGGGCTACCAGGATAGAGGTACTAGGTGATGGTACTCAGCAGTATGACAACAAAACTACCCCTTGATAGGGTAGTGTTATCGAGGATTAATGAGTACCAAAGCTACTAAAGAAAGCGTTGCTATAAAGCTGTAAAACACTTGCTTACAGGGATGAAGATTGGCCTGAGATGGGGAAAGAAATAGGGTGGTTAAAGGAAGGGCCATTCCAGGTGATGGAGTGGGACGAAGGGTGAATCATAATATTGGGGGCAAACATTTCTGGGCCATATTCTTTGGCCATAATTAAGGCTGATGAGAGCCATTGAGATATGCAACGAGAGCATAATTCATTGAAAGAAAAAATCGTATCAGAATAAAGTTTGGAACAGCGAGCAAGCCAAAGGGTTTTGAAGACAGGAATGGACCAAAAAATCCATTCAAGGGTGTCAGATTTGGACAGGAGTTTATGGATCCATAACTGGAATGTGAGATTAGAGAATCTAGCGTTGGGTTTTCGCCCAATTTCGTAGTACCTATCGCAGCTGACTTTCCGACCATTCCAACCGACTGTTCGCCCATCTCCTGAATGTTCAACCGTTCTAACAGGCAATATAACTAACAATCTCTTCGCCAACCGCTTTTTCAGAAAATTTCGACCATTGTCGACCATGTCGGTTAATTAACCGCCATTTCGACAAATTTCTCAGTTCCTATTGCATAGGTCAGCTCCCTCCGGGCCGACCAACTCGGCGGTGGCGGTGGGCGCGCGGTGGGCATCGCGCATCCAAACCCTGATATTGATAGGCCTGTAAAACCTTGCTGGAAATATCCAGTTGTTTGCGTCGGTTAGTCGATAGGACGGTGGTTAGCATGCAACTATCCAAATCGGCAAAACACAGGCAGCGGGCCATAGTCAAACTCGCGTACTCCTAGCCGCCCAGCCTACTGCCCCAAAGCGACTTCCACATTCTTCGAACAGCTTAAAAAAATGCGCGCCTCTCAGTCCATGGTAGCGTCCAGGGCCAGCAACAAGGTTTTGGTGGCCCGTTTCTCAAGGTGATCTCAAGGTTAAGATATTGCGGGACATTGCAGGGCAAATCGCTGCTCCGTCGCTGCGACAGGGTTCCGCATGCATTGTTTCCGTTGTAGAAGCATCAGCATAATAGTTTTTAGAAGTCTTGTATCGTACGCATGTTTGCAACGAACACACAAAGCTCCTCGTTATCTTATCTGCGTTTACCAGCGACCTGCTCGCATACAATCACATCAATGCTGTATGCTGTTTCATTACATCGTTGTTATAAGCGCATGCGGATCTTGCCTGCACATATACAAAGTCTCATAGTCTAGAAATGAAGGCATTAGTCAAAGCGGCATAAGTGTTACGGTCCATTTCCAAACTGCAGGACTCCGCTGGTTTGCAAAGCTCAGTCCAAGGCCAAGTTCTTCGTGGGCGGCAACTGGAAGTGCAACGGTACCGTCTCCTCCGTCAAGGAGTTGGTCGCTGGACTGAACGCCGGTGCTGGTGCCATTAAGGACGTCGATGTGGTCGTTGCCCCCACCTACATACACCTGGACATGGTCCAGCAAAGCCTGGACTCCAAAATCCTCGTTTCCGCCCAGAACATGTGGATAGAGGGTCCTGGAGCTTACACGGGCGAGATTAGCGCAGAGCAGATCAACGACCTAGGGCTGAAGTGGGTCATCACCGGCCACTCCGAGCGAAGGGCTCTGTTCGGTGAGAGCAACGAGGTTATTGCCCAAAAGACCGTGAAGGCCCTTGCCCATGGTCTCTCAGTGATTGCTTGCATTGGTGAGACTTTGGCACAGAGGGAGGCTGGGCAGATGTTCCCTGTCATTGATGCCCAGATACAAGCCCTGGTGGATGTCGTGAAGGATTGGGATCGTGTTGTGATTGCCTACGAGCCTGTATGGGCCATTGGCACTGGCGTTGTTGCCACCCCCGTCCAAGCCCAGGAGGCACATGCCCATCTGCGAGAGGTGCTTGAGGCGAAGCTTGGTGTTGAGACAGCCCGCAAGCTGAGGTTATTGTATGGTGGTTCAGTGAACGACCAGAACTGCAAGGAGCTGGCTGCCCAGGAGGATATTGATGGCTTCTTGGTGGGTGGAGCCTCCTTGAACGCCGATTCGTTCTTGCACATTATTGAGTCCCACACTGCCAAGCTGTCAGCTGTGTAAGCTGACTAGTCATAGCTGAGCTGACAAACATGATAGAGTCTCCCACTGCCAGGCTGTCTGCTGTGTAAGCGCTGTTTAGTTATAGCTGAGCTGACAAACGTTTGCACACACACACACACACAAACACATACACACACACACATGTGTGTATATCACGGACCAGAGGTAACCAACAATGTTTTTGTTTTGTGTGTGTGTGTGTGTGTGTGTGTGTGGGGGGGGGGGGGGGGGGGGGTATGCATGGCAGCTTCCAGGCAGCTCCATTGGCCAGTCACTGGGTCAACCTCATAGCTTTCAGCTGCATGGAATGCCCATCTATCAGCCGTATGATGCACTTGCAAGCTTTGGGTCTGGCCCAAGGATGGGGAAATGGAGCTGTCTAGAACCTGGTAGGAGTAGCCTCAAAAAGAAACAGTGGTAATCAGATAGCCTCTTGGGAAATGCCCAACCTCAAAAAATCAAGAGGGATAATCAAGAATCAGAATGGGTTGACTATAATAACATGAGGGCATCTAGCACTGTTTCATTTGGGGGCTACTCGTGGCAGCTTCCCGTCAGCTCCGATAGCCAGCCTCTGGGTCGAATCTGCATTGGAATGCTTGTCATATCAGCTTTCAGACGCACTAGCTAGCTTCAGGTTTGGCTCATGCACAGGAAAAGGGAGCTGCCTAGAAGCTGCCTTGAATAGTCAAAAAAGGAAACTGTGTAGAACAACATGATGATATATAGGAGGCATCTTGATTGGCCACTGTTTCCTTTCTGGGCTACTCGAAGCAGTTTCTAGGCAGCTCCCTTGCCCCATCCTCGGGCCAAACCCAAACCTTGCCAGTGTATCAGAAAGCTGATAGACGTGCATTCCATGCAGCTGAAAGCTATGGGATTGACCCAGTGACTGTGCAACGAAGCTGGCTGGAAGCTTCCATGCGTAGCCCCGGAAGAAACTGTGATCTTGGCCCTAGCTTTACCAGTTTTCTATGCCCTATGGGCAAAGCCCATCATATCGCATTTTCTATTTGTAGCTGCGGTGTGTAGTGCCCTACTGCCTAGAGTTGGGTAGGGCACATAATTGTTTTATTATCTTGGAGTGGCACCATGCCTGGGTGCTGTGCTTGTGATTGAAGTGTGAATGTTTGTGGGGACGTTTTTTTTTCAGTTACAAGCAGCAGCTTCTAGGCACCTGGAAGCTGATATCGTCAGCTTTCCAGTGCTACTGGAATCTTTGGGTTTGACCCCCTGGCAATTGTAGGGAGCTGTCTAGTTGGCGCTGGTAGCCGAAAATAAAAACAGTGGTTGTGTGGATCCTGTCAGGGTACTACAATTTGTCAAATTGGTCAGCGCTTAAAGCGCACAAATGTCAAATTGGTCAGCGCTAGTGCGAAAAGCGCTAGTGCGAAAAGCGCAAAAACTGCAGGCTGCGCCCACAAATGGTCGAAAAAACTGCGCGAAACGCGCAGTGGGGCTAAAAAAGTGTGCGCGAAATCGCGCTGCCGCGCGCGCTTTGTAGTGCCCTGGACCCTGTATCTTAAGGCTTGGTGTATTTTGCTTGTTGTGAGGTTGGGCTGTATCCTAGCAGATGATTGCATTTTTAAAAGGATACGTAAATAAGTAGTACGCCTTATAACGAGGCATGAGGTCGAGGGGGCCAGCCCGTTTGCTTGCACTGGGGCCAACCACACATTTTGAAGAGTTTCATTTATTAGGATTGTGATGAAGCTTGTTTTTCCGCATAAGAATGGCTCTACGTTTTGAGGTAGTACTGTACTGTACGATTGTATGGGCGTTGGACTGGGTGGGTTGTTTTAGGCTAGGTAGCATATTGACTTATGTTCTTACTTACCTGAATGAAGTAACTTGTAAATTTTTGATTCGTCGTCATTTGGTCATGGCAGGCAATAAGCTAGGAAGTATATCCACTTTCTAAAATAATGGTTTCTACTGAGGGATGGTTGGCTTGTCTTGTGTCCACTATGGTCTGTCTGTTACAAATTACAAATAGTACGCCTTGAGGCGTGAGGTTGAGGGGGGCAGTTCGTTTGCTTTCACTGGGGCCAACCTCCTTCACAAGTTGTTACCCAATTATGTCTATTACAATGTAATGCTGAGAAGGGGATATCCGCCCTCGAGCTGTTTCCAAGCTGAATCTAATCTTTCAGAGATTGGCTTAGGAGACCAGTGGGAAGTGTTTACGTGCCGATTCGTCTTCTTATAAAATGGTTACATGGAACCAACCAGCAATTTGGCTGCTCGCCGTCTTTAGTAATAAAATAAATTGCCAGGAAAATCAAAACGTAATCAAAATCAATCAAAATCAAGCTGGGGCCTGCCACCTATGACAGGATACCGCACTCATGTGCGGTACTGGGGGTCTTGAATGTATTGCCGATGAAGGCGAGCAGCCAAATCGCTGGCTGGAGCCATGGAAACAAGTTCAAGTAAGGATTCATAACATCTGGGGAGTGGGGACTTTTTAAAAAAGTTGTGAAAGGAATTTCACCCCAGAAGGTGGGTCAAACGGGCTTGCCCCCTAAACCACACGGGCACACGCCTCGTAATGAGGCATTCTGTTTATGTATTGCATCTCGATGCATGGTACTGGATTGTTGCCTTTTTGTTAAATGCCCCAGCCAGCAATTTGGTTGCTCGCAGTATTCGGGACTGGGTCACTTCGAATTGATTGATTCACTCGCATACCGGTTCTATGCTCCCAAGTTTCTGCCTCGAAAACAAGGTATCGACTAATATAAGTTGCTTTGTTGCGAGTCCGTGACTTAAGGGAGAGGCAATGCTGAATATAATTTACAAACATGGAAAGGCGTATCGATTTCCATTTCCCCTCTTCTAATTTGCACAACTTCATATACTATGTATACTACATTACTGTGTCTGCCATGGTGACTTTCCCCAGCTGCGGCGTACGGGAGGGTCCCCTTAACACCACGCCCCTCCAGGCTTTTTTTGTGTGTGTGTGCAAAACTTCAGTTCCCTTCATGCTATTGTAAGAACTGACTACCGTGGCACAAAATAGGGCAGTCCACCAAATGGCCAACTGGTAACAAGATCATCAGTTTTTTTCTTTTTAGCCCCTCCTGATATCATGGTCGGGTAAGTCCCTATTTGGCTACCCCCTGGACTGCAACAACAAACACACGGGAATGGACGAGAATTTTAACTTTCAACCAGCTTCAACTTTTAAAAGCCTTTAAACTGTCTAATCCCCTTAGCATGCTCCCAGGTTCCCGAGGGTATCGCACAGGGGGACTTGTAATTGGAGGGGGATTGGATTGGTGAGCAGCCCAGAGTTGGCTGAAAAAACATGTAACAATCCAATACGACACAATCCGTAGCTTTTCTTTTCAGCTGCCAGCAGTAGCTACTAGGCACCCCCCAGCTTGCTACCCAGCCAAACATGCAACTAAGTGCACCTGGAAACTGACAGAATCGTCTTTCCAGTACTGTTGAAGTCTTGGTGCTTAACCCAGTGGCTGGCTCAGGGAGCTGCCTAGAGGCTGCTGCTCGTAGCTGACAAGAAAAGCTACGAGCCTGTGATACGAACCAACTGCAAACGCACATCGTTACATGTCCACTGTAGCACGATCTCAGCCCCCCCCCGTCAGGTAAAACGATTGTTTAGGGGTTGTCAGTGCTTTCTCGTCATAGCCCCTCCTGTCATGGTTGGGCAAGTCCCAAACCTATTTGGTCTACCCCTGGACTGTAACAACATGCACAGGATCACCGCCACTGTTGTTTTGTGTGCGACGCAACGCAAATTGTGTGACTCAGTGGGACCCTAGTGCAACACGCTGACACCCAAACCCACCAGGGCTCTGCGCTTCGCGCTCCACCATGCGACGGCTACGCAATGATCCTGAAATGAGGCTTGAGTAGCCCAAGCAGCTACTCAACCTGACCAATAGAAATATGAAAAACAAAACACAGCTCATCGTGGCCACCCCTCCCTTGAGTACCCCAAGTAGCTACTCAACCTACCAACAGAAATCTGAAATACAAAACACTGCTCATCGTGGCCGTCCCTCCCAAGGAACTTGTTGCCTCTCAGTCCACATCCTGCCAGTTTCAAACTCCGTAGGTGGGCGCAGAGCCAACCAAACCGGGGTGTCAGCACCGGCCAAAGCAGATTGTCCGCCTCTGTTGCCACTCATGTCCGTTGAACACCAACTGTAAACGGAAATGGGTGGGTGGGTGGGTGGGTGGGACGGTGGGTGGTGGGTGGGACGGTGGGTGGGTGGGAGGAGGACGAGGACGACGAGGACGAGGACGACGAGGACGAGGACGACAATAATAACAACACCAATAATAACAACACCAATAATAATAACAACACCAATAACAATAATAACAACACCAATAATAACAACAACAACAACAAGCACGTGTGCATACCAGGGGGTGGGGTGGGATGGTGTGTGTGACAACGACGACGACAACAACATCAACAACGACAACGAAAAAAATGGGCACCACCACCACCACCACCACCACCAATAACAAAAAAACAACAACAACAACAACAACAACAACAACAACAACAACAACAACAACAACAACGGCGGCCACTGGATTGAGGGAAATAAAAAGCATATTGTTTCAAACTGTGTGACTTCATGTGTGCGTCTTTATGTGTATTGTTAGGTGTGTGTTTGGGTATGGGTGAGTGTTAGGGTGTGGGTGAGTGTTTGGGTGTGGGTGTGTGTTTGGGTATGAGTGTGTGTTTGGGTACGGGTGTGTGTTTGGGTGTGTGTGTGTGTTTGGGTATGCGTGTGTGTTTGGGTATGGGTGTGTGTTTGGGTGTGGGTGTGTGTTTGGGTGTGGGTGTGTGTTTGGGTATGGGTGTGTGTTTGGGTGTGGGTGTGTGTTTGGGTGAGGGTGAGTGTCAGATACACAGCTATGCAGTTTACCTGGGGAATCCACCAGGCCCCCAATACACATGCACACACACACGCAAAACGTACCCCCACCCCCACCCATGCAAATACATGTACACAAACGCCTACACCCAAACACACACCCATCCCCAAACACACACCCACACTCACACCCATACCCAAACACACACCCATCCCCAAACACACACCCACACTCACACCCATACCCAAACACACACCCATCCCCAAACACACACCCACACCCAAACACACACCCACACTCACACCCATACCCAAACACACACCCATACCCAAACACGCACCACACCCAAACACTCACCCACACTCACACCCAAACCCAAACATACACCCATACCCAAACACACACCCATCACCCACACCCAAACACCACCCACACCCACATACCCAAAACACACACCCATACCCAAACACACCCATACCCAAACACACACCCATACCCAAACACCCAACACACACCCACCAAACACACACCCATACCCAAACACACACACACACACCCATACACACAACACACACACCCATACCAAACACACACCCACACACACCCAACCCAAACAACACCCATACCCAAACACACACCACACCCAAACAACACACCACAACACCCAAAACACACACCCATACCCAAACACACACCCATACCCAAACACTCACCACACCCAACACACACACATACCCAAACACACACCCAAAACACAACACCCATACCCAAACACACACACCCACACCTCATACACACACACCACACCCAAACACACACCCACACCCAAACACACACCCATACCCAAACACCCACACCCAAACACACACCCATACCCAAACACCCACACACACAATACACCCAAACACACACACATACCAAACAAACACACACCCACCCAAACACACACACATACCCAAACACACACCCAAACACACACACCCACACCCAAACACACACCCATACCCACACACCCACACCCAACACACACCACCCAAACACACACCCACACACCCAAACACACACCCACACACACACACACCCACAAACACACACCCCACACCCGCAACACACACCACACCCAAACACACACACCCCACACACCCAACACACACACCCACACCCACACACCCATACCCAAACACACACCCACACCCAAACACACACCCACACCAAACACACACCCACACCCAAACACACACCACACACACCCACACACACCCACACACACACCCAACCCAACACACACCCACACCCAAACACACCCACACCCAAACACACACCACATACCCAAACACACACCCACACCCAAACACACACCAACACACACACTCACACCCAAACACACACCCATACCCAAACAACACACACCCAAACACACACCAACACCCACACACACCACACCCAAACACACACCCAAACACACACACCCACACCCAAACACACACCCACACCCAAACACACACCCATACCCAAACACACACCCACACCCAAACACAAACCTATACCCAAACACACACACATACCCAAACACACACCCAAACACACACACATACACAAACTCACACCCACACCCAAACACACACCCATACACACACCCACACCCAAACACACACCCACACCCAAACACACACCCATACACACACCCACACCCAAACACACACCCAAACCCAAACACACACCCATACCCAAACACACACCCACACCCAAACACACACCCACACCCAAACACACACCCACACCCAAGCACACACCCACACCCAAACACACCCACACCACACACCCAAACACACACACCCCAAACACACACCCATTACCCAAACACACACCACACCCAAACACACACCCATACCCAAACACACACCCATACCCAAACACACACACACCCAAACTCACACCACACCCACACACACCATACACACACCCACACACACACACATACCCAAACACACACCCATACACACACCCACACCCAAACACACACCCATACCCAAACACACACCCATACCCAAACACACACCCACACCCAAACACACACCCATACCCAAACACACACACACCCAAAACACACACACCCAAACACACACCCATACCCAAACACACACCCACACCCAAACACACACCCTCACACCCAAACACACACCCCATACCCATACCCAAAACACACACCCATACCCAACACACACACCCACACCCAAACACACACCCATACCCAAACACACACCCATACCCAAACACACACCCATACCCAAACACACACCCACACCCAAACACACACCCATACCCAAAAACACACACATACCACACACCCATACACACACCACACCCAACACACACACCCAAACACACACCCACACCCAAACACACACCCACACACACACAAACCCAAACACACACCCAACACCCACACCCAAACACACACCCACACCCAAACACACCCACACACACCCATACCCAAACACACACCCACACCCAAACACTAACCTATACCCAAACACACACACATTCCCAAACACACACCCAAACACACACACATACACAAACTCACACCCACACCCAAACACACACCAACACACACACTCACACCCAAACACACACTAACACCCACACTCACCAAAACACACACTTACACCCACACCCAAACACACACCCATCCCCAAACACACACCCACACCCAAACACACACCCGTACACTAACACACACCCATACCCAAACACACACCCATTCCCAAACGCACACCCACACCCATACACACACCCATACACAAACACACCCACACCCGAACACACACCCACACCCAAACACACACCCACACCCTAAACACACACCCATACCCAAACACACACCCACACCCGAACACAAACCTATACCCAAACACACACCCACACCCAAACAAACACCCTTACCCAAACACACACATCAAGACACACACACACACCACACACATAAAGTCACACACATACGCACACAAGCAAACTCACAAACTCACACACTCACAAACACAAGGAAACACAAACAGACTCACACAGACACACACATATGAAGACACACACACAGACACAAGAGAACACAAACAGACGCACACGGATGCACAAATATAAAGACACACACACACAAACACAAGAGTACACACACAGACACACACATATAAAGACACACACACAAACACGAGCGAGGGACTCACCCTATGCAGCACGCGTTCACCACTATCCCCCACTCACCCCCACCCCCACCCCACCCCCACCCCGGCACAAACTTACTAAGTGACACGCATACAATCACACACACCCACAAACACAAGCTAGGCACTCACCCTGGGCAGCACGCGTTCACCATTATGTTCCGCTCCTTCAGCTCCTCAGCTAGTACACGGGTGTACATGCTCAATGCAAGCTTGCTGACGCCATACATGCTGTGTGCGTGTGTGCGTGTTTGTGAGAGAGAGTTTGTGTGTATGTGAGAGAGAGAGTGTGTGTAGTACATGGGTGTACATGCTCATGACAAGCTCGCTGACGCCTTACATGCTGCGTGTGTGTGCGTGTGTGTGTGTGTGTGTGTGTGTGTGTGTGTGTGTGTGTGTGTGTCACCAATGCGGCGCAAAGCACAGTTGCCGCTCTTCAAGCTGGCTCAGGTAAGGAACCACTCATGGTGGTGCGTGTGTGTGTGTGTGGTGGTGGTGGAGGTGGGTGGGGGTGGGGGGGTGGGGGGGGGGCGTTATGTGTGTTGATATGTGTTTGGATCACCAGCTAGCACATGTGTTCACATGCTCACGTCAAGCCTGCTGATGCCATACATGCTGAGTGTGTGTGTGTGTGTGTGTGTGTGTGTGTGACTTTATGCGTGTTATTGTGTGTGTGTCCTTATGTGCGTCATTGTGCGTGTGTTTAGGTCCTCAGCTAGTACATGTCTTCACATGCTCACGTCAAGCCTGCTGATGCCATACATGCTGAGTGTGTGTGTGTGTCATTATGTGTGTCGATATGCGTTTGTTTTGGTCATACCCTAGTACATGTGTACATGTGTTACATGCTCACGTTAAGCCTGCTGATGCAATACATGCTGTGTGTGTGCCTTCATGTGTGATCTTGTGTGTGTTGCGGGTGTGTAGGTATTTGTGTTCTTGCATGTGTGTGTGTGTGTCGTTATGTGTGTTATTGTGTGTGATGCGGGTGTGCAGGTATTTGTGTTATTGTATGTATGTGTGTCGTTATGTGTGTTATGGTGTGTGTTGCGGGTGTGTAGGTATGTGTGTTATTGTATGTGTGTGTGTCATTATGTGTGTTATTGTGTGTGTGTGTCGTTATGTGTGTTATTGTGTGTGTGGTTATGTGTGTTATTGTGTGTGTGTGTGTGGTTATGTGTGTTATTGTGTGTGTGTGTGGTTATGTGTGTTATTGTATGTGTGTGTGTCGTTATGTGTGTTATTGTGTGTGTGTGTCGTTATGTGTGTTATTGTGTGTGTGTGTCATTATGTGTGTTATGTGTTATTGTGAGTGTGTGTTGTTATGTGTGTTATTGTGTGTGTGTGTGGTTATGTGTGTTATTGTGTGTGTGTGTGTCGTTATGTGTGTTATTATGTGTGTGTCATTATGTGTGTTATTGTGTGTGTGTGTGTCGTTATGTGTTTTATTGTGTGTGTGTCGTTATGTGTGTTATTGTGTGTGTGTCGTTATGTGTGTTATTGTGTGTGTGTGTGGTTATGTGTGTTATTGTGTGTGTGTCGTTATGTGTGTTATTATGTGTGTGTCATTATGTGTGTTATTGTTTGTGTGTGTGTCGTTATGTGTTTTATTGTGTGTGTGTCGTTACGTGTGTTATTGTGTGTGTGTCGTTATGTGTGTTATTGTGTGTGTGTGTGGTTATGTGTGTTATTGTGTGTGTGTGTCGTTATGTGTGTTATTATGTGTGTGGCATTATGTGTGTTATTGTGTGTGTGTGTGTGTGTCGTTATGTGTGTTATTGTGTGTGTGTGTCGTTATGTGTTTTTTTGTGTGTGTGTCGTTATGTGTGTTATTGTGTGTGTGTGTGGTTATGTGTGTTATTGTGTGTGTGTGTGTCGTTATGTGTGTTATTGTGTGTGTGTGTGTGTGTCATTATGTGTGTTATTGTGTGTGTGTGTGCCCTTATGTGTGTTATTGTGTGTGTGTGTCGCTATGTGTGTTATTGTGTGTGTGTGTGGTTTTGTGTGTTATTGTGTGTGTGTGTCGTTATGTATGTTATTGTGTGTGTGTCCTTATGTGTGTTATTGTGTGTGTGTGGCTATGTGTGTTATTGTGTGTGTGTCGTTATGTGTGTTATTGTGTGTGTTGCTGGTGTGTCATTATGTGTGTTATTGTGTGTGTCGTTATGTGTGTTATTGTGTTTGTTGCGGGAGTGTCGTTATGTGTGTTATTGTGTGTGTTGCGGGTGTGTATGTATGTGTGTTATTGAGTGTGTTGCGGGTGTGTATGTATGTGTGTTATTGTGTGTGTGTGGGGGTGTGTGTGTTATTGTGTATGTTGCGGGAATGTAGGTTTGTGTGTTATTGAGTGTGTTGCGGGTGTGTAGGTATGTGTGTTATTGTGTGTGTGTGTCGTTATGTGTGTTATTGTGTATGTTGCAGGTGTGTAGGTATGTGTGTTATTGTATGTATGTGCCGTTATGTGTCTTATTGTGTTATTGTGTGTGTAGTTATGTGTGTTATTGTGTGTGTGTTTGGGACCTCGTCTAGTGCACGCAGTAGCGTTTTGAGGTCATACATGCTGCTTTCAGCAATGTAATAGCCCTGCACCTGCTGGTCCAGAGATTATATTGTAAGTTTTTACCAGCAGCTTCTCAGCAGCTCTTCTAGCCAGCCAGTGCGCTACACCCAAGCATTTCAGCTGATTGTGTCATTTTCACTACTTGCCTACCGAGTGAGCCAAGGGTACAGGTGTAGTGCTACATAGAAACACACACACACACATACACACACACATACACTCAGACCCCCAACACACACACACACTGACTAGGAATGTTTCCTCAACTCTTGCAATCTGCCCCACACACACTCAGAACCCCCACCCCCCCTACCTGGGTTACAGGTGTAGTGCTTGGTTCAGTGGCTGGGTGCTGCATCTGTTGTGCTCATTGTGTGGATGGATGGATGCTTGGGGGGTGGACCAGAGGATAGATAGATGGTGGAAGGAGTTGGTCTGCATTTGAGTCGTATGCATACTGGGTGGGCTAGGGTCACAGGTTTCAAGGCATTTTCACTTCATTTTCAAGGCACACTAGGTCGCGTAAGGTCTTGCTGGATAGCAAGTCAGGGTAACTGCCTAGAAGCTGCTGCTCGTAACGGAAAAGCAAAACTATGTGCTGGATAGTAAGTCAGGGGAGCTGCCTAGAAGCTGCTGCTTGTAACCGAAAAGAAAACCATGTGCCGGACAGCAAGTCAGGGGAGCTGCCTAGAAGCTGCTGCTTGTAACCGAAAAGAAAACCATGTGTCGGACAGCAAGTCAGGGGAGCTGCCTAGAAGCTGCTGCTCGTAACCGAAAAGAAAAACCATGTGCTGGATAGCAAGTCAGGGGAGCTGCCTAGAAGCTGCTGCTCGTAACCAAAAAGAACAACTATGAGCTGGACCAACCCTCTTGGTAGTGGGAGTGGGAGCGGGCTTGGCAGCAACTTACAGCAAGGTCAATCCACTACAAATCAGTGTGTGTGTGGGGGGGGGGGGTGGGGGTCGGGGGGATGGGGGTCTTCAGCACTCCTCTCTGCACCACCACCACCAACAACAACAACACCATGAACCAGCCATAGCCACACACACCTGTTGGACCAACCCTCTTGGGTATGACGCCCCGCCCTGACATCCTCAACAAACTTCTGACTCAGAGCGTCCAATTCAGCTTTAGATGTTGCTTGCAGCCACTTGGCCCTCAGAGCATCGTTTGGGATGTTGCGTGCGTAGCCGGACCTGACGCAGGAATTGCGTGTGTATGTGATAAGGATTAAGGCTCTTGGTTTTAGGGTTTAGGGTTCAGGGTTTAGGGCCCTCAGAGAGTCGTTTGGGATGTTGCGTGCGTAGCCTGCCCTGGCCCAGGAATTGTGTGTGTGTTTAGGGTTTAGGATCTAGGGTTTAGGGCATGCGCAAACACACACAAACAAACAAAGACACACATGCAAGAGAAAGTGCACACACACGCGCACAGTAACACACTTAAACAGACACACATGCAAGAACAAATGTGCACACCCACCTGCACATACACACACACGCACACGCTTGTGCAAAGACACACACACACGCACACACAGACACACACGCACACAGTCAACTTACTGACTCAGCTGCACTCAACTAACATGCTTGACATATTTGCTATTCACTGCAAATTTAGGGGTCTTTGGCACCCTTTGGCACCCTTTGGCACCCCTCTCACCTATAATTAGGGAACGGCAACTAATATTAGTGTTTGAAAAACCAATATTAACTAATATTATTTAAGTGTCACAGTTATATTAGTTTTTCAAATAAATTCGAAATTCTGGTGAGACAGCTTGTCCGACTAATATTATATAATATTATTTATTAACTAATATTATATAACATAGCCGACCCCTACCTATAATGCACCCTTCCAAGCCCAGTACAAAAATGTGTCAATCACCCCCCCAAATTAGCAGTCCTCCTGCTGCAGTCGACTTACATGCTTGACACATTTTACATTTACGATTCTGCTGTAGTCATACAGAGTTATATATAAAACAAAACAAGTCAACTTACATGCTCGACACATTTACGAATGTGCTGTCATATATAAAATGTAAAATTCAACTTACATGCTTGGCACATTTCCGATTCTGCTGCTGTCATATATAAAACGAAACAAGTCAACTTACATGCTCGACACATTTACGATTCTGCCGTTGTTGTTGACGAGGGGGGCAAGAGCCTGACACACTGAGGCGGTGCCGTAGTAGTTGGTGTTCAGAGTAGCCTGGCTCTCAGCAGCTCCGAAAACGTTGCCCTTGTGTGCAAAACCGGCGTTGTTCACCTGTGCAGTGTTTGTGTGTTTGTGTGTGTGTTTTGTTAGTGTTCAGAGTAGCCTGGCTATCATCAGCTCCGACAAAACCTATGTAGCGTTGCAAGCGACGTGTTAAATTGGCAGAGTGTGTTGGCAACAGAATGAAAGGTGGCAACAATGGAGCAGACCGAAGCGAGTTAGTTACGAGACCGATGACTGACGTTTCAGGCTTCAAGTTTTTTTCCAGTCAAACGGACAAATGGGTGAACATGAGGGCTCCCTCCCCCCTGAAGAGGGGGCTCCGCCAAAAACGTTGCCCATGTGTGCGAAACCGGCATTTTTCACCTGTGCAGTGTTTGTGCGTTTGTGTGTGTGTTTTGTTAGTGTTCAGAGTAGCCTGGCTCTCGTCAGCTCCGAAAACGTTGCCCTTGTGTGCGAAACCAGCGTTAATCACCAGTGCAGTTTTTTTTTTTTTGTGTGTGCGCGAGTAGCCTGGCCCTCGTCAGCTCCGAAAACATTGCCCTAGTATGCGAAACCGGCGTTGTTCACCTGCGCAGTGTTTGTGTATTTATTTTGTGTGTGTGCGAGAGTAGCCTGGCCCTCGTCAGCTCCGAAAACATTGCCCTTGTATGCGAAAGGGGCTTTGTTCACCTGCGCAGTGTTGGTGGGTACACTGAGAGTGTGTCATAGGAGTTGGTGTTGAGAGTAGGTGTTGAGAGTAGGTGTTGAGAGTTGTCAAGCTGTGGGTAAACCATACAGCCATCTGAACAGATGGTCGTAAGGTAAAACAACAGCTTAACGCGAGCAGCCCAATGGGATTGGCCATGGCCCTGAGAGCGTGCTACAGTGATCATTTAATTATATGGCATGTTGGGGATAGCTGGCGACTAAGTCCATGCTTTTACAGCACACAAAGAGTGGGTGCCCTTTTTCAAATAATGTTGCGATCTCATCTGTTTTTTGTTTTACTTTCAAATAATGCTGCGTTTCCATCAGTTTTGTTTTTACTTTCAAATAATGCTGCGTTTTCATCAGTTTTGTTTTTACTTTCAAATAATGCTGCGTTTTCATCAGTTTTGTTTTTACTTTCAAATAATGCTGCGTTTTCATCAGTTTTGTTTTTACTTTCGAATAATGCTGCGTTTTCATCAGTTTTGATTTTATTTTCAAATCATGCTGCGTTCTCATCAGTTTCTGTTTGCTTTCAAATTATGTTGTGTTCTTTTGGGGTATTCCATTGGAGACATGAATCATCACGTTGCTGCAGATTTCCTCTCTCTCTCTCTCTCTCTCTCTCTCTCTCTCTCTCTCTCTCTCTCTCTCTCTCTCTCTCTCTCTCTCTGGTTAACAGTGTTACACAATTTAATTGCGGTCCAGCCACACAGTAATCAAAAACACCAAAAATATCATTAGGAAAAAGTCATCTAGTCAACCCTATTATTGAGAGAGTACAGTTGTTGCAGCTCTCTCTCTCTCTCTCTCTCTCTCTCTCTCTCTCTCTCTCTCTCTCTCTCTCTCTCTCTCGCACTGTCTCTGTCTCTCTCTCTCTGGTAAACGATGTTACAGGTTCAGCCGCACAGTGAACATAAACATCTTAATTCACAACCAAAGAAAACCAGTTAGAAAACCAGTCAGAAACCAACTCTCTCTCTATATATATACAAAAACATGTCCGTCAAATTCTCTTTCCTCACCAGGATATCAACACACCCAACAGTGTCCTTCAGCCAATCAGCAAACGCATCCACTGAAGCTTGGTCTGTGATATCCAGCTGGTGAAAAAGAACCGGGTGACTTGATCCTGTATGTACAAACACATGCTTTTATTTGTCTTGTTTTACACATAATGATGTCAATTACCTGATTGGGCTGCACATGTTACAGATCCACCTCACAGCTTTTCATTGTTACATATAAATTGCATGATTGGACTGCACATGTTACAGATCCACCTCAGCACAGTGAAAAATAACTGGCTCGCTTGATCCTGCATGAACAAATACACTTTTTTGGGGGGGGGGGGGGGGGGGGGGGGGGGGGGCGCTGTTTTGGGTGGTGGTGGTGGTGGTGGTGGTGGAGGGGGCACTGTGGTGGGAAGGGTGAAAAAATAACCGGGTGACTTGATCCTGCATGAACAAATGCACTTTTGGGGGGGGGGGGGGGGGACGTTGTTTTGGGTGGTGGTCGTGGTGGTGATGGTGGAGGGGGGCACTGTGGTGGGAAGGGTGAATAATAACCGGGTGACTTGATCCTGCATGAACAAATACACTTTTTTTGGGGGGGGGGGGGGGGGGGGGGACGTTGTTTTAGGTGGTGGTCGTTGTGGTGGTGATGGAGGGGGCACTGTGGTAAGAAGGGTGAATAATAACCGGGTGACTTGATCCTGCATGAACAAATACACTTTTTGGGGGGGGGGGGGCGCTGTTTTGGGTGGTGGTCGTGGTGGTGGTGGTGGAGGAAGGGTGAATAATAACCGGGTGACGTGATCCTGCATGAACAAATACACTTTTTGGGGGGGGGGGGGGGACGCTGTTTGGGTGGTGGTGGTGGTGGTGGTTGTGGAGGGGGGCACTGTGGTGGAAAGGGTGAAAAATAACCGGGTGACTTGATCCAACATGTACAAATAAATACTGTTTATCTTTATTGTTTTACAAATAAATTACACGAATGGTCTGCACATCTAGAGAACCACCACACAAATTGTCTGTTTTTACAAACAATTGAAATAAATAACACGAATGGTCTGCGCGTCTAGAGATCCACCACACATATTGTCTGATTTTACAAATGAATAACACGAATGGTCTGCACGTCTAGAGATCCACCTCACAGCTTTTCTTGTCAGCTACCAGCATCAGCTGCCTAGAAGCTGCTGCTCGTAGCTGAAAAACAAAGCTATGGTCCACCTCCTAGGGTTACATGAGTTTCAGCGGTTGATGGTGGAGCAGTATTAGGGGGAGACCAGTCATAGCTTTCATCAGGGTTCTATGCGACATGCATATGCCACTTGTCAGGGTTTAGGGTTTCTGGTTTAGGGTTTAGGGTGGAGCAGTATGAGGGGGAGACCAGTCATAGCTTTCATCGGGGTTCTATGCGACATGCATATGCCACTTATCAGGGTTTAGGGTGTAGGGTTTAGGGTTGATGGTGGAGAAGTATGAGGGGGAGATCAGTCATAGCTTTCACCAGTATTCTATGCAACATGCATATGCCACTTATCAGTGTGTGTTCAAAATCTTATGTTTCACGTCTCGAAACAGATTTTGATTGGACCAGTACATTAGAAACGTAGATTGGGGCTCACAAGGTGTAGATTTTGGCTAAAGAAACGTATATTCTAAAGCACCCTTGTACAACCCTGGCGAGAATCCTCTTAATAAAAGAAGTCTTTTGTTCGAAACCTTAACAGCCTTTTAGTGCTACTGACTGGAAATTGGTCACGTAGCTCCAGACAGCAATTTGGCTGCTCGCCGTCTTCCGCAAGAATACAGATTTTCCAGGAATATTTACCAAGAAGAGATCAGTGTGGGCAAAGTCCCAAGATCTAAACAATGCTGGGAACACTATTTCTTGTTTTGGCCACGCAAGGCAGCTTCTGGCCAGCTTCATTGAGTCACGCAGTCACAGGGTCAATCCCATAGCTTCCAGCCAGCTCCGTTGCACAGTCACTGGGTCAATCCCATAGCTTCCAGCCAGCTCCGTTGCACAGTCACTGGGTCAATCCCACAGCTTCCAGCCAGCTCCGTTGCACAGTCACTAGGTCAATCCCATAGCTTTCAGCTGCATGGAATGCCCACCTATCAGCGTTCTGATGCACTAGCAAGCTTTGAGTTTAGACCCAGGATGGGAAAGGGATCTGCCTAAAAGCTGCTACGAGTAGTCCAAAAAGGAAACAGTGGCTGGAAAGCTGATCATGTCACCTTCCAGGTGCACTTGGGTTGCTTTAGGCTTTCCTGGGTAGTCTGCTAGGGGAGCTGCTTAGAAGCTGTTGATATAAGCCGAAAAGAAAAGCTATGGGCCAGAGTTGCAGATCTGACATTGACTCATTTATCTGACTTACCCCTCTAAAGTAAAATTGGTTGACTCCATAAATTGCTGTACTGCCTGTACCCCTGCGCAACCTGCAAGTTTCTATCTGAGAATATTCTGAATACCCCCCAGGGTGTGGAGCGGGCTTGCCTTGGGTCTACTATGGCCTGTCCATAACAATGTAATGATGAAATCAAAAACTGTCTACCTAACCATAGACCAGCACATTGTCAGCAAGAGTCGGGCCCTTGGTACATAGCATGGACAGGATGGGCCAGGGAGCCAGAGTAATAATTCTGTCCATAGATATGTTACGGGGATAAAAAGGTATGAAGACGGTAGGTGGGCGTACAACGTAGGGGGCTGAGAGCTTTCTACTTCTATGCCCACCTGCTGCAGATGCTTCAGCCTGCACTTTGCTCCTTGCTTCCTCCCCCAGCTCCACGTTCCTAGATGTCATGATCGTGCTGACTCCGTTTTTGGCAAGCTCAGCAGCGATGTAGTAGCCGATGCCTTTGTTTGCACCCGTCACAACTGCCACAGTTTTTTCGGTCCACCAGCGGTGGGATGAGTAAGGGGGGTTCGCTGCTGCCATGGCTACTTGTCGGTTGTGCCTGATCGATCGAGGTGGGGAAACAAGAGCCTTCCAGGATATTGCGCAGGATACACGAAGAGGCAGACCGTGCATACTGTTAAGCTCTGGGCGAAGGTGGGATTCAAGGTAAATAGGAAGGGAAAGCTAACGGCCTTGTACTGACGTCATCACTACGAACCTTGTGGGTTCAACGGAACTGCACGCCACGTCATCAGTAGCCACCGGCCATCGGCCACCTGATGGCCAACAGCCTCGCCTCGGCCAGTGGCCATGGCCGTGGCCAATTGGCCACCCCTGTGATGGCCAACAGCCACCAGAGCAGGACTGTTGGACCCTCGCCCTCGCCCTCGCCCTCGGCCGGGTAATGCTTTAGTGCTAACAATACCGTACGCTCCTTAAGCATTGGCTAGATTGAGTATTGGCAAGTGTCATTTCCCCTAAAAGTGGGTCTCAGATAAGCATGGCAAAACAAACTTGGCAAATGGGTATGTGGCTTTGACTGTCTCAAGCTCGGACCTGAAATCCAGTTGGCAAAGGGTCTTATATTATTCTTACATTTTCTGTTTCATGTTCACCAAGTAGTCTGGCCAAGCTTGCCGTAAAACCATGTAACAATTCAAATCAGGAGCATTAAGCTTGCTAGGCTTAGTTGCCAGACCGGTACATGGCTCCAGCCAGCCAAATTGCTGGCTGGAGCCGTGTACCCAAGTTCTGGGTCAAGGTCAAGTACATGTTCACAAAGTAGTCTGCCCAAGCTAGCTGCAAATAAAACCATGTTGCAATTCAAATCAGGAACATTTAACTTGCTAGGGCTTAGTAGACAGAGTACCATAGTAACCGTAACTTGGCAAAGTCCACCCACCTGGAGTGGTCTCAAGCTGGATCCCTAATTCGGTTTGGCAAAGGGTCATTTGCCAAACCGTTTGCCAATACGTAAGGCGCGTACGTATCAGCATGAATTGCGGTGCTCTCACGCGTTTTATGACTTGGTGACTACTTATGTACTTCCTTAGAACTATCGGCTCTGCCAGTACTGTGACAGCTTCCCGTAGTGACAGCTTCCTGTTGGCTGCGTCACCGGTTCCACTGGCACGCATTGTCTAGCCTGTACCCTGTTAGGTTCCAGGCTGCCGCCCCTTCCACCACTCGTGCCCCTTGATGGGTCTCCTGTGCTTGTAACGTTATTCTCGTCTCCGTGTATAGATTGGCGCGTCTGTTCCGCTGCTTTCATCTCTGTCCACTCTACGGAGTGTATTAAAGCTGATAGTACGGAAGTTACACACGCAAGTCTGAGATAGCTTTTGTAGGTGTAGTCTAATGCAGTTTTTCGTCGCAGTGAAAGGACTTCACTACATCATCGCCATGAATCATGAGAATTAGCTTCCTCGATACACTCGGTCAAATGATGAAATGATTCAAATGAGTGATTGAATGAAAGGGATAAACTACTAATCTTCTAGGCAAATGCTTGGCCTAGGAACGGCTGGACATACCATAATCAAAAACGGTTAGCTTGCTTACGGTCCTTGTTGCATCGATAGTTCATTCTTATCATCGACCAAGAGATAGATTTGCAGGATTCTCTAACATATCCTCAAGTTTTAAAACATGTCACAGGAGTTCAAAAAAAAACGGACTTCAAACTACTTCAAACGGACCGCTGGGGTTGCGACCTGGGACGCACCCTAATTCGGTAGGTTGCGTCCTGGGACGCACCTAAGTCGGTAGGTTGCGTTTTGGGACGCACTACCGTATTGTCATTAGGCTGCGTCATAGTATCAACATAACCCGTAGCCCACGCCAAAGGATTGGTGGTGGGCCAATCAACTGATGGGTGAGACGCAACGAACATCCTGAACCTGCGTCTGGGACGCAACGGACCCTCCCATGTTGCGTCCTGAGACGCAGGACGCTGCGTCCTGCACTACCCTGCACAGGACTCACAGCTTCAACGGACTTGTGAGGTGCATTGGTGGTGGTTGGGTGCCCAAGTGCCTACAATCCCTGAATATTAGGATCCGCATCCTCTTCTCCCACCAGTGAAGGCATGTCTGCTAATGCATCTTTTGGCATGCCTTCATCATCATCTAATGACCCACTTTCCTCACCAGTTAGCTCAGCATGTTACAGCAGCTGACTCAGCTTCCCAGTTCCCCCAGATCTGATTCCAGATCCGCGATTTTCCTGCAGGTCGACCGCGATTAGGTGTTCGCAGTAGACACTTAAATGCGGGTGTTCCAACTACTGTTTTATTTTCGGCCCGACCGGCCTGTCCTGCGCTGCACAAATAATGGCTACCATTTTGTAGGAATATTTTCAGCGTAGGTGGGGTACACAGGTGGCTACACGTGGCAACGAACATCCGAATAGGTACAGCTGAGCCCGGCATCGGCAACCTCGCCGGCTAGCATCTGAAAGGGTGTGAAACTGATAGTTTCATCAATAACTGATAGAGCTGCGCTATATCGCTCCTGATTCTAACTCTCCCGCCGATCGAACCACCGCAAATGCCCCCCATTTAGTTAACGACTTGGGAATAATCAAAGCGGCATGGGAGCTTATCTGAGTTCCCCCATTACGGGCAAGTTTGCGTAGCTTGTTTTGTTGCGGTGCTACGTTGATTGGCTGTTTTCGCTGCTAACGTGACCTAACTTCACTTTTGATATCCTGTTTTCAGAGAAGGAAAGCTTCGAGGGCGAGGGCACGACTGTCAAGTATGGTGGCAGCTCTATGCAAGGTTGGAGGAGGACGATGGAGGACGATGGAGGACTCCCATATAGCTGAGGCTGCTCTTGCTAATGACCCTAACACTGCCGTGTTTGGTGTCTTCGACGGCCATGGCGGAGCCGAAGTCGCTAAGTTCTGCCAGAAATATTTGCCGGCTGAGATGCTGAACTTGAAAGAGTTCGATGATGGAAGCGTGGATGCAGCTCTCGTGCGAGTCTTTCACAAAATGGACGAGATGCTTCGGGACGCTAAATACGCGGAAGAGATTGAACTCATGAAGACGAAGGAGTCAAATGATGACGATGACGGGGGGGATGGCGATGGTGGAGGGTCTACGGATGCCCTGGACCTGCTAAAGCGTGTGTTCCAGCTAAAGCGTTTTATGGGCGATGGCCAAGCTGCTGAGGGTGCTGCCAGTGCTGTTACCCCCAAGCCTGAGGAAGGGCCATCGGATCCCGAGGATGTGTTGGTTCAGGCAGGCTGCACCGCTGTAGTAGCCGTGAAGCGCCATAACACGCTGTACGTTGCGAACGCTGGGGACTCGAGAGGTGTCCTATGCCGCACAGGCAAAGCCATTGCTCTGAGCGAGGACCACAAACCTGCTTCGGATATAGAACGCAACAGAATCATTGCAGCGGGAGGATTCTTGAGCGATATTGGTGGCGTATGCCGAGTTAATGGCAACCTCAATTTGTCTAGGGCTATAGGCGACCTGAAGTACAAGGGGAATACCGAGCTGCCTATGAAAGATCAGATCATTACTGCCGAGGTGAGGCTCTCCAGAAGCATGCAAAACCAAATCAACCTCCATAACAGACACTACAAAAACTGCCCCTTTCCATCTCTATCAGCCACCCTGTGTCCTCTTTGTTTGCATGCCTGTCCCCCTGGACTCCGTCAGGCCACTGGCACATGTGCAATCCAGTAGAGCACCAGGAAAATTTAATCATCATAATAATAATCAGTATCTACATCAGCAACAGTAGCAGCATCCTCATCATCATGCACATCCTCCTTGTATCATCAGAGTCTCCTAAGGACGAGACAGAGTTAAGTTACCTTGCGCAGTTATCATCATTAGTATAATAAGAAACCACACAACCCAGGAAAATCTGAACCACCTGAAACCCTAAAAAACACTTCAACCCTGGACTACCTAAACCACGAAAAGCCAAGTGCTGACCAGCTTCCTTCTACAAGGGAGGATTTATATGACATGCATAGGCGAGGCTTTGCAGACGAAGGCAGAACCAAATCGCCTTCAGACACTGTTTCTTTTTGGGGCTACACATCACAGCTCCTAGCCAGATCCAATAGCCAGCCACTGTGTCAATACCTAAGCCTCCAGCTGCATTAGAATGCCTGTCATGTCAGCTTTCACTTGCACTAGCTAGCTTCAGGTTTAATCCAAGGACGGATCAAGGGAGCGGCCTAGAAGCTGCTATGCATAGCCCACAAAAGAAACACTGCCTTCATAGGGTCCATGACTACTGTTTTGTCTTCTGTGCGATGCGTCGCATTATGTCGTTGCATGGCGACGCATAGGTCTGTTTAAACTAGTCAGAATCCCCCCCCCCCCCCCCCCCCCCCCCCCCCCACACACACACAGCCTCCGCGCACACACTCACACGCACACACGCACGCATGAACCACACCTCCACCTCACATCAGAACTTTCTTCGCATTGATTGCAGCCGGATATTCTGAAAATCGAATTACTGCCAGAAGACCGATTCTTCGTGTTAGCATGTGATGGGATTTGGGATGTGATGTCCAACCAGGTGCGCACTCCTCTCGGTGGATAATGAACTAGAATTCACTGTTTCTTGTTTGGGCTACGCATCGCAGCTTCCAGCCAGCTCCTTCAGCCAGCCACTGGTTCAAGACCATATATTTCAGATGCGTTGGAATGCCTATCACAACACCTTTCAGAAGCACCGTCTAGCTTCAGGTTTGGTCCAAGGACAAGTAAAGGGAGCTGCTATGTGTAGCTAAAACAAGTTCGTTGCAGCGTCGCCTGCGACGCTACAAATTGGCATAGAGTGATCGCGAGGGAGCGACAGGTGGCAACGGAAGCGAGTTAGTTCCGAGGCCGTTGGCTGACGTGTCGGGCTTCATCACGGACAGATGGATGGATGGATGGATGGTCGGACGGAAGAATGGGTAACACTGGGTGCTCCCGCCTTCCAGAAGGGGGGGCACCGCCCAAAAATAAACAGTGCGTGAATGAATCACACATTACAGTTGATTATCCACTAAGAAGTGGATAATCAACCAGAATCACACATGGTAATGATTGTGATGTCAAACATGGTTATAGTTGTGATGTCTGATCAGGTGCGCACTCCTCTCAGTGGAAAATTAACTAGAATGAATAACACATGGTAAGGGAATGGCATATCTTATGATTTTGACCGAAGACGAGTATGATTTTGTATGATATCACACAAATTGCATCATATGATATTGTATATGAATGGTAACTTTGGCCTAGCCAGACTGCCAGCTTCATATTGCAGTTCCCTGTTTATGGTTATGGTTATGGGTGTGATGTCCAATTAGGTGCGCACTTCTCAAGTAGAATGAATCACACATGGCAACCAACCATGTGATGTCTGGTCGGATGCGCACTTCTCTCAGTGGATCATCAAGTAGAATGAATCACTCATGGTTATGGATGTGATGTTTGATCAGTTAGGCACTAGGAGATAGCTTATATTATTTATCTCTTATTACTGATCTCATATTACTGATCTCACATAAGTTATCTCATGATGTATCTCATATTACTGATCTCATGTTACTGATCTGACACAACTTATGTCATGATATTACTGATCTCATATTACTGATCTCACATATCTTATCTCACTGATGATGTGTCTCGTATTACTTGTCTCATATTACCTCTCATATTACATATCTCACTTAACTTATCTCATATTACATATCTTACATCGTTTATCTCATAATTTAAATCTCGTATTATTTATCTTGTATTATATGTCTCATATTTCATATCTCGCATTATTTATCTCATAACATGTATCTCATGTAATTTATCTTGTATTATTTGTCTCATTACATATCTCACATTATTTATCTCATAATATGGATCTCAAATTATTTATCTCATTATGTATCTTGTATTATTTGTCTCGTATAACAGGATTGCGTCAACTTTGACAGTGCCCCCCCCCCCCCCCCCCCCCCCCCCCCTACCACCGGCACCACCGTCTCCGCCACCACAACATATATTATTTCTCTCGTATTACAGGATTGTGTGGACTTTGTCTTTGCACGTTTGGACCAAGGAATGAGCCCTTGCGAGGCATCCACAGCTCTCCTTGATGCGTGCCTGGCTAATGACCCCAAGCAAGCACGGGGTATAGGGTGAGTGTTGGGGGGGAGGGGGGGGGGGGGGGGGGTAATGGATAACGGGAGTCGTGTGTGTGTGTGGGGGGGGGGATAACAGATAAAAGCTTCTTTCTGGGCAGTGGGTACTAGGTATCTAAGTTGTAATATTTCAAAAGAAAAATCAACAGTCGGGTGTGTGGCGGTTGTGAAATTGGATGTTTTGATTGATGCGGGCCTGGCTAATGACCCCAAGCAAGCACGGGTTACTGAGTGAGAGGTGGTGGTGGTGGTGTGTGTGGACGTGGTGTGTGTGGTGGTTTGGTGGTGGTGAGTGCTGGGACGTTCTTAAAATTTGACGTTCTTCTTCCGGTCCGATGTCAAAGGGTCAAAACAGTGTACAGTCACACAGTGCGCCAGTGTGGGCGAAACCATCTCGCCGATTTGTCATTCCTGGTTCAACGGATGCTCACTTAGCGTCGCCGCCGGATAAGCGTAAAAATTAAAACGTTATTTTTTGGCAGAGCAACCCTTTGTGGGTCACCCCGTTGTTTGTTTGTTTCTGCGACCAAGGACCGTGCGACCGACACGAAGCCTGACACATCAGCCAACTGTCTCGTAACTAACTGGCTTCGGTCTGCTCGATTCTGTTGCCAATTGACGCTCCGATAACACTCTCCGCCAATTTTTAGCATCGCTTATGCGGGGTTTAAGACAATCTTAAAGAAGAACTAGGTGCAGAAGCTTTGCCCCCCATCCCAAACCTTAGAGTTCTGTTTATAGGCAGAGACGCTGCTTATGGCTTGTTGCTGTCAGTAAGGTATTCTTCTAATTCATGTACGTAAATGCTTTGATGGTTACATTTTGAAATGTGGAATTTTAGAGAAATGTGGAAACAGTGGTCTTGCTGATTATGATGATGATGATGATTACATTTTTCCTGGCGCCCTACTGGGCTCCAAATGTGCCCTCGGCTTCAAGGAGTCAAGGGAGACTTAGGAACATCATGCACAAAGAAGAAGAGGGAAAGAAAATACAACTTCAATTATAGCTCAGTACCCTGACGACTTGAACTTGACCACTCCCATGTTGTCCGGATGAATGCAGGTGTGACAACATGACAGCGCTCGTAGTGCTCCTCACTCCTCCTCCCAGCTGAAGAAGAAGAAGGAGAGGTGCTGTGCATGGGTATAAGAGAAATGCAATGCAAGATGAACAGCATCAGCCCACTTAATGTTTCTTTTTCCGGCTACTCATGGAAGCTTCTAGCCAGTTCCACAAGCCAGCCACTAAGCTCTGCATAGCTGCATAGGAATCCAAGTCGTGTTCGTGAATTCAGACGCGCTAGCTAGCTTCAGGTTTGGCCAAAGGACGGGTTGAAGAAGCTGCCTAGAAGCTGCTGTGAGCTGCCCGAAAAAGAAACAGTGAGCCCAGTTCCCTACATTGGAATTCGTGACCCCCTCTGTGATAAGGGTGCAGCATGCATTGATGTTGATGATGATGATTAGATTTTCCTGGTGCCCTACTGGACTCCATATGTGCCCGCAGCCTGACGGAGCTTAGGGGGGCTTATGAACCAAAGTATCAGAGTATGCATGCAGCTCGCAAGGTTCCTGGGCAGATAGCAAGTCACTTCAGCCTAGTGGAAGTCATCGCTCCTCTCTGTGTCGTGTGCATCTTACAGTACAGGGGCAAGCCAACTTGGGCTGAATGGACGTGTGCATCCTCGCAATGTGGTATTTAGCATCATAAGCTAGCTAGTTTGATTCAATTAATGCTGGCTTCTCTTGACGTGTTGGTGGTGCTTTTCAATGTGCCTGCCTACAATTCTACATGACTGCCAATTTGCCGATGGATGGTGGTAGGGGGGCTGGGTTTATTTGAGTTCCTTGTTTCTGGTTGGTCTGCTTCTCCTAGGCCCAGTTATATTTCGACATGTTGACCAGTGTTTTCTTTCCGGCTGCAAGCAGCAGCTTCTCGGAAGCTCCCGGAGCCTCTTGACTGACGCCTGGAAGTTCAGATTTTGAATTGATTACAGATAGGTTACCGCCAAAGATGGTGAGCAGCCTAATGATTGGATTTCATTGTTACATGCTTTTCAACCAACACTGGGCTGCTCACTGTCTCCCAATGCCTAATACCCTAGTCCCCACGCTCGATACAGAAACCAGGGAGCATACTTAGCGGATTAGGCAGAAGCTAGCAGCTTCAAAGGCTGGAGCCATGTAACAATTTCAAGTTCAAGTTATTTCGGGACTGAAGCAAACCAGATGAAGTCAGCTGCTGAGCTTCCAATTGCGCTCTTTTGCTTTTACTTGAACTTGGTTAGCTTTAGCCATCAATTTGGCGACTCGCCATCATTGGCAGTAAAACAAAGTTATTACCGGTACAAGGAAAATGTAAACACGGATGAATCACTTTTTTCATTTTGCCTTCTCGTTTGCTCTCAATTTGCTGAATGGCCGGCTAGGGGAGTTATTTTTAGTTGCCAAAGCATTTCACCCCAGGAGCTCGGTCTCCAGACACCAACCAGCGACACCGAGAATTCAGTTCGAATGGCGTTGCCACTCCTATAAAATAGTTGGCTACTAAAAGCTGCTGCGTGTGGCCACAGATAAAGGCAGTGCTCCTGTTTATCAACTTGCAATGGCAGACGCTGACATCCTGTGAATGCAGTACTTGAACTTGGTTACATTATGGTTTCATGTGATTGCAGTACATTTCTCTGGGGCGGAGACTCTCCCAACATTACGGGAGTTAACAAAGGCTTATCTAGAATTGAACTTGGCAAAGAAGCTTGACTGCAAGCAAAGGGGGGGGGGGGGGGGGGGGGGGCAAAACAGAAGTGAAAAACACCATCCCCCAAAGGTGTGAAGGGACCCTTCTGCAGACCCCCCCCCCCCCCCCCCCCCCCCGGCTCCAGAACCCACTGTACGGGCCACTATCACAGCCACCACTTAGTGTCATGGTGTCTAATTGTGCTAATTTTACAGGGTATTGCCTCTAGCGTAGCGCCTGCCGGGAAAATATGAACCACTTCAACCGACTCACCCTTGGGCCGACCACCGCAGGGCCCCTTACCTTACCTTACATTACATGTTAAAGTCTACTTGACACCGCGAGGGTGTATGAGACTCTGTGCTTTAAACAAAAAGAAAAAGCACCCACAAAGCAAAAAATCCCATTACATCAGGGGTGTGTCGAGGACAAACAAACCAAGCTCCCAACCACCGTTTTGGTGGCGTAGGTATTAAAACCCCTAGAGCCGGACCCAGATCTCAACCACTTACAGTGGCGGAGGTAAGAAGCTAACAAATGAGAAGTCACAAGAAGAAAAGAAAAAAAGGGATAATAAATTACGGTGCCACTAAGCAGTCCAGGGCTTCCTGTCTTGCTCTTCTACAAGTAGAAAGATAGTCGGCTAGGTTGCTCCAGAAAGTCTTAGTGCCATTTCCATTCATAAAGGTTCTGAATGTGGAATCGCAGAATTCCACATTCCATACGGTTAAGTCGGTATCCTCATGGACATGCCTATAAATATCTGTAAACAGCTTCTGGTAGCGGAGGCGAATATCATTATAAAAAGGGCACTCAAACATATGCATTTCATCCTCAGGTTTTTTGGAACCCACACATTTGACAATGTCTCATTGAACGAGGGATGTGTGCTCTATCCACCACCCTCATTCTTTCTGTGTTCAGCCAATGGGAACCCATTCTAAACTGTGCTATAGAACGAATCTGATCCTGCTTATGTAAGGCAGATGTAAAGGGAATCAAGCCATTCTCATCATTGCTGTTTGGCTGCGAACCATTTCTGGTATCGGAGGCGTTTAAAGCCAACCCTTCTCTCATCAGGGATGTCTCTGACTGCATTGGTGTCACTTGGGTACTTAAACCTCCATGACTCAAAAACTTCAGACATAATACCTTCGACATCGACAGCCTCCAAAATGTTGAGGTTTTCACTGGATCCTAGCTTGTGGAGAGCACAACGTAAGTCATGAACCCAGCCAGTGTTGGAATCAAAAGATTCCTCAAGAGCCATTCTAATGAGATCCTCAGGTTATTTATCTATGGTCTTGTTCCAGAAGCACAAAGCTTGTTTAAGCCAAGCAAAACACAATGGGGTTCTACCCAGCTCTTCCATGATAATATTAGATGTAGTAGATTGGCAAACACCCAACATTTGTTTAAGTATACCTCTATGCCATTTCTCACAAGCATGGTCATTTGAGATAAGTGTGTTGTTCAGAATAGAAGGAGCCCACACCTCACAGCCAAAATTCAGGATAGGTTGGGCCCCTAAGGGTTCCCGACTATTTTGAGCCATACCTAGCTGAATTTGTTTGTCACATGGATATTCCGTCCATCTGGGCTGCTCACCGTCTTCCAATCCCAAGTGCGACAAGGGGAGACTTGGAAATGGAAGACGGTGAGCAGCCCAGAGTTGTCTGAAAACCCATTAAACAATCCGACCCAATCTAAATTAACATGTCTGAACCTATATACCGGTATGTGATGATATTATGTTCTCAAGAGTGTGGCGCAGTAGCCTTTTTAGTTTGTACCAGGGTTGTTCAGGACGCTGCGTCCTCCGTTTCAGACGCAACTTTATAGAGTATGTTGCTTCGCAGGACGCAAAGTGGAGGGTCCGTTGACCAGATGGAAGGGTCCGTTCCGTATGACGCAGGCTACCGTATACAATTGGTGACGTCTCAGGCAACAGACCTGGGGGTCCTCCTGAAGTACCCTGGTTTGTATTATCCATATTTACTCTGACCCACAGACGAAGAGCAGCCTAAGGGTTAGAATACCAAGTCATTATAACCCAAACCTTAGGCTGGAACATCATTATTCCAGCCTAAGCTTTGGAACAATACCATATACGGCAACCATTTCATCCGAAGACCATGTTACCATGTTACCGAAGACCATGTAACCATTTCATCCGAAGACCATGTAACCATTTCATCCGAAGACCATGTAACCATTTCATCCGAAGACCATGTACCGGTAACCATTTGACCGAGTTCAAGCTCAATAATTTAATTGTTACATGTTTTTTCAGCCAACCCTGGGCTGCTCACCGTCTTCCAGTTCAAAGACGCACCGTGCGATACCCACGGAAACTAGTAAGTACAATCCCGGCCAGCGAGTTTGACAGATTAAAGACTTGTCCAGGTCCTCAACCTACGAGCTTTTATCCGGTAACCAACCAACAAGCCAGAATAACTGGACGAGATACACGGATATATAAAAACAAGTTCTATGCAGCGTCGCCTGCGACGCTAATAAATTGCGGAGAGTGATCGCGAGGGAGCGACAGGTGGCAATGGAAGTAAGTTAGTTACGAGGCCGTTGGCTGACGCTTCATTACGGTCACATGGATGGACGGACAAATGGGTAACACTGGGGGCTCCCGCCCCCCCCCCCCCAGAAGGGGGGGCTCTGCCAAAAAACAAGAAAGCACGTGTGCTCAGCTCCCTCGTATGTTTCTGATATCTAGCTATACTAATTAATGTGATGATCTTATATGTATGCATGCATGTTAGTTATAGTCGTAGGCCAAATAGGTTAAAGGGGCTTTCCCAGCCGAGACATGAAGGGCTACAAAGAAAAAGCACTGCTGAACTGAACCCCAAACAATCGTTTTGCCCACGGGGGCCCCTGGTTCGTCCTGCAGTGACAATTTACTTACAGTATACAATTATAATGAAATCGACATCCCACATGAGATGATAATTTAATTGTGCGATTCTTATTACTGCGATGATCCTTTCCTCCATACTGCGATATAATGCTGTGATGATCCTTCCTTCAATGCTGCGATATAGAACTGCGAAAATCCTTCCTTCTATTCAATTTCTCTTGGCCAGGGTTGCCAGTACTGCACTGATCGCCATAATTGTGGTATGATATATTGTAATATAATATATAATAACATACATGACATAGATCGCGTATTTCATCCACTCAGGGACTGTTTCTCCAAAGGAGACACTGGGGCTAACCACCAACGTGGAAACACCCAAGAAAATGTAGTGCATTATGAACGCAGATGGTACCTGAAGCAGAGACAAGTATGGGTGGTTGGCCCTAGTGCAAGCAAACGGGCTGTCCCCCTCAACCTCACGCCTCGCAATAAGGCGTACTATTTATTTATATATTTGGATAGCAGTATTGGTGGTTGGCCCCAGTGCAATCAAACGGGCTGCCCCCCCTCAACCTCACTCCTCGCAGTAAGGCGTACTATTTATTTATTTATTTATAGATAAGTATGGGTGGTTGGCCCAGTGCAAGCAAACGGGCTGTCCCCCTCAACCCCACTCCTCGCAATAAGGCGTCCTATTTATATATTTATAGATAAGTATGGGTGGTTGGCCCAGTGCAAGCAAGCGGACTGTCCCCCTCAACCTCACGTCTGGTAAAAAGGCTTACTATTTATTTATTTATTTGGACACCAGTGTTGGTGGTTGACCCCAGAACAAGCAAGCGGACTGCCCCCCTCAACCTCACGCCTGGTAAAAAGGCTTACTATTTATTTATTCATTTGGATACCAGTATTGGTGGTTGACCCCAGTGCAAGCAAGCAGACTGCCCTCGTAATAAGGCGTACTATCTATTGATTTATTTAGAGAGCAGTGAAGTTCAAAACGAATGTGTTTACGCGACCAAGTCCAATATCACGCACACTCAAGAGGGTGAGTGTGTGTAATCACGCACACTGTAACTGGGATGTGCGTGATTTCACTCACATCCCTTACCTCCGCGTGTTGCACCACCACCACCATATAGCTAGCCAGGGTCCTTCCATTGACCGAATTGGCCAGCGCTTTAGCGCACTTGAAAAATATAAAGCTGCGCTTTGTAGTGCAAAAAGCACAACAAATGCTTGCTGTGCCCACATGGGGTTGCAAAAAACTGTGTGAAACGCGCAGTGGGGCTCAAAAAGGCAGCGCGTCAGCGCGCAAAAGCTTGGAAGTACCCTGTAGCCAACAATCATTTGTGCTCAGCACTTCCTTGTCCTTCTGAACGCGCTCTCTTTATTCGACAACTGCTACATGTGTTGGTGCAACAATTCTATTCGCTCTCTCATGGCAATCTCAGATTTAGAGCCCCATATGGGCAGAGGGTGTGCCTCAGTGTTGAACACATACTCGTCCAGGGCTATCTCGTTGGGGTCATCGCTGTGGGGGTGGGGGTGGGGGTAAGTGGGTAGGGGGATAGGTGGGTGGGTGGAAGGGTACATGGGCAGAGGGTTGCCTCAGTGTTGAACACATACTCGTCCAGGGCTATCTCGTTGGGGGGGAGGAGGGAGTAAGTGGGTGGATAGGTGGGTGGAGGGTGGGTGTGTAGGTAGGTGGGTGTACGTCAGTGTTGAACACATGCTCGTCCAGGGCTATCTCGTTGGGGTCATCGCTGTTGGGGGTTGGGTTTGGGTTTGGGTTTGGGTTTGGGTTTGGGGTTGGGTTTGGGGTTGGGGGTTTGGGGTGGGGGGGAAATGGGTAGGTGGATAGGTGGGTAGGTGGATAGGTGGGTAGGTGGATAGACGGGTAAGAGGGTGGAAGGGCATATGGGCAAAAGGGTGTGCCTCAGTGTTGAACACATAATCGTCCAGGGCTATCTCCTTGGGGTCATCGCTGTTGGGGTGGGGGTGGGGGTAAGTTGGGGTGGTTGGGGGCATCTCTTTTGGGGGAGTGGGGGTGTGGGGTGGAGGGAAGGTGTTGAATACATACTAGGGCTCATTCAGTGCTTTCACATTGGGTGCGTCGCTATGGGGGTCGGTGAGTGAATGGGTGGGTGGGTGGGTGGGTGGGCGGTTGATGGGGGGGAGGGAGGGAGGGATGGAGGGAGGCAGGTAGGTAGGAAGGTAGGAAGGCAGGTAGGCATGCAGGTAGGTAGGTAGGTAGGTAGGTAGGTAGGTAGGTAGGTAGGAAGGTAGGCAGGCAGGTAGGCAGGTAGGTAGGTAGATAGGTAGGTAGGTAGGTAGGTAGGGTGAGTGGACGCTGGGCTCAGGTTCAGGGGGAAGCAGATTGAAGCATATGCACTGTTGCTCTTGCTCTTCAAATGAAAATACCACACACCCTTCCTGAACTTCCCCCCCCCACACCCCACACATACCCTCACCTGAACAAGAGGTAGAAGTACTTCAAGGTTTCAGCCAGCCAGGGGGTGGTTTGGGTGGTTTAGTGCACTCACCCGAACAAGAGGTAGAAGTACTTGAAGGTCTATCCTAGCAGCAGCACCACCACCACAACCACCTTATAACCACAAATACCCACAAATATTCATCTGAACAAGAGGTAGAAGTACTTCAAGGTCTCAGCCAGCCAGAAGGATTCCATATTGTCAGACCTGACCTCCTAACCTCCTCCCCTTACCCCCCCCCCCCCCCCCCCCCCCCCCCCCCCCCCCCCCCACACACACACACCCACGAACATACCCTCCCTGACCTCCCCCCCCCCCCCCCCCCCCCCCCCCCCACACACACCCACCCACACACCCACCCACACACATACCTCACCTGAACAAGAGGAAGAAGTACTTCAAGGTTTCAACCAGCCAGAGGGTGGTTGGGGTAGTTGGGGTGGTTTAGTGCACTCACCTGAACAAGAGGTAGAAGTACTTCAAGGTTTCAGCCAGCCAGAGGGTGGTTGGGGTAGTTGGGGTGGTTTAGTGCACTCACCTGAACAAGAGGAAGAAGTACTTCAAGGTTTCAGCCAGCCAGAGGGTGGTTGGGGTGGTTGTGGTGGTTTAGTGCACACACCTGAACAAGAGGTAGGAGTACTTCAAGGTTTCAGCCAGCCAGAGGGTGGTTGGGGTGGTTGGGGTGGTTGGGGTGGTTTAGTGCACACACCTGAACAAGAGGTAGGAGTACTTCAAGGTTTCAGCCAGCCAGGGGGTGGTTGGGGTGGTTGGGGTGGTTTAGTGCACACACCTGAACAAGAGGTAGAAGTACTTCAAGGTTTCAGCCAGCCAGAGGGTGGTTGGGGTGGTTGGGTTGGTTTAGTGCACTCACCTGAACAAGAGGAAGAAGTACTTCAAGGTTTCAGCCAGCCAGAGGGTGGTTGGGGTGGTTGGGGTGGTTTAGTGCACTCACCTGAACAAGAGGTAGGAGTACTTCAAGGTTTCAGCCAGCCAGAGGGTGGTTGGGGTGGTTGGGGTGGTTGGGGTGGTTTAGTGCACACACCTGAACAAGAGGTAGGAGTACTTCAAGGTTTCAGCCAGCCAGGGGGTGGTTGGGGTGGTTGGGGTGGTTTAGTGCACAAACCTGAACAAGAGGTAGAAGTACTTCAAGGTTTCAGCCAGCCAGAGGGTGGTTGGGGTGGTTGGGGTGGTTTAGTGCACTCACCTGAACAAGAGGTAGAAGTACTTCAAGGTTTCAGCCAGCCAGAGGGTGGTTGGGGTGGTTGGGGTGGTTTAGTGCACTCACCTGAACAAGAGGTAGAAGTACTTCAAGGTTTCAGCCAGCCAGAGGGTGGTTGGGGTGGTTGGGGTGGTTTAGTGCACTCACCTGAACAAGAGGTAGAAGTACTTCAAGGTTTCAGCCAGCCAGAGGGTGGTTGGGGTGGTTGGGGTGGTTTAGTGCACTCACCTGAACAAGAGGTAGAAGTACTTCAAGGTTTCAGCCAGCCAGAAGGATTCCATCTTGTCAGCACTCTGTGGAGGGAACAGGTCGACGTTGCGTAGCGTGGTGTAGCCCCCTGTAGGCAGCTTGCAGTATTGTTCAAATGCACGGAACATGGACCAACCCCAGTCGCGGTAGATCTCGTCACCTGAAGTTGGTTGGTTGGTTGGTTGGTTGGTTGGTTGGGCAATATTGTTCAAACGCACAGGACATGGACCATCCCCAGTCACGGTATATCTGGTCACCTGAGGTTGGTTGGTTGGTTGGTTGGTTGGTTGGCTGGTTAGCTGGTTGGTTGATTAGTTGGTTGATTAGTTGGTTGGTTGGTTGGTTGGTTGGTCAGTTTGTTTGTTGCTTGAGGATGACAGGAGCCATAGAAAGTCCGGCACGGTCCATGTCAGGGTATCGGGAAGTTGTTTCCGTTAGGGGATCACGTGATCTATCGATACCCCCGGGTCCGGTGCCATTCTGAGGACTTCAGGGCAGGGTGCCCCCCCCCCCCCCCCTCTCGGCCCCATATGAACTTTTTCCCAACTTTTTTCTCCCTGCTCCATTTCGCCTCTGGATAAGTGCAACGACTTCGTCTCGATGCAAGCTTGCTGATTCCATAGTTTTCAGACACCTGCTATGTAATTCAAGTTCGATTTCGATTTCGATTTCGAGTTCAAGTTCGAAACCTTGTGTCACATGTGATCTCCTGCTTATCCTGGTTCGAGTGCGGCATGGATACATCCAATATAACTGCAGAGTCAAATGCGACCATTGAAGAGACTATTCAAGACAAAAGTCCGTCCAAGAGGCAGCATGTGGAGCATGTGGACCTGACTGATGGCCGCCTGGACGAGGTCAACGACACATGTCCTGTTTATGCTCGGTCGGCAACTGGATTCGCGAGGCCGCGACAGTTAAAGCAGCACAAGAAGTTCTGCCGAGGTACTCAGGCGAAAATCCTTGCATGTCAGTGTGGGAAGGTCAGGACAGCTGCTGATGATGTTGACAGGCACAGAGCATCTTGCTTTGTGTACGAAGCCCTTGAACCCCTTCCTGGACAGCTGAAAATCAGCCACTTCTTTGGAGTCAAACCAGCCCAGCCACAGCCACAGCTGCAGCCCCTTGATGGAGATGATGCAACTGCAAGTGCTGAGCCCCAAACACAGCCCCTTGATGGAGATGATGCAACTACAAGTGCTGAGCCCCAAACACAGCCCCTTGATGGAGATGATGCAACTGCAAATGCTGAGCCCGAGCGAACTTTTTGCCAAGGTTGGAAGGCTGTGGAGTGCCCGCAACCTTTCTGTAAGAGCTACCCCTTCCAGGTTCACCGTCCTACCGAGGCCCATCGTGTAACCCAGGTGTCTTGGAGTGCTACTACTAAGGGTTTCTTGGTCTCAGATGCTTGCAAACTGTACTACTTGCTCGGGGATGCCTTGTGCTACAGCTGGCTACAGGCAGCAGCTTCTAGGCAGCACCCCTGGCTGGCAATTCAGCCCAAACTAAAGCAAGCTGGCGCACCTTAAAGCTGACATAATGATGGTGGGCGCAGGTGGGCGTTACATTTAGGCCTTTTGGTGGGCTTCATGTAGCAAGCCCATGCAGTTTCCATGCCAATACTGGGCAAGTTAGTTATAAAGGATCTTGAAGGAAGGAAAGGAACTATAAGGAGGCTCTAGGAAGCTGAAATATTGAGATATCTAGGTTGCATACTCGAATAATTTGTACTAGTGTTCAGGCCGTGTTTAAAAACATTCCACAAACATTCTCAGGGTTTTAAAAATGCAGGGTACTA
The DNA here is from genome assembly GCA_022414725.1 of Microglena sp. YARC. Taxonomy (NCBI): domain Eukaryota; kingdom Viridiplantae; phylum Chlorophyta; class Chlorophyceae; order Chlamydomonadales; family Chlamydomonadaceae; genus Microglena; species Microglena sp. YARC. Next base: position 87,104,203 of record CM039463.1, on the reverse strand, counting down.
AAGGAGATGATTTGCCACAACATAGGCTAGGTTTCATCTAAAATGGCAGGGTCCGACCCCCCCCCCCCCCCCCTTTTGACTATTCCAACTTTTTGGACGGGGTACCAGATATTTCTCGTTTGTCATCCTCCCGCTTGCTTGTTTATTTGTTTGTTTGTTGGTTTGCTGGTTAGTTGGTTGGAGGTGCTTTGACTTAGGGAGGAAAAGCAAGAGGTTCCTCTGCAGAAGGTACATCAGCTGGAGGTTGTTTATTATTGTAATCATTCATTTTGCATGTTATAGAATGTAAACATATGTTACTATTCAGTTCCACCTTGTGACCTAAACATTTTTGGCGGAGCCTTCTCTTCAAGGGTGTGGGAGCCCCCACGGCCAGGGTTACCCATTTGTCTGTCCGACCGACCGACCGACCGCGACCGACCGTCTGACCGAGACGAAGCCTGACACGTGACCCAACCGTCTCGTAACTAACTCGCATCCATTACCACCTGTCGCTCCGTCGCGAGCACTCTCCGCCATTTTTTAGCGACTCTACATAGAAATTGTTTCCCAACGCTTACTGGTGTCTCTCCATTTATTTACAGATGAGCGACTCCACATACCCTACCCACACCCTACCCTACCTATACCAATACCTGCTTTTGGACTTGACAAGCCTACCCACACACACACATACACATAGCCTACCCACACCCTACCCTACCTATACCAATACCCACTTTTGGACTTGACAAGCCTACCCATACACACACACACATACCCTACCCACACCCTACCCTACCTATACCAATACCCACTTTGGACTTGACAAGCCTACCCACACACACACATACCCTACCCATACCCCCACACACACACCCTACCTATACCAATACCCGCTTTGGACTTGACAAGCCTACCCACACACACACATACCCTACCCATACCCACACACACACACACCCTACCTATACCAATACCCGCTTGGGACTCGACAAGCCTACCCATACACACACACATACCCTACCCATACACACACATACACCCTACCACCCCTACCCGTACACACACATACCCTACTCACACCCTACCCTACCCATACACACACATACCCTACCCACACCCTACCCTACCCATACACACACATACCCTACCCACACCCTACCCTACCCATACACACACATACCCTACCCACACCCTACCCTACCCATACACACACATACCCTACCCACACACTACCCTACCCATACACACACACAAACCCTACCCATATCCCACACCCTTACCTGCACCTCTCAACAGAAAGAAGAGCGACTCTACGACCTCAGGACGAAGAAAGCCTTGACTGCTCGATGTCTGGTACAGTCCAGGGTTAGGCCGAATTGGCTAAATGGTCTGTACACAGCACGTGATATGGATACAATGTTTGATTACCCCCCCCCCCCCACCCCCCCACCCCCCTTTCCCCCACCAACACCACCAACCATCCCCCCCCCTCCCCCCCACCAAACACCAACACCACCAACCCTCCCCCCTGCCCCCCCCACCAACACCACCAACCATTCCCCCCTTCCCACCAGCAGCACCACCAACAACCCCCGCACTCACCTGTGGCTCTCCAAACATAGAAGAGTGAATCCACCAACTCAAGACAAACGAAGTCCTGACTGGTCTATACACAGTACGTGATATGGATACAACGTTCGATTACAACCCCTGTACACCCATAACCCACAACCCAACCCAACCCCAGACACCGATCCCAAACTCCACCCCCAGACACTTAACACCAAATGTTGTACTTGACAATCTAAGTCAAAGCCTGCACCCACATAGACACTCTCAAACATAAACACACACACACAATCACACACACATAGAATCTCACACACATACACACACACAGACTCTCACACACATACACACACACAATCACACACTTGGACTCTCTCACACACACACACACAGACACTGGAGAGATATGGAGACAGCGTTCGATGACAACCCCAACACACCCCTAACCCACAACCAGACCCAACCTACACCCAACCCCAAACACCAACCCCAAACTCCAATCCCAGACTCTAAACACCAACTGTTGTACTTGACAATCTTAGCCAAAGCCCGCACCCACATAGACACACACAGACACTCACACCCACATAGACACACACAGACACTCACACCCACATAGACACACACAGACACTCACACCCACATAGACACACACAGACACTCACACCCACATAGACACACACAGACACTCACACACACATAGACACCCACACCCACATAGACACACACAGACACTCACACACACATAGACACTCACGTACAACCACAACGCACCCATGACCCCCCCCCCCACCACCACCCCACCCACCCACCCACAAGCCCCCCCCCCATCACCAACAACCAACCCCCCCACCAACCCCCACCACCACCAACCAACCCCCACACCCACCTGTGGCTCTCCAAAAGATAGAAGAGTGACTCCACCACCTCAGGGCGAAGAAAGTCTTGATTGGACCTGGAATGGAAGGAGAAGGACAGGCTGGCCCAGTCGGTCGGAGGGGGGGCGGGGGGAGGGGGGGGCGAGGCGGGCTGAGTGGGGGGCGCGGTGGCGGGGGCGGCACTGGCGGGGAGAAGGGACGAGAGGGGCGGATGGGGCGGAAAGGGAGAGAGGGGCGGGGGCCTTGGAGGAAGTGGGGATCGCCTCATGGTCTCCGACCCTGCTGGGGTTGGGTTGGGGGTGGAGGGATGGGTGGGTGGGTTGGGGGGTGAGTGGGGTGGGGGTGAGAGGTTAGTGGTAGGTGACTGGGGGTGGTGGGGATGGGGGGTAGTTTGGTTCAAGGGGTTTAATGACCCGGCTGTAAGAGTGGTGGTGGTTGGTGGTTGGTGGTTGGTGGTTGGTGGGTAGTGGGTGGTGGTGGTCATGCCGGTAGGGTTGACAGACCCGGCTGTAAGAGTGGTGGTGGTGGCAGCGCCGCCACCCTGTCAGGTAGGAAGAAGGTGCGGGTCCGGGTGAGGGTGGATGGAATGGGCCTTGGGGAGTGGGGATCGCCTCATGGTCTCTGACCCCTGCACCTCGTGCTGGTAGGGGTTGACGCACCCGGCTGTATGGGCGGAGGTGGTGGAGCTGTCACGCTGTGAGGTTGGTGGTGGGTGGTGGGTGGTGGGTTGAGGGTGGTGGTGTAGAGGGTAGTGGGTAGAGGGTGGTGGGTGGTGGGTAGAGGGTGGTGGGTGGTGGGTAGAGGGTGGTGGGTGGTGGGTAGTGGGTAGTGGGTGGGTGGGTAGAGGGTGGTGTTGGTGGGTAGTGGTTGGTGGTTGGTGGTTGGTGGGTAGTGGGTGGTGGTGGTCATGCCGGTAGGGTTGACAGACCCGGCTGTATGAGTGGTGGTGGTGGCAGCGCCTCCACCCTGTCAGGTAGGAAGAAAGTGCTGGTCCGGGTGAGGGTGGATGAAATGGGACAAGACGATGCGGGCGATGTGGATGGTGAGGGTGAGAGAGAGGGTTTATGGTTTAGTTTACACCACACACAACACTTACAGCACACACCCATCACACACAGACCACACACCCATCACACACACACACCACGCACACACACCACACACCTGCATTTTCTTCATGGCCTCCAGCTTCTGCTCCTGTCTCATTGTCTGCTGTTCTGACGCTTCAAGCAACGCACCTGCACACACACACACCATCCCCCACCTGCATTCTCTTCATGGCCTCCATCTCCTGCTCCTGTCTTACACACACACACCACACACACACACGCCATACACACACACTTGCACCCACACACACGCTGCCACAAGCCCCCCACCCACCCACCCACCCCACCCACCCACAAGCCCCCCCCCACCCCCCCCCACAAACAAGCCCCCCCCACCCCACCCCACCCCCCCACCCACAAGCCCCCCCCACCCACCCCCCACCCCCCACCCACAAGCCCCCCCCCCCCCCCCCCACCCACAAGCCCCACCCACCCACACACAAGCCCCCCCACCCACCCACCCACCCACACACAACCCCCCCCCACCCACCCACACACCCACAAGCCCCCCCACCCCACCCCCCACCCACAAGCCCCCCCACCCCACCCCACCCACCCACAAGCCACAACACCCACCTGCATTCTCTTCATGGCCTCCAGCTCCTGCTCCTGTATCATGGCCTGCTGTTCTGAAGCTTCCTTCTGCAGCTGGGCCTGGGCAGCCAGCTGTTCATTGTACTGGGACTGCAGTCTGTGTCGCACTATCACGCCTCTGCCTCGGCCTGTGGGTGTGGGTGTGGGTGGTGGTGGGGAGTGAGTGTGTGAGTATGTGTGTGTGTGTGTGTGTGTGTGTGTGTGTGTTGTGGGGGGGGGGGGGGGGGGGGGGGGCTGGGCAGCCAGCTGTTCGTTGTTCTGGGACTGCAGTCTGTGTCGCAACATCATGCTTCTGCCTGTGTGTGTGTGTGTGTGTGCGTTCTTGTGTGTGGGTGTGTTTGTGGGGTCCTGTATACATGTGGACGCCTCGAGGAGTTCTCACCCACACCCTCACCCTCAATGCCACCCTCAGGTACTGGAACTGCCGCTGCCTGCCTGTGTGTATGTGTATGTGTATGTGATTGTGTGTGTGTGTGGGTGTGTGTGTGTGTGGGGGGGGTGGGCATGTGTGTGTGTGCATGTGGGTGTGGGTGTGGGTGTGTGTGTGGTGTGGGTGTGGGTGGGGTGGGGTGGGGTGTGTGTGCATGTGTGTGTGTGCATGTGTGTGTGTGCATGTGTGTGTGTGCATGTGTGTGTGTGTGTGTGTGTGTGTGTGTGTGTGTGTGTGTGGGGGGGGGGGGTCCGCTCACCCTCAGGGGCAGTGAGGTCTCCGAGTCCATCACCTTCCCTTTCCTCGCCAACACGGCCAGGCAGCCAGCCTTGCAATGTGTAGCAAAGGTGCTCCCAGGCGGCTTGGCTTCGTGCGGGGAGGGTGGCCCAAGCCAGCTGGTTGCGTACACGCAGGGAGGCGACACCAGCCTGACTGCGCGTATGCAGGCGATCCCAGGTGGCTTGGCTTTGCTCTTGCAGGCGATCCCAGGCGGCTTTGCTTTGCTCATGCAGGCGATTCCAGGTGGCTTTGCTTTGCTCTTGAAGGCGATCCCAGGTGGCTTGGCTTTGCTCTTGCAGGCGATCCCAGGCGGCTTTGCTTTGCTCATGCAGGCGATTCCAGGTGGCTTTGCTTTGCTCTTGAAGGCGATCCCAGTTGGCTTGGCTTTGCTCTTGCAGGCGATTCCAGTTGGCTTGGCTTTGCTCTTGTAGGCGATTCCAAACGGCTCGGCCTCGCTCACGCAGGTGGCCCAGCAGCTTCCCAGCTGAGCTGCTGCTGCTGCTGCTGGCGGAGGTGGTGGTGGTGGTGGTGGTGGTGGAGGTGGTGGAGGGACTAGGAGGCGCCAAGTGTAGGTTCCTGCGACCCGTGTAAGCCATGCTCTGTGTTGGGTATGCGCGACCCATGTTCTGTTGTGGAAATCGGCTACTCAACCACTGCAGTGGAGATGAGGGGGTCGACGTCCCTTGTGCCCAGGCACCCCAGGGGGGTACGGGTGGTTGAGAGGGATGGAAGGGCCGGTACTGGGTCTGGGGCTGAAAAGGGGCTGGGGCGGGGGGCGGGGAGGGGCGGGGGGCCAGGGAGGAGGTGAGGGGTAGTTGGCGTAGAAGGTGGTTGAGTCATAAGCAACGCCGGAGGGGGCGCGGTAGTAGAGGTCGTAGCATGCGCGCATGAGGCACACAGCCACCATCAGGTCGTCGTCATCGTCGTCAGGGTTTGCAGCTGAGTTGAGGCCGTTCATGAAACCTGGGGAAGGCGAGGGTGAAGGTGGGGGTGAGGGTAAGGGGGGCGCGGTAGTAGAGGTCTTAGCATGCGCGCATGAGGCGCACAGCCACCATCAGGTCGTCGTCGTCGTCGTCAGGGTTTGCAGCTGAGTTGAGGCCGTTCATGAAACCTGGGGAAGGCGAGGGTGAAGGTGGGGGTGAGGGGGGCGCGGTAGTAAAGGTCGTAGCATGCGCGCATGAGGCGCACAGCCACCATCAGGTCGTCATCGTCGTCGTCGTCAGGGTTTGCAGCTGAGTTGAGGCCGTTCATAAAACCTGGGGAAGGCGAGGGTGAAGGTGGGGGTGAGGGTGAGGGGGGCGCGGTAGTAAAGGTCGTAGCATGCGCGCATGAGCCGCACGGCCACCATCAGGTCGTCATCGTCGTCGTCGTCAGGGTTTGCAGCTGAGTTGAGGCCGTTCATGAAACCTGGGGGGATTAGGGTAAAGGTGAGGGTGAGGGTGAGGGGGGGTACGGTAGTAGAGGTTGTACCATGCACGCACCAGGCACATGGCCATCATTAGGTCATCGTCGTTGTCGTCAGGGCTTGCAGCTGAGTTGAGGCTATTCATGAAATCTGGAGAAGGCGAGGGTGAGGGTGAGGGTGAGGGTCGATGTCATTGTCAGCTTCCAGGCACTATTTGTTTTTTAGCTAGGCATACCAGCTCCTAGGCAGCTCCCTTTCCCTGTCCTTGGGCCATCCTGCTGCTAGCTAGTGCATCTGAAAGTGTCAGCATTAGCTGTTTTATGGTTCTACCTGTCTCTCTATACCAGTAACCTATATTCTCCCGTAGGCGGCTCCTCTTAGACTTGGACCCTCATGTAACGTTGTTCCAGCTAGTATGTATGTATGTATGTACGTATGTATGTATGTATGTTAAAGTCCAGGGTTATTAGGCCAAATAGGCTAAAGGGACTTGCCCAACCAGTAGGAAGGGCTTAAAAATAAAAAAGCGCTGATGTACTGAACCCCAACCAATCGTTTTACTGACGGGGGCCCTGAGTTCGTGCTACAGTGATAATTTAATTCTACAATATTATAGCTAGTGCATCTGAAAGCTGACGTGACAGGCATTCCAATGCAGATAAAAGATTCAGGCTTGACCCATCAGCTGGCTTGGTGATCTTGCTAGAAGCTGCCTGGAAGCTGCCAAGCGCAGCCCGAACAAGTCCTAGGCACGTCGCAAGGGAAGCGGGAAATTGGCTGAGAGTGTTTGGTATCGGTGCGACATATGGAACCACAATCGAGTGCAGTGGACCAAAGCCAGGGTTTACAACAGGCCCAGGGGCCAGTTACGTCCTGGGTAACGTGCGAACACCCAAACAGACAGACAGACAGACAGACAGACAGACAGACAGACAGACAGACAGACAGGCAGGCAGGCAGACAGTCAGTCAGACAGGCAGGCAGGCAGGCAGGCAGGCAGGCAGGCAGACAGACAGACAGACAGACAGACAGACAGACAGACAGACAGACAGACAGACAGACAGACAGACAGACAGACAGACAGACAGACAGACAGACAGACAGACAGACAGACAATCTTACGACAAGGTGACTGCCCTGTTGTCTGATTGTCTGACCTGACAGGGTGCCCGCCCACCAGAAGAAGGAGCTCTGCAAAAAAGAAACCTGAAATAGAAAGAGCACTTATAGGTGGCCAAGGCGGCTTAGCCTTAGTTGCATTGCAAGCCAGGGGAGCTCCCTAGAAGCTGCTATGCGTAGCGGAAAATAAAAAGCACGCCGATGCAACACAATCATTTACTTGGGCTTTCCCCTCGTGGCTTGCTCACGGAGCTGCCTAGCAGCTGCTGCTCATAACTGAAACGGCAAACACGGTGAGATGGGTATGTCACCACTACCACCACAACCCCACCCTTTCACCACCACACACCACCACCACAAACACAACCCTACCCTTCCACCACCACACACCACCACCACCACCACCACAACCCCACCCTTCCACCACTACCACACCACCACAACCCCAACCTTCCACCACCACACCACCACCACCACACCACTCACAGAGCGAAGTATGCCAGTTTTCAGACACCCTAGCTAGATCCGGGACAGGGAAACCCAACCCACCGCACCACTCACCGAGGGTAAGCATGCCAGACACAAAGCTTGTCAAGTGTTCCAATACAGGTTGCTTGGTCAGGTGGAACAAATCATGATCACCACCACCTCCACCATCACCACCAACAACAACACCACCACCACCACCAACAACAACAACACCACCACCACCAACAACAACACCAACAACACCGCCACACTAACAACACCACGCCACTCACCGAGGGTAAGCATGCCAGTTTTCAGACACACCCTGGCTAGATCCACTACACTAGCTAGATTCAGGACAGTGAAACCCACCCACCACCCCACCACCAGGACTATACTAGCTAAATCCAGGACCTACCACACCACACCACACCACTCACCGAGGGTTAGCATGCCAGGCACAAAGCTTGTCAAGTGTTCCAATACAGGTTGCTTGGTCAGTTGGAAGAAATCATAATCACCACCACCTCCACCATCACCACCACCACCACTCACCACAACCACACCACCACCACCACCACACCACCACCACCACCACCACACCACTCACCACCACCACCACTACCACACCACACCACTAACCGAGTGTAAGCATGTCAAGTGTCCCAAGACAGGTTGCTAGCTCAGTTGAAAAAAACATGATCACCACCAACACTACAACACCACTCACGGAGTGGAAGCATGCCAGTTGTCAGACACACTAGCTAGACCCAGGACAGGGAAACCCAACCACCACAGCACTCACCGAGGGTAAGCATGCCAGGCACGAAGCATGTCAAGTGTTCCAATACAGGTTGCTTGGTCAGCAGGAATACATCATCATCCCTGACGATGCTTTTGCCAATGTTTGCGTCCGCGTCCATTACGATCCACACAGTCGTGATGTTGGGGTCAGGGTGGTCGACTGTTTGAATGGGCGTGAGCAAGTGCTGCCGCATGCCCTTTAGAGCAGCTTTGTAGTGCTCAATACACACCTACACATGGTGGTGGGTGGATTGGGTTGGGTTGGGTTGGGTTGGGTTGGGTTGGTTGGGTTTGGGTTGGTTGGTTGGTTGGTTGGTTGGTTGGGGTGGGGTGGGGTGGCGTGGCCGTGGCGTGGCGTGGCGTGGCGTGGCGTGGAGTAGAGTGGAGTGGAGTAGACTGGGGAGAGGTCCATGACAATCTGGACAGTCGTGTTGCTGGGGATCATGGTGGTCGACTGTATGAATGGGAGTGGGCAAGTGCTGCATCATGCCCATTGTAGCAGCTTTGTAGTGCTCAATACAAACCTACACATGGTGGTGGGTGGGTGTGGTGTGGTGGTGTGGGTGGGTGGATGGGATGTGGGGTGGGTGGGGTGGGTTCAGGGTGGTCGACTGTTTGAATGGGCGTGAGCAAGTGCTGCCACATTCCCTTTACAGCAGCTTTATAGTGCTCAATACATACCTGTGCATGGTGGGGGGTGGGTTGGGTGGGTGGGTGGGTGGGTTGGGTTGGGTTGGGTTGGGTTGGGTTGGGTTGAGTTGGGTTGGGTTGGGTTGGGTTGGGTTGGGTTGGGTTGGCTGGGTGGGTGTGTGTGTGGGGTGGAGTGGGGGTGGGGTGGGGTTGGGGGAAGTTTGGTGCGGATGGTGGTGTGTGTTGGGGTCTTGGCTCTTTCTGGTGTGGTCTGCCTCCGCTTAGTTTGGACAGGAAAATGTGATAGTCAGAATAGGATAGGTTAGGGTTTTGTTCAGGGGCTATCATTAACAAGTAAACCCTACCGACCCCATCGCCCCTCACCACACACACACCTCCACTTCCACTACTACCACACCTTCCACCCCCACAACCCAGACTTACCAACCCCCCTCCCACATACACCCCGTCCAACCCTGATCAATCCCACCACCTTCCTTCCTTTACATCCCCACCTCCCCCCAGCCCTCCACCCACCCTGCCCCACCTACCCCCAGCCCTCCCCTCACCCTGCCCCACCTACCCCCACATACTTCAGCCCTCCACCCACCCTGCCCCACCTACCCCCAGCCCTCCCCTCACCCTGCCCCACCTACCCCCACATACCCCCAGCCCTCCACCCACCCTGCCCCACCTACCCCCAGCCCTCCCCTCACCCTGCCCCACCTACCCCCACCTACCCCCAGCCCTCCACCCCCCCTGCCCCACCTACCCCCAGCCCTCCCCTCACCCTGCCCCACCTACCCCCCACATACCCCCAGCCCTCCCCTCACCCTGCCCCACCTACCCCCACATACCCCAGCCCTCCACCCACCCTGCCCCACCTACCCCCAGCCCTCCCCTCACCCTGCCCCACCTACCCCCACATACCCCCAGCCCTCCACCCACCCTGCCCCACCTACCCCCAGCCCTCCCCTCACCCTGCCCCACCTTCCCCCACATACCCCCAGCCCTCCACCCACCCTGACCCACCTACCCCAGCCCTCCCCTCACCCTGCCCCACCTTCCCCCACATACCCCCAGCCCTCCACCCACCCTGCCCCACCTACCCCAGCCCTCCCCTCACCCTGCCCCACCTACCCCAGCCCTCCCCTCACCCTACCCCCCAGCCCGCCACCTACCCTTCCCTCCACCCACCCTGCCCCACCTACCCCCACCTACCCCCAGCCCGCCACCCCACCCACCTCACCTCCACTCACCTACCCCAGCGTGCCACCTACCCTTCCCTCCACCCACCCTGCCCCACCTACCCCCACCTACCCCCAGCCCGCCACCCACCCCTCCTCCACCCACCCTGCCCACCTACCCCCCAGCCCGCCACCTACCCTTCCCTCCACCCACCCACCCTGCCCCACCTACCCCCCAGCCCGCCACCTACCCTTCCCTCCACCCACCCTGCCCCACCTACCCCCCAGCCCGCCACCCACCCCTCCCTCCACCCACCTCACCTCCACCCACCTACCCCCAGCGTGCTACCTACCCTTCCCTCCACCCACCCTGCCCAACCTACCCCACCTACCCCCAGCCCGCCACCCACCCCTCCTCCACCCACCCACCCTGCCCCACGTACCCCCACCTACCCCCAGCCCGCCACCCACCCCTCCCTCCACCCACCCACCCTGCCCCCACCTACCCCCACCTACCCCAGCCCGCCACCCACCCTCCCTCCACCCACCTCACCTCCACCCACCTACCCCAGCGCGCCACCCCACCCTTCCATCCACCCATCTCCCCTTCCATCCACCCACCCTTCCATCCACCCGCCCTTCCATCCCCAGCGCGCAGCCCTCCACCCAACTCCCCCAATCTCCCCACATCCCTCCACCCACATCCACCCCACCTACCGTATCAGTCCCATTTGTCATCACCCATTGCTTAAGCATGAATTCATACAAAGTGATATAGAGTCACCAGCAGCTAAAAATGTGAAGTGCTGCCATATAGCTGACACCAATCCCAAGAACCTTATCCCCACCTACCCCCCAGCCCTCCCCCCACGTACCGTATCAGTCCCATGAGTCATCACCCATTGCTTAAGCATGCTCTCATACATAGAGTCAGCAGCTCCAAATGTGAAGTGGTACCCCATGACAGGCACCAATCCCCAGAGCCTTATCCCCACCTACCCCCCAGCCCTCCACCCATTCGCCCCACCTCCCGCCATCTCCCCCCAGCCCTCCACCCAAGTACCGTATCAGTCCCATTTGTCATCACCCACTGCTTTCGCATGTATTCATACATAGTGATATAGAGTCAGCAGCAGCTCCAAATGTGAAGTGCTGCCCATGACAGACACCAATCCTGAGAGACTTCTCCCCACCTCCCCACAGCCCTCCCCCCCACCTACCCCAGCCCTCCCCCAACCTCCACCCCCTTCCCCCAGCCTTTCACCCACCTCCCCCCAGCCCTCCTCCCACGTACCGTATCAGTCCCATTAGTCATCACCCACTGCTTAAGCATGTACTCATACATAGAGTCAGCAGCAGCTCCAAATGTGTAATGGTTGCCCATACAAGACATCTTATCCGCATCGAAGCCAGTGCAGTATAGGCCGTCCGTGTTTGGCAGGTTCAGGAGGTTATACCAGAACAGCATGGCATGGTCGCGGTACGCCTGATTGCCTGCACACAATATCGGTTGAGTCGGTTATACCAGGACACAGCATGGCATGGTCACGGTACGCCTGATTACCTGCACACATAATTGGTTGAGACGGTTATACCAGGACACATCATGGCAGGTTTGCGGTACGCCTGATTGCCTGCAAACATAATCAGTTGAGGAGGTTATACCAGAACAGCATGGCGTGGTCGCACTCAACCTGATTGCCTGCACACATAACAGGTTGAGGAGGTTATACCAGGACACATCATGGCATGGCCACGGTATGCCTGATTGCCTGCAAACATAATCGGTTGGGCCGGTTATACCAGAACTGCATGGCATGGTCGCGCTCAACCTGGTTGCCTGCAGACACAATAGGTTTAGGAGGTTATACATACTAGTGCAGGACAGAACAATGCATAGCCCCCCCCCACACACCCCACCCACCCCACCCCCCCCAACACACACACACACACAAATTCTCTCACACGCATACACACACACAGCCGCACACACGCACACACGCACACAATAGGTTGAGGAGGTTATACGAGAACACGTCATGGCATGGTTGCGGTACGCCTGATTGCCTGCACACATAATCGGTTGAGCAGGTGGTTATACCAGGACACATCATGGCATGGTCTCGGTTCGCCTGATTGCCTGATAACATAATTGGTTGAGTAGGTTATACCCATAACACATCATGGCTATGGTCGCGGTAAAGCCTGAGTTCCTGCACACATAATCGGTTGAGGAGGTTATACCATAACACATCATGGCATGGTCGTGGTAAGCCTGATTTCCTGCACACATACAAACTAGAACAGAACAATGAAGGTTAGACTCAAATGCAAGGAAAGGGAGCTGCCCAGAGGCAGCCCAAATAAGAAACCACCACCACCACCACCGCCGCCACCACTCCCGTCCACACCCACCCCCACCCCCATCCTCACCTCCGTCCACACCCCCCCCCCCCCCCCACACCATCACCCCCGTCCACCCCCGCCCCCCCACCCCCCCACCCCACCCTCACCTCCCGTCCACCCCCCCCACCACTCCAGTCCCCTCCCCCCCCACCCCCCCCCCCCCCCCCCCCGCCCCCCCCCCCCCCCTCACCCCTGTCCACCACCACCACCACCACCATCCCCCCACACACACACACACCCTCACCACACCCACCCCCGCCCACCCACACACACCCACCCGTCCACCACCACCCCTGTCCACCACCACGACCACCAGACCCCCCCCCCCTCCCCCCCACTACCCCCGTTCACCGCCGCCACCCTCAACCCCGTCCACCCCCCCCCACCACCACCACCATTACTCACCCCCGACCACCCCCCACCCACCCCCCACCCTGGCCACCACCATCACTTCCGTCCACCACCACCACACCACCACTCACCTGTCAGGCGGCTGATGAAGCTGAACACCAATCTGCCAGCCTCCGCCAGATTGGTGACCACCACCACCACCACCACGACCACCACCACCAGACCCCCCACCCCACCCCCACCCCTACCCACCCCCGTCCACAACCACCCCCGCCCACCACCACCACCCCTGTCCACCACTCACCAGTCAGGCGGCTGATTGTAGCTGAAACTCCATAGACAGCGTGCCAGCTTCCGCCAGATTGGTGACCCCTACATATTGTATCTGTCCTGGGATCTCCTGCGACTCTTGAACAAGCCGATCCTTGAGGGAAAGTTGGTCCAGGGGGCGGTGGAGGGTCCACTTGGGGATAGCGGACCCACTGGTGGTGTTCAGGGCTGGGAGCAGCCTGGTGAGTGGTGGTGTGTGTGTGTGTGAGAGAGAGTGGTGGTGGGTGTGTGTGGGGGGTGGGGTGGGGGTGGATGGGGGGTGGGGGTGGGGGTGGGGTGGGGTGGGGTGGGGTAGGGGCCTACTGCTTCCAAGAACAGGATGAAGTTAGTTCATAGAGGGGGGGGGGGGGTCTACTTGGGGACGGCGGCCCCCACTGGTGGTGTTCAGGGCTGGGAGCAGCCTGGTGAGTGGTGGTGAGGTGGGGTGGGGGGTGGGGTGGGGAGGTTTGGTGGTTTGGTGGTTGGGTGGTGTGGCCCTGCTGCTCCCAAGAACAGGATGAAGTCAGTTCATAAAGGGGGGGGGGGGGAGGGGGGAGGGGGGGGGGGAGCCCACTTAGAGACGGCGGCCCACTGGTGGTGTTCAGGGCTGGGAGCAGCCTGGTGAGTGGTGGTGGTGGTGGTGGGGAGGTGTTGTGTGTGGGGGGGGGGGGGGATTGGGGGGGGTGAGTGTTGTGTGTGTTTGTGTGTGTGTGGGGGGGGGGGGTCCACTGGGAGACCGCGGACCTACTGGTGGTGTTCAGGGCTGGAAGCAGACTGGTGAGTGGTGGTCGTGGTGGGAGGTTGGGGTTTGGGGGTTGGGGGGAGGATGAGGGCTGGAAGCAGTTTAGTGAATGGTGGTGTGTGTGTGGGTTGGTGGGTGGGGGGTGGGGGGGAGGAGGGCTGGAAGCAGCCTAGTGAATGGTGTGGTGGGGGGTGGGGGGGAGGGCTGGGAGCAGCCTGGTGAGTGGTGGTGGAAGTGGTATTGGGTGGGTGAGGTTTGGTGGTGGTGGTTGGGGTGAGAGGGTGGGATGGTGGTGCTGAGAACTGGTACAGGCTGGTGAAAAGTGGTGAACGTGGTGGTGGGTGGGTGAGATGGTCACTACTCACTACCCCCATGCCACGAACTCCAGTGCCTTGTGCAAGCACTAGCTAGCTCTGGGCTTGGCCCAAGGACAGGGCAAGGAGCTGCCTAGAAGCTGCTACGCATAGCCCAAAAAGGAAGCAGTGGATATTGCACCATATACGGCCCAAGGACAGGGAAAGGAGCTGCCTAGAAGCTGCTACGCATAGCCCAAAAAGGAAGCAGTGGATATTGCACCATATACGGCCCAAGGACAGGGCAAGGAGCTGCCTAGAAGCTGCTACGCATAGCCCAAAAAGGAAGCAGTGGATATTGCACCATATATTGCCCAAGGAAACGTGTGTGTGTTGGGGGGGGAGGGGGGGGGGAAAGTTGGTGGAGAGTGTGTGTGAGTGTGTGTGTGCGGGGGGGGGGGGGGGATGAGGCTCCAGGCTTGGCCCAAGGAAGCAGAAGCACTAGTCACATGTTAGCAAAACTTTCCCTGCCCCAGCCCTTGGGCCAAGGGGGAGGGTTGGTGGAGAGTGTGGGTGGTGGTGGTGGTGGTGGGGTGATGGTGGTGGTGGGTGGGGGGGGGGGGGGGGATGAGGCTCCGGGCTTGGCCCAAGGAAGCAGAAGCACTACGGAAGCACTACTCACATGTTAGCAAACTTTCCCTGCCCCTGTCTTTGGGCCAAGGGGAGGGTGGTGGAGAGTGTGTGGGGGGATGGGGGGGATGAGGCTCCGGGCTTGGCCCAAGGAAGCAGAAGCACTACTCACATGATAGCAAACTCCATCGCCTTGCGCAAGTACATCTCATCCCCTCCGCTGTGGTAGAAGGCGGAGACCAGGCCCCCCAAAATCCGAATCGTTGTCTCAAAGGTCGACACAGTCTTCTCAGCCATGTCCAAGTGGTTGGCCACCCAGTGGCGGGCCTCTAGGTACTCTTCATCCAGCTTGAGGATGAGTAATGTGTCCAGGCTGTCAACGATTGTGAGGCCCAAGCCAAACCACTCTCTGTACACCCCCCGGGTCTCGGTGTTCAATTCGTCATGGCCCCAGGCGTACTTCCTGCGAAACCAGCAGGTTGGTGGTGAGTGATGTTCAGTGTGGGTTGGTGTTAGGTGTGGGTTGGTGTTTGCTGTGGGTTGGTGTTTCGCGTACTTTCTGCGAGACCAGCAGGTTGGTGGTGAGTGGTGTTCGGTGTGTTTGGTGCTTGGTGTGGGTTGGTGTTAGGTGTGGGTTGGTGTTAGGTGTGGGTTGGTGTTAGGTGTGGACTGGCCCCAGGCGTACTTCCTGCGAGATCAGCAGGTTGGTGGTGAGTGGTGTTCGGTGTGTTTGGTGTTTAGTGTGGTTGGTGTTCAGTGTGGGTTGGTGTTAGGTGTGGTTGGTGTTAGGTGTGGGTTGGTGTTTAGTGTGGTTGCTGTTCAGTGTGGGTTGGTGTTAGGTGTGGTTGGTGTTTGGTGTGGTTGGTGTTTGGCGAACTTCCTGCGAGACCAGCAGGTTGGTGGTGAGTGGTGCTCAGTGTGGGTTGCTGTTTGGTGTGGGTTGGTGTTGGTGGTGAGTAGTGTTCGGTGTGGGTTGGTGTTCGGTGTGGGTTGGTGTTCGGTGTGGGTTGGTGTTCGGTGTGGGTTGTGTTCGGTGTGGGTTGGTGCTAGGTGTGGGTTGGTGTTTGGCGTACTTCTTGCAAGACAAAAAAAGTTTTTGTCTAGTTCGTGTTTGGTTAAGTTGATGCCAGGGCCTTAATTAGGCAGGTTCTTGTCTTAAGAATGATTGCTTTTATATTTGTATAGACCAGCTGTAATATGAGTTGCGGTACGAGTAGGACACAAGTTGCGGTACGAGTAACACATGGGTGCTGGTGGTCAAGGGGGTCCGGTGGTTGTGTTGCAGTACCAGTTGGATATGAGTTGCGGTACGAGTGCGGCAAGAGCGCTGGTGGTCAAGTGGGTCTGGTGGTGGTGTTTCACGTGACATTGTAAAAATTGAAATTATTGCGCCTTGCTACTGGGTGCAGGGTAACTACGTAAAGCGCGCGCATCGGCGCGCGGTGCGCGCGCTGCCCTTTTGAGCCCCTCTGCGCGTTTCGCGCAAGTTTTTTCAACCCCCTGTAGGCGCAGCCGCGCAGTTTTTTGCGCTTTTGGCCTAAAAGCGCTGACCAAATTTGGCAAGAAAGTAGTACCCTGACTGGGTGTGAGACTAAAGGAACATTTCCGTTTGCTTGCACAGGGGAATGTTTACTGTGTTTTTTGCTTACACAGACACCACTAGACTGCGTCTGAGCTCAGACTACAGAACGATATCACAAAGGAAAGTTCTTGGCCCCTTTCAAGGCGGAAGATCGAAAATGGTAAAGAATCCTACCATTACAGGTTGAACACCCGAACCTGACAGTCAAAGCTGTATACTAGTAGTAAGGGTTACTGTAACCCTACTACCCCTACGTGTGTTCCCCCCCCCCCCCCACCCCCCCCCCCCCCCCCCCTCCTAACCCTACAACCCCTCCTACCTCCGACCCCCCCCCCCCCCCGCCCCCCCTCCTAACCCTACATCCCCTCCTACCGTCCGAACCCCCCCCCACACACACCCGAGTGCCGACACACACACAGCGCCGTCTCAACCCTAACCCTACATCCCCTCCTAACCTCGCGAACCGCACCCCACACACATCCCACCCCACCCCACACTACACACGCCTCCTAACCCTACATCCCCTCCTACCTCCGAACCCCCCCCCCCCCCGCACACACCCTCCTAACCCTACAAACCCCTCCTAAGCTAGTATTATACTCCTGTAGCAACCATAGCCTAAGCTTTTAGGCTGACAGGTGACTTTACCTTCATTTTGTGAAGGGTATATTGCGATACCAACCAAACCCTATTGAAGCTGACACAATCTGCTGCCCAGAACTGCTGCCACATTTGGTGAAGCACAGTAGCTGGCTTAGGGAGCTGCCTAGAAGCTGCTCGAGGTGTGAAAAGCCGAAAAATAAAAGCCCTGGTGTGAGTGGGTATTGCGATATCACAACCAATTCCTACTTAGCCCCTCCACTCTCCAACCTGCCCGTTGCATCGATTTTTTGCAACAATGTCTTTGCAACGATCACACCTCGATCAGACCGACGGCATAGACAAGGGTAAACAAACCCGGCTGTTATCCCGCAAGTCAAAAGGGTGAGCAATAGGTGAGGAAAGGCAGTCGCAAGAGGTTGACTCCAAAATTGTATTCAAGTACCGCCCATGCTGACATAGTACATCCATGCTGCTAGTACGCAGCACATACAGACGATCGTCAGAATCCTATCACCCACCCTCTCACCTGCCCTCTCATCCACCCTCTCATCCACCCTCCCCCTTCACAAACCCTCCTATTTGGTCTCCTTCCCTCATCCACCCTCTCATCCACCCTCCCCCTTCACAAACCCTCCTCTTTGGTCTCCTTCCCTCATCCACCCTCTCATCCACCCTCCCCCTTCACAAACCCTCCTATTTGGTCTCCTTCCCTCATCCACCCTCCCCCTTCACAAACCCTCCTATTTGGTCTCCTTCCCTCATCCACCCTCTCATCCACCCTCCCCCTTCACAAACCCTCCTATTTGGTCTCCTTCCCTCATCCACCCTCTCATCCACCCTCCCCCTTCACAAATCCTCCTCTTTGGTCTCCTTCCCTCATCCACCCTCTCATCCACCCTCCCCCTTCACAAAGCCTCCTCTTTGGTCTCCTTCCCTCATCCACCCTCTCATCCACCCTCCCCCTTCACAAACCCTCCTATTTGGTCTCCTTCCCTCATCCACCCTCTCATCCACCCTCCCCCTTCACAAACCCTCCTCTTTGGTCTCCTTCCCTCATCCACCCTCCCCCTTCACAAACCCTCCTATTTGGTCTCCTTCCCTCATCCACCCTCTCACCCCCTGGTAGGTGACATCGTCTCCACCTTCCGGGTTGTATTGTTTTGACGTTTTGTAGATAGGTGTCCGGGGTCTGAACGGACTTAATTCCAATTAACAAATGTACTACAGTAATTAACTCCGGTACAATTGTTAGACTAGTGCTAACTAATCTAATAGGTTTCAGTTTTATCAGTCATGGACAAGTGTGTAGGGATCGGCATATCATATGATGTTGACCAAAGGCGAGTATGATATCATATGATATCATACAAATTGCATCATACGATATTGTATACCGGTATAATTGATAATTTTGGCCTAGTCAGACTGCCGGCATCATATGATATCATATGATGACATGTTGCCGTTCCCTACAAGTATGTGAACTGTCTAATATGCTAAAACTGTTTGCTCCCTGCTATCAAACGTGGTGATCACACAGGGGGGGACTTGGAATCGTAAGACGGTGAGAAGCCCAGAGGTGGCTGAAAATCATGTTACAGTCCGATTCAATCCAATTACAGATACATAGGGTGCAGCTCCAAGGGAGAGTGCTTACATTCATCCTACATACCCAATAGCTTTATCCGTTACGAGCAGCAGCTTCTAGGCAGCTCCTTGAGCCAGCCACTGGGCTAAGCCCCAAGATTCCAATAGTATTGGACAGATTATTATGTCAGCTTCTAGATGCACTATGCTGTTTTAGGTTTGGCAGGGAAGCAAGCCAGGGGAGATTCCTAGAAGCTGCTGCTGGTAGTGAAAAATAAAAGCTATGACATACCATTACATCCACTTGTATGATGCATCTGATCACTTCGTAATTTGAACTCTCAATCTGGTAAACTGACAACGCTTTTTTGCAGTCAATTAATAATTTAAAAATGTATTTTATTCTTTGGTATTTGAACTCTTAAACTGGTGACGACGTAATGTTTAACATGTAGTAATTTAATAATTTGGGACAGGGCAGCACTCTCTAAAACCCGTCAGATTTCAAGACTTGGGCGGCAAAACAAGCAGGTGTGCCACTTGCCTGTAACCAGCCCAGGACCAGCGAGCTGCTGCTTTAACATACTTTTGTCTCGCATGTGCCTCTGTCACACAGCCCATCCCGTCCAGACCGCAGGATGGGTCGCCATCACAGATGCCAGTATTTCGACACCTAGGGCTCGGGTCATGAGTGGGGTGCTCATAAATCCTGTACTTCTCCTCATCCTTGAAAGGGTAGTGCCTGAAGGGATGCTCTGCAGCCAGGTCATCCCCCTCAGTCTCCTCCACCCCACCTCCACCAGAACCAGCTGTTTTGTGTGTAAATGAGTCGACAACCTCATTAGCATGGCTTCTGCCAGTCTCTTCCTGCCCGCTGATTGAGTCCAGATCCACGTTCTCCATCCCGATAAACAAGTAGCTGTAGAGCAGTATGAAGGTCACTAACGCCAATGCAATGACGATCTGGGCCAGTCGCAAGCATGAGCTACGTTTCCAGCCACTAGGACCTGGAGTAGACCTCGGCAGTCTATATTTTGAGCCCATCATCGCGGACAGGTCGACGGACGCAACGCAGCGGCCACTCTCCGGTCAGCAGACTACCGGCATGTAGGGGGAGGGTACTGACAACTGCGCATGGGCTTACAAATATTATTCGAAGGGGATTTGAATTTCAGGTTGGCAACGCCACCATCTTGGTTTATGCATGGAAACGAAGCGGTATAAGAGGAAGGAATGGATTGACAAGCCCGATGCGACTACGGTTCTGGTGGTGGGTGCTGACTAGTCTAGGGGGTCGGTCGAGGGGGTCGGTCGAGGCGAGGCCGGGCGAGGCTGAACACTGGCCCACGCCCCCGCGTCGAACCGGACTAATGTTTTCAAGGCCCAATATATACGTGTTTACAAGGCCATTACTGCTTCACTGCCTAAGGTGGCGAGCAGCCAAATTGCTGGCTGGAGCGATGTAAGTTCAACTTACAAAGCCCTAAAGAACTGTTTACAAGGCCAAAAAGTAGAACCATTCCATTTAGCTCGCAATTGCACTACGTTTTACTGAAGGAAAGGAGTCAACCACATCGTCAACCTGAATCATGATAATTGCCTTATCACGCACTCGGCTAAATGATCAAATGAGTCGCCTCACAAATTCGGACGCAGGGGTACATTTGCGGGATTCTTACAAAAGGACTTTTGAAAAGATTCACAGCATCGAAGGTCCAGTGTGGTTCAGTGGTTGTTATGTGGTACATTGGTGTTTGGTTAGTGTTGGGAGACCCACCTCCTGGGGTGAAATCCCTTTCATAAAAAAAAATCCAGAAGTGAGCCTGTGCTTGATGATCCGGTGGTTGGAGAAGTCCCTCTCCAGAGTAGTGGTGTGCGGTAATGCGAGATTCCACCTGCTACAGCTTCAGAATGGTACAGGTCTAGAAATAATAATTTTTCGAATTGGAACTGCTGTACGACTACAGTAGTGGAATTTGTATGGTGTTGTTCGAAAAATCAACCATGTAGCTACTCAACTCAGCGTCTTATCAATAAAGCAGCAATAATGTAGGTTTGACCCCCCTTTTGATTTGAGTTGATTTGAGATGTAAAAGATGAGAAGTTGATCCAAGAATCCTATAGTTACAAAAAAACGTAAAAACGTAAAGAAGGAGGTGTCTATTAAGAAAAAAAAGTAAAGAAGAAAAAAAAATTAAGAAATATATTAAAGCAGCAATAATATAGGTAAGTTAATCACCAATAATATAGGTAAGTCAATCAGTAAGTTACTGCAGCTGGGCCAGCTTCCCTCCGCCCGTCATGCATGTACCCCCCAGATCTGGGTCCAGATCCGCGATTTTTCTGCGGGTCGTCAATTCGGTGTTCGGACTCGTCTGTTCAACTTCAGCTAAGTCTGGCTAAGTCGACAATTAATTGCGGGCGAACCGACGGCTCTTTTATTTTCGGTCGGAATTTTTCAGGGTTCTCTGAAATCCCAGGAGACCCGACCATCCTGTCCCACCCCCCGGGCCCCTAGTCGCATACGGTACACACGTAGGCGCACGCGCACGTTGGTACATAGCATTACGCTTACGTTCGCCCCACGTGGATCCAGGCTGGCGATGGCAGTTACTTTCTTGCAGCTAATGGGATGGTGGTGCCTCGATGCCTCATCATACGGCAGTACGGAGTATGGACTGCGCAAAAAGTCAGACGGAAACAGACGCCCAGCGCTCCCACGTAGATACTTCCATCCACCACTTGCAACTCCCCAGATGCACCTCAACCACTGCTAAGGCAAAATTCGAGCTTTAAATATCTAGGAAGCTCAATCGAGAAGCTAGAAACCAAGAAACGAGACCCCGGAGGGCGTGTCCAGTAGACGAGCGGAGAAGAAGAAAACACAACATTGTTACATGGTCCTGCGCGCCGTAAGGCGTCTAAATGCCTGCAAGCTAAAATTCTTCTCCGCGTGCGATACTGAGAGAAACCTTGGAGTGTTACCACAAGGGACCAGGGGAAATTACAGCCATGGGTACTCCAACAACTAGACCCCCTGTCGAGGAGGCGTACCTGCGCGCTGCTGTCCAAGCGATAACCGTGCCCTACACCGCCCAGAACCCGCTAATTTCCGTAGACTGCTGCGTGTTTCACTCCCCCCTGCGCCAGCGAGCGCCCTTTTCTCGCCAGTGCTGCTTCGGTTTGTCGTGCTTTCAACATCGAGCCAAGCCCGGTGAATGGGAGAGACATCTACATCAGGAGCACGGGGATGTGTTGAAGGACATGGTGCAGATTGGCCGTTTGTTTATCACCCACCATGGGGCTCATGGCTGTCCCTTCGACTGCTACCTGTCTCCTGACACGGGGCGGCCAGTGGATGGACATCCATGGCTGAGGGCTGCACACAACATGTGGGGACCTGCGGTGGCAGCGTATGATCAAGCACTGCTGCTCCATCTGGTGAGTGACTCACACTGCACAGTTGGGGGGTCACCACACACACACACACACGAAGCTCCTCCCCAATGAGAACACTTCATCATCTTCAGGGACTGAGGGTAAGCCAGCAGCACCAGCAGGGCTGTAATTTTGAAGGATAAAGGCTGCCACTCAATCCTTCCTCCCCCCCCCCCCCAACCCCCCAACCCCCCCCCCCATCCCCAACCCCAACCCCTAAGCACATGCCGGCCCGAGGGGTTCGCCCCCCCACCCCCCCACCCCAATTCCCCAACCCCCCAACCCCTGAGCACATGCCGGCCCGAGGGGTTCGCCCCCCCCCCCCCCCACCCCCACCCCACCCCAATCCCCCAACCCCCCAACCCCCTGAGCACATGCCGGGCCGGCCCTAGGGGTTCGGGGGACGGGGTGGGAGAGTCTCAGGGTAGCAGAAGGTTTGGCCAAAACCGGGTCCCAGGAACCTATAGTAAATGATGCGACACTCTTTTGTATTTGAGGCCATGGTCACTCGTTCTTTTTGGGGCTACGCATAGCAGCTTCCACCCAGCTCCATTTGCCAGCGGCTGAGTCAAACCCAAAGATAACTGCTACATTGGAGTGTTTGTCATGCCAGCTTTTAGACACACTAGCTAACTTCAGGTTTGGCCTAAGGGCGGGTAAAAAGAGCTGCCTAGAAGCTACTATGCGAAGCCCACAAAAGAAACAGTGGCCATGGTGTGCAGCATAGCTTTTCTTTTTGGCTCCCAGCAGCAGCTTCTATGCAGCTCCCCTGTCCGGCTATTCAGCCAAAGCTGATGCAACCCAGTGCACCTTGAAGCTGACACAATCTGTTGTCCAGAACTGCTGCCACATATGGGTGAAGCACAGTAGCTGGCTTAGGGAGCTGCCTAGAAGCTGATGATAAAGGCCAAAAATAATAGCCCTGGTGTGACGGGTATTGCTATACCAACCAATCCCTGTTCAGCCCCTCCACTCTCCAACCTGCCCGTTACTCACCCTCTTATCCACTCTCTCATCCCCCTCCCCTCCTCACCCCCCCCTCCTTTGCCCCCCCCACCCTTGGCCTCCCCCTCCTTGGCCCCCCCCTCCCTCCTCGCCCCCCCGCCTGGCCCCTTCACCCTTTCATTCAACCTCCCCCCTGCCCCTTCTCCCCCCCCCCCTCCCCTTCGCCCCTTCACCCTCTCATTGAACCTCCCCCTGCCCCCCTCCCCCTGCAGATGAGCAACCATCTTCTGGAGCTGCAATTCGCCACCGCCTTCATCGACGTCCTAGCCTGGCAGACTTGCCACCAACCAATTCCCACCCAGTCAAGCCTCCTCCACTCTCCAACATGCCCATTCCCAGACTGTGTTGAGAGGATCGAGCTGGGGCCGCAGTCGCATCCAGTCTGGACGGACCACCTGTCCCGCAGCCCACACCTATACAGCGTCATCCTTGCAACCAAGTACACAGTCCTGGAGGCACGCAAGTTGGAGCACGAACGCCTCCCCCATCGTAAAACCACCCCCTGCCCAAACTGCACGCTCAAGACAACCTCTCTGTCTCACTACCTGGCACACCAGGCGCACTTTCACTCAGCCAAAATAGCCAGCATCCCATGGCTGCATGTGGAGCTGGAGGCAAAGTCCAGGCACTTGGAACCCCTAGTCTGTCCCTTTGGGCCTCCAGATTGCTACGTGACCCGGTATCCCGCTTTCCTCTTTGCTCATGTGAACAAGCACCATCAGGGCAACTTACACTCGGCATCTGAGGCATTGGCCAGCAACGCCAGGTTGCTACCTGACGGCCGTGTCCTCTGCCCCCTCATGCTTCTCCTAGATACCTCAGAGTACGGCCACCTGAGGAGGCAGGCCTTCCACCAGGATGGCTCCAGTGCTGCCCACGAGGCGGAGATTCTTAGCAACCTCCTAGAAATGGCATCTGCCAAGTCTGCTCTGGCAGATGGCAAATCTGTGCGAAGCGAATCCTCTCAAGCAACTCACCCCCACAACCACCCCCACCCCAACAACCACTCCCACTCCCACCCCAGAACCACAACCACCCCCACAACCACCCCCACAGCCATCCCCACTCCAACAACCACAACAGAGCAAGGCCTGGCACCAATGCTTCCCCCACCGCCCTGCACCAGTCGCCTGTCTCAAAGACTGCCAACAGTGTCAACAGTGGCAGCACCCCTTCAACCAGCTATGGACAACATGCGGGATCCCAAGCAGGGCATCGCTCACTGAGACACCGTACCGCGCATCAGGATGTACATGAGATAGGTGACCACTTCAAGTCAGAGCACATGGAGGAGATAGTGATGATGGCGAGCTATGTGGCTGGCGTTGCACGAGCAAGAGAGGACACGTTTTGCGCGGCACCTGGGTGCACAGAGAAGTTTGTATACTCTAGCATGGGGGAGCTCATTGACCATTACGCAAAAAAGCATGCAGCGTTGCTTGTGCAGGTAAGGTTGGTTGGTGTTGGTTGGGGTTTGTTGGTGGCAAAAAACCATGCTGCGTTGCTTGTCCAGGTATGGTTGGTGGTGTTGGTTGGGGTTTGTTGGTGGCAAAAACGCATGCTGCGTTGCTTGTGCAGGTATGGTTGGTTGGTGTTGGTCTGTTGGTTGGGATTTGTTGGTGGCAAAAAAGCTTATAGCGCTGATTGTGCAGGTATGGTTGGTTGGTGCTGGTGGTTGTTGGTTGGGTTTTTTTTGTATGAAAAAGGCATGCAGCATTGATTGGCCAGGTATGGTTGGTTGGTGCTGGTGGGTGTTGGTTGGGGTTTGTTGGTGGCAAAAAGGTATGCAGCGTTGATTGGGCAGGTATGGTTGGTTGGTGCTGGTGGGTGTTGGTCTGTTGGTTGGGATTTGTTGGTGGCAAAAAAGCATGTAGTGCTAATTGGGCAGGTATGTGAGCATGCTGCATTCCAGTGAGTGGTGTGTGAGTGGGTGGGTGGGTGGGGTGGGGAGGAGCTGGAGTAGTGGGGGTGGGGGTGGGTGGGTGGGTGGGTGGGTGGGGGGGGGGGGGGGGGTTAGTGTGGGTGTGGGTGGTGTTGAGGGCAAAAAAATCATGCTGCACTGATTGGGCAGGAATGTGAGCATGTTGCATTCCAGTGAGTTGTGTGTGAGTAGGTGGGGGGGTAGCTGGGTGGAAGCTAGGGGAGTGGTGGTGGTGGTGGATGGGTGAGGGAGGTTTGGTGTAGGGGGTTAGTGTGGGTGTGGGTGGTGTTGAGGTTACAAACCTACTAAAGCATGCAGCGCTGATTGGGCTGGTATGTGAGCTTGTTGCATTCCAGTGAGTGGTGTGTGAGCGGGAGGGGGAGTGGTGGTGGTGGGGGGTGGGGGGGGAGGTTTGGTGTTGGGGGTTAGTGTGGGTGTGGGTGGTGTTGAGGGCAAAAAAGCATGCAGCACTGATTGTGCAGGTATGTGTGCTTGGTGCATTCCAGTGAGTGGTGTGTGACCAGGTGGGGGAGTGGTGGTGGTGGTGGGTGGGGGGGGGAGGTTTGGTGTTGGGGGTTAGTGTGGGTGTGGGTGGTGTTGAGGGCAAAAGCGCATGCAGCGCTGATTGTGAAAGTATGTGTGCATGCTACATCCCAGGGGTAGCCAACTAGGCTAAAGGGAATGGACAAACCTCGCGTAATCATTCAAGGTAATTGTAGACTATTAGGAGAGGATGGATAAAAAATACTGTATAGTCTGGTCCCCGACAAACTGCAAGAATGCGACAAGGGACCTGAGATCAAGTGCTGTGTGGATAGTGTAGGTATGGTTGGGTTTGGTGGCAGTTAGTGGCAGTTGGTTTGGTTTTGTGGTAGATAGTGTAGGTATGGTTGGGTTTGGTGGCAGTTGGTTTGGTTTGGTGGTAGATAATGTAGGTATGGTTTGGTTTGGTGGCAGTTGGTGGCTGTTGGTTTGGCTTGGTGGTAGATAATGTAGGTTTGGTTTGGTGTCAGTTAGTGTCAGTTGGTTTGGTTTGGTGGTAGATAGTGTAGGTATGGTTTGGTTTGGTGGCTGTTGGTTTGGTTTGGTGGTAGATTGTGTAGGTATGGTTTGGTGGGGGCATCGCACCAGAGCTTTTCTTCGTTTCAGAAAGGGAGTCTCTTGGTAGCAATCAGGGATCTGGTGTCTTTCAAGGGGGGGCTCCTGGTAGTGATGAGTTGGGTAAGCATCCCAAAGTGCTGCCTAGGGGGGTTGGGGTTGGGGTGGGGGTTGTGTGTGTGTGGGGGGGGGGGGGGCTATTAGAGTCTCAGGTAGCGGAAGGCTGGGGGGGGGGGGGGGGGGGGGGGGGGCTATTCGAGTCTCAGGGGTAGCGGAAGGTTTGGCCAAATCCGGGTCCCAGGTAGCGCTCGCTATACAAAAAGTAATGATAACGCCTGGTGGGGCATGGTATTAAGTGAGCCCCGCCTTACGGCCAGGGTACTACTTCTTGCCAAATTGGTCAGCGCTTAAAGTGCACAAACGTCAAATTGGTCAGCGCTTTTTAGTGCAGAAAGTGCAAAAACTGCGCGTTGCGCCCACAGAGGGTTGAAAAAACTGCGCGAAACGCGCAGAGGGGCTCAAAAAGGCAGCGCGGCACCGCGCTGCCGTGCGTGCTTAGTATTACCCTGCTTACGGCAGTAGGGAATGGGCTGCAACTTTACCTGCACAAAGCTACCAGGTAAATGGTAGCTTTGGCGGTTGACAGCGACCGCGAAACCTGTGTGCATTTGTGTGTGTGGGGGTGGTGTGTGTGTGGGGGGGGGGGGGGGGGGGATTCAGCGTGGGGAGGATGAGATGGGATTAGGAAACATGTGTCATCTGATACGCGGAGTAACAGGAGGCTTGGCAGCTACGTTGGGGTAGTGTGTGTAAGCGCACCCGTACGGATTCGAAGCCTGCACCTTCTTTGTTCAAGGAGCTCTGCCATTGAGCCATTTGTCAAATGGGGATAGCGATCGCTATATAGGTAGTGAGTGGACAAGCCCGGCATTGCTCATGTATCCCATGTGACTGGTTGAACTGAGCCAAGCAGCCGAGAGCAGCGATTATTATTATTTGCCCATTGTTGGTGTGAAGCGTCCCACACACTCCGCCCGTCCAACAAACTCCGTCCCTCCGCCCGTCCAACAAACTCCGTCCCTCCGCCCGTCCAATAAACTCCGTCCCTCCGCCCGTCCCACACACTCTGTCCCTCACACTCCGCCCCCACAGCCCGTGTCTCCTATGTGGCTGATTGAAGCTCAAGGGTGCATACCATGTATGATATATCTCAACAAAAACAAACTCGAAATCAAAAGATAGAAGAGGGGGGTGGGGGGAGCGAGGGGGCATGGAAAGGGACAGATGTACAGGCCCTCGTGCATTCATGTACATACACACACAAATACAGACACACACACACAAACACATACACACAAATACACACACATGTGCATGCGCACACACATGCACACACGCGAGCACACATCCATACACACACAAATACATACACAAATATGCATGCATGCTCATACTCAGACTGCCACTGCATGTGTTGCAGGTCTATCATACTGCTACGCTCCTTGTGAACGCCGCCATACTCGACAAGCCCTCCCCCACCCCCCACCCCCCACACACACACTGCATGTGCTGCAGGTCTATCATACTGCTACGCTCCTTGTGAACGCTGCCATACTTGACAAGCCCTCCCCCACCCCCCACCCCCCCCACACACACTGCATGTGCTGCAGGTCTATCATACTGCTACGCTCCTTGTGAACGCTGCCATACTCGACAAGACCCACCCCACCCACCACACCCACCCCACCCCACCCCACACCCCCACACACACACTCAGACTAACAGTGCATGTGCTGCAGGTATATCATACTGCTACGCTCCTTGTGAACGCCGTCATACTGGGCAAGCCTCTCCCCCTCCCCCTCCCCCCCCCCCCCCCACACACACACACACTCAGACTTACACTGCATGCGCTGCAGGTCTATCATACTGCTACGCTCCTTGTGAATGCCGCAATACTCGACAAGCCCCCCCACCCCACCCCACCCCACCCCCCACCCACCCCCACCCCCCTACACACACACACTCAGACCAACACTGCATGCGCTGCAGGTCTATCATACTGCTACGCTCCTTGTGAACGCCGCCATACTGGGTAAGCCACCCGCCTGCCCTTTCGGGGCCCAGTGTGAAGCAGCAAATGGCCGCCAGTTTGACAACTCACAGAGCGTGCTCCTTCATGTCATGCGGTGCCACGGCCTTCAGCTCCACCGCATGGCAGACATGGCGCGGAACGCATTTAGTAAGAACCTTGACGGACTTCCAGCTGACTTGGAACATACGCTCGCTCCTGCAGGGACTCCAGAGGGTGGCATGAGGGCTGGTGGTTGGGGGGAAGTGGGCAGTGAAGGGACAGGGGGAGATAAGAGGGCTGGTGGTGGGGGGAAAGAGGGCAGGGATGGAGGCAGGGAAGGGAGCAGGATAGGGGAGGCAGCGGCTCAAGCTGGTTTCCATCAAAGGCGGTCTGGTGTAGAGCAAGCAGCAACAGATGTTTGTGGCGCACTCCTGGACACAGCAACTGAGGCTGATGCTGGGCGTGGACAGCTCCAAGAGGCTGTGGCTGTAGCCAAGAAGCAGCCCAAAGAGTATTTGCTTCATTTGGATGCTAAGCTGCAAAACGTGGATGCTGAGTGGAAGGGGGGAGTGGGGGTGCTTGGGTTACAGGACGTGGAAGCTGCGTCACAAGCATACCGAGCCTCAGATAAGACACCTCTCACCTCTGCGTTTGGCCTGAATGCAGATATTCATACCGCTGGAGGTGATGGAATGCCCTCCCAAGCATCTAAATCTCCACAGGAAGCTTCTGAAAGCACCACATCAACATCAACAGGCCAACAGCAGAACAACAACAACAATAACAACATCATCAACAGCACAACAACAACAACATCAACAGAACAACTACAACTACACAACAACAGCAGCCGGTACAACAACAACATTAACAGCACAACAACAACAGCAACAGCAACAACTGGTACAGCTACACCTTCCATAGCTGATATTATTGGATCATCTAATGCAGCTGGAGGGGCTGGGTTTGGTATCCTGGCAGGGGTGACAGGGACAAAAGAGCCTCACACAGGCACATCAGAGTCAAGGGCAGGTGGCGTGGCCACAGTGACAGGGACGAAAGAGCCTCACTCAGGCGCATCAGAGTCGAGGGCAGGTGGCGTGGTCACAGTGACAGGGACGAAAGAGCCTCACTCAGGCGCATCAGAGTCAAGGGCAGGTGGCGTGGTCACAGTGACAGGGACGAAAGAGCCTCACTCAGGCACATCAGAGTCAAGGGCAGGTGGCGTGGTCACAGTGACAGGGACGAAAGAGCCTCACTCAGGCGCATCAGTTGCCACACCACGCACTGGCAGCTCAGGCTTTGGTCTCATGGCTGATACCCAGGCCCCTTCCATCGGCAGTATCACAAGCAATGCCACTGCCCATCAACCATCAGCATCTGGAAGTAGCAGACACGCCCCTGTCCCTGAGACCACGCCACCTGCCCCTAACTCTGGCCATAGTCTGCTAGCAGATGTGGCAGCTGCGAGTGTAGGAGGCGATGCCTTGCCTCAGACAGTTGACCCCAGCACACTTGATGATCTGATAAAAGACCCTCCAAAGCCCCCTGCAGCAGCAGCAGCAGCAGCAACAAGCGAAACTACAACAGCAACAACAGCAGCAATAAGTGCAACAGCAAAAACAGCAGCAGCAAGTGCTACGGCAGGGGATAGCAGCCTAGGCTCCACAACAGTACAGGCCACCTCAAGTGCCTTGTATCCAGCAGGTGCAGGTGCTTCTCTTGTAGCATTAGACTCAGGTCAGGGTACTCCAGACCCAGGCCAGGGTTGGGGTCTGGGTGGAAGTGGAGATACCGCACCCAACAAGGCGGCAGGAGCTACTGATGCCGCCACTGGCTTGGCAGCTGTGGGAAATCGATCAGATGATGACCTGGCAGCTGATCTGGCAGCTGTAGGAAATCTATCTGATGATGACCTGGAGGACATTGAAATGCTGAAGTCAGGCAGTGAAGATGAGAGCGGGGGGGGAGGAAAGAAAGAGGATAGCCTTGATGACTTCTAATTCCATTTTCCCGTTTCAATGAATGGCTCAGTGGTAGAGCTCGTTGAAATGATGAAGGTGCAGGGTTTGCATCCATACGAGTGCGCTTTAGTGTTTGCAGTCGCTTCCACCGCCATGGTAGCTTTGTCCAGGTAAAGTAGCAGCTCGTTCCCTACCGCCCTATGATGGGGCTCCCTTTATACCATGCCCTTCCAGGCGTTATGAATAATATCTTCCTTTTGATTCCATCCCATTACATCACATTATATCCCATGACATGATTATGGTGCAGTGCAGTGCAGGTATGTTGCAGTGTAGTGCATATGGTGCAGTACAGTACAGTGCAGCACAACACAACATCCCATAGCTCTTGGGTTGTGGTGCAGGTGTGCCTGTAAGTGGACCAGCAGGCTGAGACGTAGAGACACCCGGAGAACACTGACTGGAACACACCATCCCGCTACAAGCCACAGTCCCACTACAAGCCACACAACCCACTACAAGCTACACTTACAAGCACACCTACCGTCGACCTACAAGCTCCTACTTCTGTAGGAATGGCTCCACCTTCCACATTGACAAGTCCACTGTGTCTGAGGCATGTACACGGAGGCCCACCCGGTTGAGTAAAAATCCTCTTGATTGGTGGTTGGCCCCAGTGCAAGCAAACAGGCTGGCCCCCTCAGCCTCGCGCATCGTAATAAGGCGTGCTATTTATTTATTTTATGTAAGAGCTCTTGACTGCATGCTGTATCCTTCACTTGGCATAGGCACATGATCAGGCCTCGTGCTAGCACCCCGGCCTTATTTCATGTAAGAGCTCTTGACTGCATGCTGTATCCTTCACTTGGCATAGGCACATGATCAGGCCTTGTGCCAGCACCCCGGCCTTATTTCATGTAAGAGCTATTGACTGCATGTTGTATCCTTCACTTGGCATAGGCACATGATCAGGCCTAGTGCTAGCACCCCGGCCTTATTTCATGTAAGAGCTCTTGACTGCATGTTGTATCCTTCACATGGCATAGGCACATGTCGGTATGGTTTCCAGCACCATTACATTGTGCACTTGCAAGGTAAATATACCGGTTAAATTATTTTACATTTTTTACAATCCTGCAAATCTATCTCTTGGTCTGAATTTTTGATGCAACTCATTTGAGCGAGTGTATGACGTGCAAATCCTCTTGATTATTAATGATGTTGATGTCGGTATCGTTTCCAACAATACAACATAATGGCCTTGTCCGTTTTGCCTTGTAACTTGAACTTGGTTACATGCCTCCAGCCAGGAGCTGCTAGCCATTTTACCAGTAAAGGCAAAATTGGGCTTGTAAACCCTAAACCCTAACTAGTATATTTGACCTTTTAAAAGGCGCGGTCTGACTTCTGAAAGACACCAGGTGCTGTATGACCGCAGAACAACACAACATTCAAAGTCACAACTGCGGTTCCGATATTTTTGGAAAACCCTGACAGCAATAAAACAATCTGTACTGCGGTTCTCCCACAAGAGGCAACTGTCCTGCACTGCTCCAGCCTTTCAGGCTGCTAGCCGTCTGCAGCAGTAGCTTAAACATGAGCTTGGTTGCATGGCTCCAGCTTTCATTGACTTGAGGAAGGCTGCTGATAGTGTCAGCAAGAGCATCCTATGGAGCTGCCTTGAACAGATGTATAAATGTGTATTCACGGCAACTACCTGAATACCCTGAGAAACATGTAAAAACAAATTCGTACGGTATGAGAGGACGTGTCGGCAATCGTATTAGCTCTGCCTCATTATTAGCATGGGAAGGTGTTAAACAAGGAGAAAATCTATCCCCGCTTTTATTTTGTCTCTTTATTGACATATTGGTTAAGTTCTTTACCGAGAAATGTGTTGCTGAGGGAGATATCGGAATCGCTGATAACATTTGCTATGTAATCTTGTATGCCGATGATCTAGCTACGTTATTATGAGCGAATCACCGTCAAGCTTATGCTCAAACGTCTGGAAGATTTCTGTCAAATTTACAAGATGGAAGTAAACGTATACCGGTATAAATATGAAGTTTTAATATTTTAAAGTGGCCTTATAAATGGAAGAATAACCTATAAATGGCAGTTTAAAGGCCAAAGCCTTCCCATTGAGGAAGAGTTTGTTTATTTAGGAATTCTGTTGATGGGAAAACACGGCAGGAATAGCGGCACACACAATGCCGATGAAAGACAAAGTGCTATCGCCAACAGGGTTACTCATGCACCGTGGAAACGGTGCAGTGAGATGGATCTCGCAAATGCCAACACTCTAGGTTACCTTTATGGCACACTTATCCGGTATATCCCCAACTACGGGTGTGACGTGTGGTCCCCAGACTGTGGGCTTCTCATGGTCCCGAAGGGAAATGTGTATTATTATAGACCCCCCCCCCCCCCCCTCTCTTCCCTCTCCTTGCAGGTTGCGATCTTTGCTGCCCTGGAACAGATGTCTGCTGATGGATCGACATGGGTGGTTAACATGGAGCAGCCAGGTCTCCACTTGATGCCTGCGCCCAAGCACACCATTGCTAGGAAGGGTCAGAAGCACGCCATGTATTGAATCTGGTTTAATGTGGGGAAAATACAATGTAAACAATTCTGCCGTTTACCCAAAATTGTCTGCTTGGAGATGTACCTTAAGCAAGACGTATACCCACGGGATGTATGGACTTATGCTGTTATACTGTACCGTGGTAACAGGTCAGAAAGCTATACAAACCCTAGGGCGTACCAGGATTACCCATATGGTTACGACTGTAACCATACCCATCGACGTTTCTGGCGAATTTCATCTTCCATACCGCACCATTTCTGCACAACCTAGGCTGAGCGTGACCTCTGCCCTCTCAGTTTTCTTCATTATTTAAGGCCAGGCTCGGTGGTTGAGCGAGATCGGCACTCGGGCCGGCCCCGCTTGGTGATCTATAACCGGGATGCGACGTTCAAATGGTGAAGTCATCGGACCGAGTTGAAAGGTTGTTTTGGGTAGCCACATAGCATACTTGGGGG
Organism: Microglena sp. YARC; assembly: GCA_022414725.1. Lineage (NCBI taxonomy): Eukaryota > Viridiplantae > Chlorophyta > Chlorophyceae > Chlamydomonadales > Chlamydomonadaceae > Microglena > Microglena sp. YARC. The sequence goes on along the minus strand of CM039463.1, from coordinate 87,070,698 downwards.
GTGCATTGAGTACACACAAATGTGGGCGGAGAGGTCTGGAGATGCCTCATGGACACCATGTGAGCTTCTTATCTTGGTATGCCCCAATAGGGCCGCTTAGCTAGGGTAATATGGCTCATACTACGGTAGCAAGTGTGGGGCCCACAGCACACACCTGGCAGCTCTACCTATCATGTATGTGTAATCCATGCATGCCCCAAACATGCCATGTGGCTACCCAAACAAAGCTTGCAACTTGGTCCGTTCACTTTCATTTTTTGAAGTTGTAGTCTAGTGGCGTGTGTGCAATGTCAATAGCCTATTTACATTCCATTTGGGGCAGGGGTAGAGAAAGCTCAGCTTACAGAAGGATGGACATGCAACACGACATTAAATTACTTGTGAAAGGGCCTAACTGCAAACCATATCCAAGGGGATGTATTCTTCTTCATATAGGATAAACAAAATTAAAGATAAATACGGGTAGTCCTGGTTCAGCCCAGAGGGCCCTCTGGTTCAGCCTACCCCAACACACCCGGCTGGATCTGACACCGACGAACAGCCTGGCCGGTCCCCGTGGCCGGTCCCCGCCTTCTCGCCCGCCCCACCGACCGCGACGAATTCAAATTTCTCCATGACTTCCAGAAATTTGAATTCTTGCGGGGTTAGGAACATTCGCCGCTCCTTGCTATCCTTCCCAATCCAATCGCGACAGCCAATATTCAAACCGACCCACTCTTCCACCACTATCTTTTATAACCGCTTGACTTTGCTTGCGGTACCACACGCTCAGCCACGCCGACGTGCGTCAATTTCTTTCTTTATATCGGGCTGAGTTTGGAGATAGCCACCGTAGACAGACTGAGAAAGTCAAGCAGAGAGCGCGAGCACGGAATGGCTTCTAAGGGTCAAAGTGTAAAGAACAATAAAATATTGGAAGAGGATGCGGAAGGATGGCATTGGATAGGGAGTCCGATAAACAAGGTGGGAGATAGGTGGTGCAGCCCCCCCCCCCCCCCCCCCCCCCCCCCCCCCCACTCCACCCACCCACCCACACAAACCCACCACCCACAACCACACACGAACTGCAACACACACACTCAAAAACACACACACACACACACATTCAAACACACACACACCACACACACACACACACACACACACACACACACACACACACACACACACACACACACACCACACACACACACACACACACACACACACACACACATACACACACACACACACACACACACACACACACACACACACACCACACACACACACACACACACACACACTCCCCCCCTCCCCCCACACACCCGCCCCCACCACGCACCCCCACACACCTCCCACCCAGCCCCCCACCCCTACCCCACCCCCACCCACATCGACACAGGACAAAGTAAAAGCGGCTTTTCCAAACAGAAAGTTTGCATCAGTAGCACCTAAAGGATACACAGATCCTCACAGCCTGTATCCTCCCGAGGTAAGACACTTCATTGCTCTTGGTTTGGGTTGGTTGGGAGGTACAGCTTGAGACGGGTAGGGGGTACGGGTTTAGGGTTGGTTTGGTGTATGGGTTGGTTTGGTGTATGAGTTGGGTTGGTTTGGTGTATGGGTTGGTTTGGTTTGGGGGTACGGGTTGGGTTGGTTTGGTGTATGGGTTGGTTTGGTTTGGGGGTACGGGTTGGGTTGTTTTGGTGTATGGGTTGGTTTGGTGTATGAGTTGGGTTTGTTTGGAGTATGGGTTGGTTTGGTTTGGGGGTACGATTGGGTTTGTGTATGGGTGTATGGTTGGTTTGGTGTATGGGTTGGTTTGGTGTATGAGTTGGGATGGTTTTGGTGCATGGGTTTGTTTGGCGTACGGGTATGGGTTGGTTTGGTGTATGGGTTGGTTTGGGGGTACGGGTTGGGTTGGTTTGGTGTATGGGTTGGTTTGGTGTATGGGTTGGTTTGGTGTATAGTTTGGGTTTGGTTTGGTGTATGGGTTGGGTTTTGGTGTATGGGTTGGGTTGGTTTGGTGTATGGGTTGGTTTTGGGGGTATCGGTGTATGGGTTGGTGGGTAGGGGTTGGGTTGGTTTGGTGTATGGGGTTTGGTTTGGGGTACGGGTTGGTTTTGGTGTATGGGTTGGTTTGGTGTATGGGTTGGTTTGGTGTATGGGTTGGTTTGGTGTATGGGTTGGTTTGGTGTATGGGTTGGGTGTATGGGTTGGTGGTTGGTTTGGTGTATGGGTTGGTTTGGTTTGGTGTATGGGTTGGTTTGGTGTATGGGTGGTTTGGGGTGTTGGGTTGGTTTGGTGTATGGGTTGGTTTGGTGTATGGTTGTTGGTTTTGGGTTTGGGTTGGGTTGGTGGTGTATGGGTTGGTTTGGTGTACGGGTTGGGTTGGTTTGGTGTTGGGTGTTGGTTTTGGGGTACGGGTTTGGTTTGGTGTAATGGGGTTTGGTTACGGGTTGGGGTATGGTTGTATGGTTGGGTATTGGTGTATGTGGTTTGGTTTGGAGTTTGGTGTATGGGTTGGTTTGGGGTACGGGTTGGTTCTTGGGTTGGGTTGGGTTGGGTTGGTGTATGGGTTGGTTTGGGGTACGGGGGTTGGTTTCGTTGGTTTGGTGTATGGTTTGTGTTGGTTGTGTTGGTTTGGTGTATGGGTTTGGTTTGGGTTGTTGGGTTTGGTGTATGGGTTGGTTTGGTGTATGGGTTGGTTTTGGTGTATGGGTTGGTTTGGGGGTGGGTTGGTTTTGTGTAGGGTTGGTGATGGGTTGGTTTGGTACGGGTGGGTTGGTTTTGGTGTATGGGTTGGTTTGGTGTATGGGTTGGTTTGGGTGTATTGGTTGGTTTGGTGTATGGGTTGGGGTGTACGGTATCGGTTGGTTTGGGGGTACGGGTTGGGTTTGGTTGGTGTATGGCTTGGTATAGTTGGGTTGTACGGTTTTTGGTGTATGGTTGGTTTGGGGGTACGGGTTGGTTTGGTGTATGGGTTGGTTTGGGTACGGTGATGGTTGGGTTTTGGGGCGTTGGTTTGGTGTATGGGTTTTTGGTGTATGGTTGGTTTGGTGTACGGGTTGGGTTGGTTTGGTGTAGGGTTGGTTTGGTGTATGGGTTGGTTTGGTATGGTGTTTGGTGTATGGGTTGGTTTGGTGTATGGTTGGTTTGGTGTATGGGTTTGGTTTTGGGTTACCGTGTATGTATGGGTTGGTTTGGTGTATGGGTTGGTTTGGTGTATGGTTTGGGTGTATGGGTTGGTTTGGTGTATGGGTTGGTTTGGGGGTAGGGGTTGGTTTGGTTTGGTGTATGGGTTGGTTTGGGGTGTATGGTTGGGTTGGTGTATGGGTTGGTTTGGTGTATGGTTGGTTTGGTGTATGGGTTGGTTGGTGTATGGGTTGGGTTTGGTGTATGGGTTGGTTTGGTTGTATGGGTTGGTTTTGGTGTAGTGTGTTTGGTGTATGTAGGGTTGGTTGTTTGGGGGTACGGGTCGGGTTGGTTTGGTGTATGGGTATGGTTTGGTGTAGTTGTTGGGTTGGTTTGGTGTATGGGTTGGTTTGGTGTATGGGTTGGTTGGTTGGTGTATGGGTTGGTTTTGGTTGTGTATGGTTTGTGTGTTTTTGGGTTGTGGGTTTTTGGTGTATGGGTTGGTTTGGTGTATATTGGTTTTGGTTTGGTGTACTGGGTTGGTTTGGTGTATGGGTTGGTTTGGTGTATGGGTTGGTTTGGGTAATTGGTGTAGGGTTGTTTGGTGTATGGGTTCGGTTTGGTTGTTTTGGTGTATGGGTTGGTTTTGGTGTATGGGTTGGTTTGTGTATGGGGTTGGTTGGGTTGTTTGGTGTATGGGTTGGTTTGGGGGGTTCGGTTGTGTTGGTTTGGTGTATGGGTTGGTTTGGGGTAGGATGGTGTATGGGTTGGTTTGGTGTATGTTGGTTTGTGTGGTTGGTTTGTGGTGTATTGGTTGGTATGGGTTGGGTTTTGGGTATGGTTGGGTTTGGGTTTTGGTGTATGGTACGGGTTGGGTTTGGTGTATGGGTTGGGTTTGGGGGTGGTTGGTTGGTTTGGTGTATGGGTTGGTTTGGTGGGTATGGTGTTGGTTTGGTGTATGTTTGGGTGTTTGGGTTGGTTTGGTGTATGGTTGGTGTGTTTTGGTGTATGGGTTGGTTTTGGTGTATGTTGGTTGTGTTTGGGGGTACGGGTTGTAGGTGTTGGTTTGGTGTATGGGTGTTTGGGGGTACGGGTTTGTGTTTGGTGTATGGGTTGGTTTGGGGGTACGGGTTGGTTTTTGGGGGGGGGTATGGTTTGGTGTAGTTGGTTTGGTTGGGGTTGATTGTGGGTTGGTTTGGGTATGTGTTTGGTGTATGGGTTGGTTTGGGGGTGTATGGTTGGTTTGGTGTATGGTTTGGTGTTAATGTTGGTTTGGTGTACATGATTGGTTTTGGTGTATGCGTGTTTTGTGTATGTGTGTTTGGTTTGGTTGAGTACGTGTTGGTGGGTTGGTGGGAGGTACGTTATGGGGGGTACGGGTTGGGTTATGTTGGTTTGGTGTATCGGGTACGGGTTGGTTTTTTTGGTCCGCTTGGTTTGTATGGGTTGGTTTTCCCCGCCGTATGGGTTGGTACCCGGTTGGGGGTACGGGTTGGGTTGGTTTTGGTGTAGTTTGGTTGGGTATGGGTTTGTTTGGGGTACGGGTTGGGTTTTATTTTGGTATGGGTTTGACTTTGTAATGGGTTGTTAAGGGTACGGGGTACTGGTTTGGGTTGTTTGGTGTATCGTTGGTTAGGGCGGGGTTGGTTGTTGGGTGTATGGGGTTTGGGTTACGGCGTTGGGTTGGTTTTGCTGTATGGGTTGGTTTGTTTGTTGGCTCTTTGGTGTATGGTTGTTGGTTTGGTGTATGTGTTGGTTTGGTGTATGGGTTGGTTTGGTGTTATGGGTTGGTTCAATGGGCTTACGGGTTTGGTTTGTGTTGGGTCTTGGTTATGGGGGTACGGCGGTTGGTTTGTGTATGGGCTGGCTTTTGGGGGTGGGTTTGTGGGGTTTGGTTTGGTGATGGTTTGTTTTTGGGGGGTACGGGTTGTGTTGGTTTGGTGTATGGATTGTGTACTTGGACGGGGTTATTAGGGTTGGGTTGGTTTGGTGTATGGTTATGGCTTGGGTTTTTGGTGTGTATGGTTGGTTTGGTTATGGGTTGGTTTGGTGTAGTGTGTTGGTTAGGTTGTGTATGGTTGTTGGTGTATGGGTTGGTTGGTGTATGGGTTGGGGTTATTGGTGGAATACGGGTGTGTATGGGTTGTTTGGGTGTATGGGTTGGTTTGGCTGTATGTGGTTTTGTTTGGGGGGTACGGGTTGGGTTTGGTGTATGGTTGGGTTGGGGTAGTTGGTTTGTGTATGGTTCGTTTGCGTTATTGGGATTGGTATGGTTGTTTGGTGTAAATGTGGTTGACGGTTGCTGTTGTCAGGGGTTGGTTTGGTTGGGTGAATGGTTTGTGGTACCGTTGGTTTGTGTTGTGTGTTCGGTTTGGTGTGTGGTTTGTGTTGGTTTGGTGTACGGGTTTTGGGGGTAGGTGGTGCTATATATACTTGTGTATGGTTGGTTATTCGTTAATGGTGGTTGGTATTGGGGTACGGGTTTGCTTTGGTGTATGGTTGTTGGGTTGGATATGTGTTGCCTATGGTGTTTGGCTGGGGTTGGTTTTCGTGCGCTATGGTTGTGTATGTTGGTTTGATGAAAAAATTGTATGGGTTTGGTTCTTGGGGGTACCCGGTTGTTTGGTTTTTGGGGTACTTATATGATGGTTTGTGTTTGGCTTGGTTTTGGTGGTATGGGGGGTTGTTGGGTTTGATTTGTATCTGTTTGGGGGAACGGGTTGTGTGGTTTTGGTGTATGGGTTTGTGTTTGGTATGGTTTGTTGGTTTTGTTATGTATAGGTGGTTTGGGGGTTCGAGTTGGTTTGGTAGTTTTGGCTATGGTGTTGGTTGGTTTGTGTAGTTGGGGTTGTTTGGGTAGAGTTGGGGTTTTTTTGGGGGTTGGGGTAATTGTTTTTTTTTTGTTGGTTTGGTGTATGTGTGGTTTGTGGGTTGTCTGTGTATGGGTGTTTGGTATGGTATGGTTGGGTGATAGCATGGTTTGTTTGGGTTGTACGGGTTGGGTTGTGTTGGGTTGGTTTGGAAGGTACGGGTCGGTTGTTGGTTTTGTGTATGGGTTTGGTGGGGGGGATTTGGTTGTATGGGTTTTGGTTTGGTGTATGGGTTGTTTGGTGATGGCGTGGTTTGGTGTAATGGTTGTTTGGGTATGGTTTGGTTATGGTACGGTTGGTTTGGTGTTGGGTTGGGTTGTGGGGCTCTCGTGTTGGTTTAGTTTTGTCACGGTTTGTGTTGGTTTGGTGTATGGGTTGGTTTGGGGTTACGGTATGGGTTGGGTTTGGTGTAGTGGGTTGGTTTGGTGTATGGGTTGTTTGGGGGTAGCGGGTTGTATGGGTTTGGTTTGGTGTATGGCGTGGTTTTGGGATTGTTGGTTTGATGTAGTTGGTTGTTGGTTATTGGTGGTTTTGGTGTATGGTTGCTATGCTGTTAGGTTGGTGTATGCGTTGTTTGGTTTGGGTATGGGTTGGTTTTTAACGGTTGTATGGTGTTGGTTTGGTTTTGGGTACACGGGTTGGGTTGGTTTGGTGGTATGGTTGGTTTGGGGGAAACGGGTTGGGTTGTGTTTGGTTTGTAATGTATGGTTTGGTGTAATGGGTAACGGTTTTGGGGGTTGTGTATGGTTGGTTTTGTATGGGTCGGTTGTATGGGTTGGGTGGGGTAGGGGTTGGGTTGGTTTGGTTGTATGGGTTGGGATTGGTGGGTTGTTGGGGGTACGGGTTGGTTTGTGTATGTCGGTTGGTGGGTTGTTGTATGTGGTTTGGTGGTATGGGTTGGTGTATTTTGTTGGTTTGGGGGTACGGGTGTTGGTTGTAACTGGGTTGGTCTTGGGGGGTACGGGTTGTGGGATTAATTTTTGGTCGTATGGGAGTTTGGAGGGTAACGGGTTGGTGTGTTTGGTTATGGGTTGGTTTTGGGGTAGGCGTTTTTGGTATTTTGGGGTGGTAATGGGTTGGTTTGGTGTATGGGGGTTGGTATGGGGTTAACGGTTTGGTTGGTTTTGTGTATGGGTTGGTTGTGTATGGGTTGGTTTGGTGTATGGGTTGGTTTGGTTGTATGGGTTGTTTGGTGTAATGTGTTGGATTTGGTGTATGAGTTGGTTTTGTTATGTGTCCTGTTGTGAGCTATGGTGTTAAGGTGTTGGGTAAAGTTGGGTTGGTTTGGTGTATGGGTTGGTTTGGGGGTACGGTAAAATGGGTTTGGTTTTGGGTTATGGTTGGTTGGGGTATGGGTAGAGGTTTGTTTTTGGTGTATGGGTTTGTTTGTTGTATGGGTGGCTATTGGGGTAGGGGTTGGGTGGTTGGTGTATGGTGGTTTTTGGGCGTGTATGGGTTGGTTTGGTGTATGTTTGTTGTTTGGGGTACGGGTTGGTTTTTGGGTGTATGGGTTGGTTTGGTGTATGGTGTTGGGTTAGGGGGTAACGGTGTTTGGTTTGGTGTATGGGTTTGGTTTGGGGGGTACGGGTTGGGTTGGTTTAGTGTATGTGTTGGTTTGGTGTATGTGTTGGTTTGGTGTATGTGTTGGGTTGTTGTACTACTTGTTTTTACCACGTACATCTTGTTTGCTCAGAGTCATGCCCGTATGGAGTTGGATTTATTTAGTGTGTTAACGATATGTGCGGTTTGGTTTTTTTCGCGGACCTATTTATTGATGGGTTGGTTTTACGTGTATAAGTTATCGTTTGTTGGTTTGGGGCAGTGGTATGGTTGGTTGGGGGTAGGGTTGTGTTGGTTTGGTGTATGGGTTGGTTTGGGTTTTGTATGGTTTGGTTTTGGGGGTATGGGTAGGTTGTTTTGGTGTATGGGTTGGTTTGGTGTATGGTTTGTTTGGGGTAGGGGTTGGGTTGGTTTGGTTGTATGGGTTTGGTTTGGTGTAATGGGTTGGTTTGGTGTATGAGTTTGGTTGGGGTCGGGTTGGGTTTGGGTGTATGGGTTGGTTTGGGTATGTTGTTGGTTAGGGGGTACGGGTTGGTTTGGTGTATGGGTTGGTTTGGGGTAGGGTTGGGTTGGTTTTAGTGGTATTGTGTTGTTTGGTTGTATGGGTTGGTTTGGAGGGTACGGGTTTGGTTGGTTTGGTGTTGTGTTGGTTTGGTGTTGTGTTGGTTTGGTGTATGGGTTGGTGTTGGTGTATGGGTTTGGGTTTGTTGTATGGGTTTGGTTTTGGGGTAAGGTTGGGTTGGTTTGGTGTATGGGTTGGTTTGGTGTATGGGTTTGGTTTGGTGTATGGGATGGTTTGGTGTATGGGTTGGTTTGGGGTATGGGTTGGTTTGGGGGTACGGGTTGGTTTGGTGTATGGGTTGGTTTGGGGGTACGGGTTGGGTTGGATTGGTGTATGGGTTGGTTTGGGGGAACGGGTTGTGTTGGTTTGGTGTATGGGTTGGTTTGGGGGTACGGGTTGTGTTGGTTTAGTGTATGGGTTGGTTTGGGGGTTCGGGTTGGGGTATTTTGGTGTATGGGTTGGTTTGGTGTATGGGTTGTTTGGTGTATGGGTTTGGTTTGGTGTATGGGTTGGTTTGGTGTATGGGTTGGTTTGGTGTATGGTTGGTCTGGTGTATGGGTTGGTTTTTGGTGTATAGGGTTGATTTGTGTATGGGTTTGTTTGGGGGTACGGGTTGGGTTGGTGTATGGGTTGGTTTGGAGGTACGGGTCGGGTTGGTTTGGTGTATGGGTTGGTTTGGTGTATGGGTTGGTTTGGTGTATGGGTTGGTTTTGGTGTATGGTCGGTTTTGGTGTATGGGTTGGTTTAGGGGGTACTGGTTGGGTTTGGTTTTGGTGTATGGGTTGGTTTGGGGTACGGGTTGGGTTGGTTTGGTGTATGGGTTTGGTTTGGTGTATGGGTTGGTTTGGTGTATTGGGTTGGTTTGGTGTATGGGTTGGTTTGGGGGTACGGGTTGGGTTGGTTTGGTGTATGGGTTGGTTTGGGGGTTCGGGTTGTGTTGTTT
>CM039463.1:86999949-87060646 GCA_022414725.1 Microglena sp. YARC | reverse complement strand
TATACACACAGCACACCACACAACTTTGTTTTTTTGCGGGGCGTCCCTATGTGCCCCCTTGTTTTGTCCCTTATGCATAAGACACTCCCCATCAAACCTAAACACACAGCTGATTCCCCCCCCCCCCCCCGTTTCACCCACGCCCCGCCCCCCCCCCCCCCCCCCCCCCCCCCCCCCCCCCCCCCCCCCCCCCCTCCCCCCCCCCCCCCCCCCCCCCCCCCACACACACACACACACAACACACACACAAGAACACACACCTTGTTTTTGCGTCCCTATATGGCATTGCTGGTGTTCCCTTATGCATCCACTCCATCACAATAACACACACTGATCCCCCCCACCCACTCCCCACCCCCCCCCCACCCCACACACACAACAGCACCACAACAGGCACACACAAAAAGCACACACACCCTGTTCTTTTGCGATCCCTCAAATCTATTGCGTGTCCCCCTTATGCCCAAAAGGAACACTCCTCGTCCCCAATTACCATTACAACACCCTCCCTAACAACCCCCCACCACCTATCACACCACCACACTCACCACTTTATCTTTTTGCTGCGTCCACGCTGTCCATGATGCTTATGGTCCCTTTTGTAGACCCCACCCACATATACCACCTCCATTTTGGATAGGCTCCTTGTCTAAGTTTGCCAGTATATTACTCACCCAGACTTGAGCTTTGCATTCCTGTCCATGCTTTCCTGAACCTCATACCTCTCTCAATCAGCACGATACAATCTAAAAGCTCATACTATGCATTAGTTTCTACACCCAAAAACCCACGTAAAATACCTCCAAAACCAAACAGCCCTCCACTCATTCCTCATCCCATCCCATCCCATCCCAATCCCATCCCCTCTTCCTCTCCTGCTACTACCTGGAAAATAACCACGCATAGCTTCCAACAAAGTCTCCCACCCCCACCCACCCACACACCACACCACAAACTCACACATTATTAATTTTTGAAACTCTGCCTGGCTTACTGCTTTATGGCTTCCCAACCACAGGCTGTCCCGACCAACAAATAGACAATAGACAAAAGACAAATAGACAAACTAACCAATAAATAAAATAAAGCAAACCAGTACATAACTATAAACCAAATAACAGATAGACAAATAACGAATAGACAAAATAGACCATTGTTTTGGCCTAACAACAACAACAACAACAACAACAACAACAACAACAACAGCAGCAACAACAACAACAACAACAGCAACAACAACAGCAACAACAACAACAACAACAACAGCAACAACAACAACAACAACAATAACAACAAAAACAAAAACAGCAGCAACAACAACAACAGCAACAACAACAACAACAGCAACAACAACAACAGCAACAACAACAGCAACAGCATCAACAGCAACAACAGCAACAACAACAACCACAACAGCAACAACAACAACAACAACAGCAACAACAACAAGCGGTCAATCTGCTGGCGACTTACCCTTTCATAGCCACCACAACCGGAAGATTTCCGTTGTTATTTTACCAGTGTTATCTTTTCCCTTATTTCCCTCTCTCTGCAGCCACCTGGTGTACAGCTCGTATACACACTATCAATACTGACAAGCCAGCACAGACACATAGCCCCCCCCCCACCACCACCACCACCACCACACACGCACACACACCACCACCACCACCACCTCACGCATACCCCACCCTCCACCACACTCACACACACACACACTCTACCACGCATTCCATATTTCTCTACCCACCAACAGCTCTGTTGCAGCAGAGCTTTGTTTCTTCTTCAAAATCAGCACTTCCTCTTATTTACCTCTGCAGCCAACCGTGGGTGACTCGCTTCAGAGCCCCACAACCTGAAGCTAGTCCACCCAACCAGGACCGTGTACTGTCCATCAGGGAGAGTATGGCTAGGAGCCAGGTGAGCATTTCAAGCCTGAACTGGGAGGGGTGACCAGACCTGAAAACCAGGGGTGTGGGGGAGGTGTGGGGACGGGTGGGTAGTGTTTAAGGAACAAATCTTTGCGTGGCGCTGGTTGCGGTTTGTGCAGGGAGAGGTCGTGGATTTGAGTGTGAGCAAGAGCCAGGTTACTGGTGGAAGGGGTGGGGGTGGGGGTGGGGGGGGGGGAGGGGAGTACCAGCTCCTTGCCATCTCCCTGATGGACAATTCCATGGTCCTGGCTTGGGGGTTGGGTGGGTGTGGGGTGTGGGGACTGGTGGAGGTGTACATGAGGGAGATGGCAAGGAGCTGGTACCCAGGTCTGTGTATTGTTCATTCCGGGAGATGGCAATGAACCACGGTACTGGTGGAGGGTGTGTGTGTGTGTGTGCGGGAGGGGGTTCCATATACTGGTGGTCATGGTGGCGGATTTTAGAGCCTGAAACTGAGGAGAGAGATAGACCTGAGACTAGAGGAGGAGGAGGGGGGGGGGGGGGGGTACAAAGAAGGCGCAGGAAGGTTTGGTGTGCAAGGAAGGTCGGCATGGTGATGGTCTTGCAGTGGAGGAAGGGAGGTTTTTGAATGTGAGTTGCCCCAACGACTACTGTCTCCCTTGTATACCTTTACCTATCCCACATCATCTCACATCCTACGTTCCTATACATATCACCTACCATCAACTACCATCAACTACCATCAACATATACCTCCATAACTTCTCTGCCATGACTACCAGTAGCATGACCCCCTCCCCCCCCACCCCTCCACCAGTAGCATGACCCTCCCCCCACCCCACCCCCTCCACCAGTAGCATGACCCCCTCCCCACCCCGCCCCCTCCATGACTTCTCTGCCATGACTACCAGTAGCATGACCCCCTCCCCCCACCACCCCCTCCATGACAGGGCTTCCCCGACTACTGGGTGCTGGTCGGTGTGGACTGCAGATCTGCTCGCAAGGCAACATGTTCCGTACCCACACGCTACCGCCAGGTACGTGGTTGATCACTACACCCACCATACCCTACACCCACGCCCCACACACACCACACACACGCTACCGCCAGGTACGTGTCGATCCTACACCCACCATACCTACACCCCACGCCCCACACACACCACACACACGCTACGCCAGGTCCTAGTCATGTGTGCTTGTGGGTTTTCATGTGTGGACGATATGGTTGCTTGTGGCTTATATGTGGGCTTGTGTGGCAGGCTGTGGCTTATCTGTGGCTGTGTGGGGCGGCTGTGCTTATCTGTGGGCTGTGTGGGCGGGCTGTGGGCTTATCTGTGGGCTGTGTGGGGCGGGCTGTGGCTTATCTGTGGGCTGTGTGGGGCGGGCTGTGGCTTATCTGTGGGCTGTGTGGGGCGGGCTGTGGCTTATCTGTGGGCTGTGTTGGGGCGGGCTGTGCTTATCTGTGGTCTGTGTGGGGCGGGCTGTGGCTTATTCTGTGGGCTGTGTGGGGTGGGCTGTGGTTATCTGTGGGCTGTGTGGGCGGGCTGTGGCTTATCTGTGGGCTGTGTGGGCGGGCTGTGGCTTATCTGTGGCTGTGTGGGCGGGCTGTGGCTTATCTGTGGGGTGGGCTGTGGTTTATCTGTGGGCTGTGTGGGGCGGGCTGTGTGGTTGATAGGGAATATTGGGTGTGGCGGGTGGGGGGATGGGCTGGGTGTGTCATGTGTAGGAGGCATGACAACTGTCTAACCACCTATACCACCATGTACCCTCCCACGTTATCTCTGTGTGTGGGGTGTGAGGGGATATGGGGTGGTGGGTGGGTGCAAGGTGAGTGTGTGTGGGGGGGGGGCTGTGGTTTTCATGTGTGGAAGACATGAACCTTGTCTCACCACTCATCCTATACCACCATGTACCATACCTCCTCCCTGTAGCTGCGCCCCTTATGTTGCATTGAACATGAACACTGCCTCACCCCCTATCCCACCATGCCTCACCCCCTATCCCACCATGCCTCACCCCCTATCCCACCAATCTTGTCCCCTCCCAGATTATGTGCTTCACGTGTAGATGGGCAATGCTGTGGCGCCCCCAGTGGCGCGAGCTCTGGGACGTTGCCTAATAGCAGCCGTGTCTGCACCACGCCAAGAGACAGGGCACAAGGAGGTTCACCCGGTAGTGCGCGTAACAGACCCTGAGATCGAGCAGGTAATGATATCTGCATCACCATGCAACGACGAAATGGTGACGCGTCGTCGGATTAAAAGTTGACCTGCCCCGCTATCGGGGCCATCTGCTTGCTTTCCAAGGTCTGCAATCTCCATTGTCCTGCTGTCTATTGGGCGGTATAATGGGTGGCTGGTTGTGGTGAGGTATAAGGAGATGGTGTGCTTGCTTAGCGTCCTTAGTGTCTTGCTTATTGCTGTTTCAATTGATCGGGAATGGGAATCAAAACATTGATTGTTCCAGTGTCAAACCAATGATCTCGAGACCAACCTCAATGGATAGGCCTTTGAAAACCCTGTGAATGAGATTAATTATACACCAGGGCACGAAGTGGTGGGTGTGCAATGGGTTTCGAAGCCAGGGGGGGGGGGGGGGGAGGTCTGCAGAAGGGTGCCTTCACACTTTTGGGGGATGGTGTCTTCCTCTTTTTTCTTCCCCCCCCTTGTTGCCGTTCCCAACAAATAACGCTCCGAGTCATGTTACACTTTTACTCCCCTGCACGCACGCTCACATTCACCACACACTCTTTTGTAGGAGTGGCAACGCCATTCAAACTGAATCCTTGGTGCCGCTGGTTAGTGTCGGGAGACCCAACTACTGGGGCGAATTCCTTTCGGAACTAAAAAACAAACAAAAACGCTCCAAGTCATCAACAAAACATGATGATGATGATGATGATGTACCTTATCCCATGTGCTTTCGTGTTTGTCAGGCGTATCAAGAAGCACGGCAACTTGGCCTCGTGGCCTACAGTGACGAGTGCGGCATCGATGCTTTCACCAAAGCCGGAGCGAATAAGAAGCGGGCCAAAAGCAACACGGTAGGTCTGGATGGTGGTGGTAGGTCTGAATGGTGGTGATGATAGGTCTGGATGGTGGTGATGATGGTAGAGAGGGTGATGGTAGGTCTGCATGGTGGAGGTTATGATAGCAGGTCTGGATGATGGTGGTGGAGGATGGTAGGTCTGCATGGTGTGGAGCTTGGTGGTTGGCTTCAGTGAAAGCCAACGGGCTGGCCCCCTCAACCTCACTTAGGATGTTGTGGAGGGGGCATGGCATGTCATGCACTTTTTCACCCTCTGCGTCGTTACTGATGATTGTAATGCACGCCCCGTCGTACCACACCCATACCACCATTCATATCCAAGGTCTGCCTTTCGTATCCACTCAGGACCACACGTAGCTTCACTCTGACAGTACTGCATGGCCTAAAGAATACGACCAATCTTGGATTCATGGCTCCCGTCACAAGGCTGCTTGCCGTTTTCTGTTGAATCATCAATATCTGCCAAAGCCACGAAACAATTCAACACTATAGTCATCCCCTCATACTCATACCCCTCATACCCTTATCTCATGCAGGCTGTAGGAGGATCCAAAAAGCAAAAAGCCGCATAGCAAGCGGGTGGCTTGTTTTCAGAAGAATTGTTACAAGGATCTATACGTCGGCAATATAATATATTCGGCGTCTAACTGTCTCGAGGATACAATGACACTTCTAAGGTCGTGGTATTAAGGGAACCGGCTCGTAAGTATGCGATGGACGGGCTCTCATCACACCTAGAGTCCAGTTACCATGCCAGTCGACGACCCTCCGGGTGGGCTCAGGTGACCTCGATAGGGTTCGAACCAGCAACCTGATAGGACCCCGCAACAGGATCTATACGTCGGCATTTTGGCGTCTAACTGTCTCCAGGATACAATGCCTGCGCCTGTGCAAAGCCAGAAAGTGTGACAAGGTTCGAACTCAGACCCAGTATATAAATGCCCAGGTCTCTAAACGGACACAAGACCTGTAAAAGCATGTCCAGATTGACACTGACCTCTTGATGATTTGTCAAGGAAGAGAATGGAGTGTTTGATACTGATGCATGCATGACTTGCGTGACGCTGGATGTTACTGAGGATCCCTTCATTCTCCTTCACCTCCCTTCTCCACCTCCACCTCCTCTCCTCCACCTCTTTTT
Organism: Microglena sp. YARC; assembly: GCA_022414725.1. Classification (NCBI taxonomy): domain Eukaryota; kingdom Viridiplantae; phylum Chlorophyta; class Chlorophyceae; order Chlamydomonadales; family Chlamydomonadaceae; genus Microglena; species Microglena sp. YARC. The sequence continues at coordinate 87,054,562 of CM039463.1, read as the reverse complement.
CACCACCTCCCTTCTAAACATCTCCACCTGCCCTTCTCCCCCTACCTTTCTCCACCTCCCCCTCCCCTTCTCCCCCCTCCACCTCCCCACAAACCCTGCGCGGGGTTTGTACAAATCCCTGCCTCCTGCTTTTTTCCCATTGCCCTCTTCCTTACCTCCAGCGCCCCCTCTCCCTCGACCTACCTGCCTTGGTGTGCGCACAACACTTCCTCTATTTTCTTCTTCATTTTGCTCTTCTGCCCTGCCGAGGTGCTTTTGAATCTTTGTATTCAGGGGACGGCCTTATAAATAAATAAATAAATCTCAACTTTCAAGATATGTCACAATGACACAACCAAGTTGGTGGTATTAAGGGAACCGGCTCGTAAGTATGCGATGGACGGGCTTCCATCACATTTAGAGTCCAGTTACCATGCCGGTCGACGACCCTCCGGGTGGGCCCGGGTGACCTCGATGGGGTTCTGACCAGCAACCTGATGGGACCCCGCACCTGCTTCCGTCTGAATCGGGATCGCTCTACGATAGAGCCATCCCGTTCCGAATGGGGAGGGACGGCCTTTTATGTCAGGACACCCTGGCTGAGTTGCAAGTGTGATGTGTGATATGCTCTACATCCCTTGTGATCTACAGTACTTTACGTTTTGTACCTACCCTACTAGTGAAAGTAGGAAAGTGTGGTGGGGTTCCATTCCTCAACTACTTGGGTGTCCTGGCCCTGAGCAAATCTTAGACTCCATCCCTCCCGTCCCGGACAGGTAGCTTGTCTGCCCCCCTCAACACAGTGTCTTAGGAGCAACACTGGTCATCGGGGGGCCAGTTATTCCTTTGGTTGAGGGTCGGTATCTCCCTTCGACCCTAAGCGCGCCTACTATTTTGTATGAGTGGCAACGCCATTCGAACTGAATTCTCGGTCTCGCTGGTTTGTGTCGGGAGACCCACCCCCTGGGGTGAATCCTTTCAAAACTTAAAAAAAAGTGGAGCAGGTGTGATTGGTAGTTGGTCGGTAAATCCCGCAGACTTACTGGTACCTGTTTTAGATAGATAAGCTTAGCTTGTAGCTAAGAATGGTATAGTTGGTAGGACCATTGCAAGGCCTACATAGGCTAGTTAGTGCTGACTCGCAGTTCTTAACACTTTGCATTTAGTTGCCCTACATATGTACTAGAATATGTTTGGAGGATAGTCTTGACCCGCAGCAATGAGAGGAGCCCAATGGTTCTGATAGATCAAATGCCAAGCCAGGCCATCCGTCCACTGCACAAGCAATCAAGCCTCCTGCTGGGACATGGAAGACCACAGGTTTCATGAAGACCGTCAACCCCCCCAGACCTTTGGCACTTTTGGTATTGTTAATGTATTGGAGAACACTGAAACCCTGAACCCTGGATGGGTTCAACACAGCCCTTTAGCTATTCTGGTATTGGAGGGCCCCCTACCATTAAGGTGCCTTCCCATAACTCAGTTGGATTAAAACCTTAATGGCTCAGACCTTAAATCCTAGATGTGACCGATACATAAGTTTATTGGTTGAGCCAGAATGTAACCAAAACCGTGCTGGCTGATTCATATTTATATCTCCTCAAACCCCAGACTTGGGCATCGAGCACTGTCGATTATTAAAGTTTAGGCCCAAATCAGGAGGAGCCCAAGCCTCCAAATTTTCAGTCAGGTCGGCCGATTTTTCCGAGAATGGGGCTATAATGGCATGGTTACCGTAGGCGCAGGAAGTATTGGCAAATGGGTTGGCAAACGACCGTTTGCCAAATAGTAGGGGCCCTGGCGGGTCCCCTGGAGGTCGGCCCCGGGGGTGGGGTATGGTACACGATGGCTTCTGGGTTTGTAGTGCAGTTGTCTAAAATTGTTACATTTGTTGTTGGATGCAGGGTACTTCAAAGCGCGCGCTTTTGCGCTTTTGAGCGCTGACTTTTTGACACCCTTGCGCGCTATAGCGCAGATTTTTGCAACCCCTGTGCGCTTAGCGCGCTGTCTTTTTGAACACCAGTGCGCTTTCCTCTTTTCAGTCTCTCACAGAAAGCGCCGAAATCGCAGTCCCCCTGTGCGCTTTCTCAATTTTTGAATGACAGTCACTGACTCATTGAGTGACTGACTGAGTGACTCAAGGGGTGGGATTCAAATAGTGTGACAGGCAGCCATCCTGACTAGCAGCTTGTTTCCAACCAGTTAAGGGTCCGGTTAAGCGGCGGTTAAATTCGTTATTTTTGGCGCTAACCGGTGTTTGGTCGGAAACACAAAAAGTTAAGGTCCGTTTAAAGACCAACCGTCCCGGTTAGTGCAATGGCGCACCCCCCCCGCCATTAAAGAAAGTTAAGGGGCGGTTAAGTTCGGTTGATGAATGAGATATGGTGACGTCACGAAGTTGGAGCGCGCCTCTTAAAAATCACGCTGCTTTGGAGTCCCGCATCCTTCTTTCTTTCTCGGACACTCATCATTGATCGCACAGTTTCACCAAAATGGATTCGCAGCAGCAGTGCACCGTCCCTGCCACGCAATTTTCGACTGATCTTCCTGAGGCAACCAGCAGCGGCCAGAAGTGGAATAAACGCTGAAATCAGCATATGAATCGCGAGGAAGTGCTGCAGAGCGCAATTGCCACGTCGACCCATTTTGAACTGACCTGGTCAGGTGCAAAAGACTGCTTAACTGGTGGAACGTTTCCAACCATCTTCCCGAAAGTTAAGGCCCGGCTAGAGGTCGAGTCTAAACCCTCCGAAACACAATCCTTAACCGGACCCCCAACTGGTTGGAAACAAGCTGTAGGTAGCACTGTAGCAGCACGCGGCGAGCCGTCGACCGTGCAATTTGAACGCTAACGGAAACAACCGTATTCTGGACTGTTAAATACAACACCCGGCAGAGTGCGGTTACGTCAAAATCCTATCTCTGGGCTTATTCAACGCTTCCGTTCCTCGCCCCTGCTCATCTGCTGCCATTTCGTCACAGCTAACTGCTCAAGTCTGATAGGCTCCTTCTAACCCACCACATGTAAGTTCGATTGCGTCTGAATCGACGAGTCGAGTACTCTTTCAGCTTGTTGAGTTGTGACCTGCCGAATTCCTGGAAACGCGCTGACATCAAGTGTCTAAACTTTTCCTGTCCCCCTTGTGCAGTCCTTGTCCTGGACTCCTCGTCGCCCAGTCGCCTAGTCGGAGTCCTCGCTCCTCACTTCTCCTTCGCCACCTCCTTTTCACTCTCCTCCTCCTGCTCCTCCTCTCTCTCTTCCTTTCCGCCTCCTCCTTCCTGCACTACTCGCCTGTCGCCTCTGCTGCTCGCCTCTGCTCACCTCTGCTGCTCTCCTAGTCACCCCTACCGCTCTCCTAGTCACCCCCACCGCTCTCCTAGTCGCCCCTACTGCTGCGATGAGAAAGCAGGATAACCCGACGAAGAAGGCCAAGACCGCTGGGGTCCCGACAGCGAAGACCAAGAACTACTGGGCCACGAGTATGTTCGATTGCTTAAGTACATAATTTGATCGAGCTGTATCTGTGTGTGTGCTTATCGAGTTGCGACATATGTCCTGGAATCTGCTGGATGCCATCATATCTTCTTGGCTAAATCAACTCCTTCCACTTTGTGCAACCGGATACGTTGCCGTTTCTGCGTTCCCGACGAAGCGGAAGGGAACCATTGCGGCTGCACTGGATGCTTCAGCCGGTCCTTCGGCCTTGCGGTGTTCTGTCCCACGAGACACTCCCACTCCATCCGTGCATGCTTCAGCCGGTCATTCAATTTGTAACAGGTTTCCACCTCCCCCCACCCACCCACACACCCACAAAAGTCTCTCTGGCACCCCACCAGTTCACCAGCAGCACAGGAAAAGCGCTGGAAAAAAAACGGTTGCGCGCTTAAAGCGCAGTTTTTCTTTTTGTGTAGCGCTTTTTTTTATAGGCTTTTGGAAAGCGCTGCGTTTTTTTTGCCTCTGCGCTTATAGCGCAGATATTTTTTTCTCCTGTGCGCTATAGCGCTGGTCAAATTGGCCAATTGAAGGACCCTGGTTGGATGTTGAAAAATATGACAAAGTTGCCCACGTGGGTATGCCAAGTTGAAACGGCGTGCAGCGAGATACATTTGCTAGTTGCAATTGCCAACAACTTGATTGTTTGAAAGATTTAACGTAGATTGTCATGTCTGGGCTTGCCATCCAATGGTATGCTTGTACTTGTAAAGCTTGGAGACCTGTAGGAGAGCTGTCATGTTTATGTCATTTATTGTAGCAGGTGTGTGAATGCAGGTGAGGCGGGTGCCTTCTTTCTTGGGCTGTTTCTGATGGAACATGGTTTCCGTGTTTCCACGACAAGAGCTTGATAGTCAGCTGGTGTGTAGGACATGTTCCAGGTCCCTAGATTGAGTCCAAAGGACAGGGGGGAAACGACAACACACCACATGAAAACACCGCGTCGACAGTCCGCAACTAACCCTGAGATCTGGACGCGAATAAGTGCTCTCCGGGGCAAGTTTTCGACAGCAGGCTGGTTCCCAAAGTGCACCATGCAGGTACAGCAACTCCCAAGGAAGTTGAGAGGCGAAGTTGCTCTTCGACCATTGGAGCAGGGTACTTCAATTGGCCAATTTGACCAGCGCTATAGCGCACTGGAGAAAAATAAATCTGCGCTATAAGCGCAGAGGCAAAAGAACGCAGCGCTTTCCAAAAGCCTAAAAAAAAGCGCCACACAAAAAAAATTGCGCTTTAAGCGCGCAACCGTTTTTTTCCCAGCGCTTTTCTTGTGCTGCTGGTGAACTGGTGGGGTGCCAGAGAGACTCTTGTGTGTGTGTGTGTGTGTGTGTGTGTGTGTGTGTGTGTGTGTGGGGGGGGGGGGGGGGAGGTGGAAACCTGTTACAAATTGGAGGTGGAAACCTGTTACAAATTGAAGGACCGGCTGAAGCATGCACGGATGGAGTGGGAGTGTCTCGTGGAGCAGGGACAGAACACCGCAAGGCCGAAGGACCGGCTGAAGCATCCAGTGCAGCCGCAATAGTTCCCTTCCGCTTCGTCGGGGACGCAGAAACGGCAACGAATCCGGCTGCACGAAGTGGAAGGAGTTGATTTAGCCAAGAAGATATGATGGCATCCAGCAGATTCCAGGACATAGGTTGCAACTCGATAAGCACACACACAGATACAGCTCGATCAAATTATGTACCCAAGCAATCTAACTTACTCGTGGCCCAGTAGTTCTTGGTCTTCGCTGTCGGGACCCCAGCGGTCTTGGCTTTCTTTGTCGGGTTATCCTGCTTGCCCATCGCAGCAGTAGGGGCGACTAGGAGAGCGGTAGGGGTGACTAGGAGAGCAGCAGAGGCGAGCAGCAGAGGCGACAGGCAAGTAGAGCAGGAAGGAGGAGGCCGAAAGGAAGAGAGAGAGGAGGAGCAGGAGGAGGAGAGTGAAAAGGAGGTGGCGGAGGAGAAGTGAGGAGCGAGGACTCCGGCTTGGCGACTGGGCGACGAGGAGTCGAGGACAAGGACTGCACAAGGGGGAAAGGAAAAGTTTAGACACTTGATGTCAGCGCGTTTCCAGGAATTCGGCAGGTCACAACTCAACAAGCTGAAAGAGTACTCGACTCGTCGATTCAGACGCAATCGAACTTACGTGTGGTGGGTTAGAAGGAGCCTATCAGACTTGAGGAGTTAGCTGTGACGAAATGGCAACAGATGAGCAGCAGATGAGCAGGGGCGAGGAACGGAAGCGTTGAATAAGCCCAGAGATAGGATTTTGACGTAACCCCACTCTGCCGGGTGTTGTATTTAACAGTCCAGAATACGGTTGTTTCCGTTAGCGTTCAAATTGCACGGTCGACGGCTCGCCGCGTGTTGCTACAGTGCTACCTAGTCAGGATGGCTGCCTGTCACACTATTTGAATCCCACCCCTTGAGTCACTCAGTCAGTCACTCAATGAGTCAGTGACTGTCATTCAAAAATTGAGAAAGCGCACAGGGGGACTGCGGTTTCAGCGCTTTCTGTGAGAGACTGAAAAGAGGAAAGCGCACTGGTGTTCAAAAAGACAGCGCGCTAAGCGCACAGGGGTTGCAAAAATCTGCGCTATAGCGCGCAAGGGTGTCAAAAAGTCAGCGCTCAAAAGCGCAAAAGCGCGCGCTTTGAAGTACCCTGCATTGGAGTTGCTTTGCGGATATTGAACTTGCTTTCAGACTATTCAAACTGCTTTGCGACTGTTGGGCGTGCGAGGCTTTGCATGTAGGTGTTGTTGCGACTATTCAACCTGCTTTGCGAATTCAACGCATGACAGAACAGACTACCATGCAAGGTACATGGGTGGGCAAACAATTTGCGGAGAAGTTGTTCAGTCGCGATGTTGCATATTGGACTAGCGACCACTCAACCTGCTTTGCAATATTACGCTGCAACCTTGCGGCATAGCAATTATTCATCGATATCAAGAAGTTCAAAGTCGCCAGCAATGCGATGGAATTGAGCACGACTCGCTTAGATTTCGGAGTTCTCTGTTAACCGGCTGATTTTACCGGCTTTCTTGGGAAATGTGAAGATGTGAAGATGTGAAGATTTGACGATTTCGCGTAAGTATCGCATGGGTCTGTCCCCATAGGGGGCCGACCAACTGAATTATGCCAGAACTGAGCCGGCTGGGTGGGTCGTTAGCTGCCTGGCGTTTGCCAAGTTTGTCCAACACCTTCGATCCACACAAACTCAGTTCGACTGGTCCGGATCGCCTTGATCGTTCCTTGCATGCACTGATTTCGAGATGCACTGAGCTGGTCGCGCCTATCGAAGCTGGTTGTGCCTGTCGAATCTGGTCGCGCCTCTTTCACTGACTGTTTGACCGCCAGCGTTTTGGTCTAGTTCCTCTGGAGGAGTTCATACACTCATACCTATCTTTTTCTTTTTTTTTAAGTTGTGAAAGGACTTTCACCCCAGGAGGTGGGTCTCCCGACACAAACCAGCGACACAGAGGATTCAGTTTGAATGGTGGTGCCACTCCTACAATATTCAAAGTAGGCGCACTTAGGGTGTTCCATAATTGGCACCTACAGGAGGCGCCTACTTGTTTTATGGCACACAAAAAAAAAAAAAAAAAGTCCCACGACCAAACGCACATTCACCACTACCCCTGTTGACCATGGCAGACAAGCTCCCTGCCATGGTCGTTAGAGGCGGAATCAAGGAGATATAACTAGAGAACCACGCCGAGGGCAGAAATCCGACAGTACTTCCCTACAAGGTTTGCTTAGGGCCAGGACGCCAAACTACTGAGGAATCGAACCTCACCACCCCCTTCCTACTCTCACAAATAGGGTCGGTACAGCAAGGGTACTGTAGATCACAAGGGATGTAGAACACACCACATTTGTAACTCAGCCTGCGTGTCCTGCGATCTAACGTCGCCCCCTAACCGCTAAGTTAAACCTCGGCAAGCCAGGTAAAGATCAATCTCCAGTGGAACTATGGCCTGGGCGATTTTCACGCCCAGACCGGTCTATTTAGGCGAATTTCACGCCCAGACCAGGTGGTTGTGTGTGTGTGGGGGGTGGGGGTATGGGGTGAGGGTGTGTTGAGGAGTATGGGGGGGGGGGGGGGTAAGTTGTAAGAACGTGTGGTGATGGGGGGAGAGTGTGTGGTTATGTGTGATGTGGTGGAGGAGTGAGTGTGGGTTAGGTGGTGAAGAGGGAAGGTGTGAGTGTGTGTTTGGAGAGGGTGATTTACTGGCCCAGACCGGTCTAGGTGACTCGCACGCCCTGGCCAAGGTTTTTGTGGTGGGTGGGGGTGAGGGGTGTGATTTTTTTTTTTTTTTTTTTTTTACATAGGGAGGAACCAGGAAGGAGAACATCTGATAAAACCTAGCCCTATGTGACCGAGGAAGAAAAAAACCAAAGAAGAAGACTAGAGGACATGGACCAAAAGTCCGCTAAGACAAAAGATCCGAAGACAAAAGACGAAAAGACTAGGGGACAAAAGAACGAGGGACACAAACTAATTACTAGGAGGACAAAGGACAAAGGGCCTTCCGAGCACCACCCCCACCTCCAAGCAACACTGTTCCTCCCCAACCAACAAAACACCACTGTAACCTCCAATAGCAACACAGAAAAAGAAGGAAAGGCAAGCATCCAAGGTCTTGCTGATATAAGATTAAAAACACTGCAGGGCATCACTCCTGTTACAGCCCAGTGCATCAGGGCATCACTCCTTTAGCAAACCAGCACAGACTCTCAGCAGCCTAGTAACATGTTCCTAGGTCACCCATGCAGATCAGCAAGGTTTGCAAAGACGACCAGAGCGTGGCATGCAACAAAAAACAGGACAGGGCCAAAGCTAACACTAACAAGGTAACTACAAAAAGATCTAAAGAAGCAAATCAAACTCCTTAGAAAGCGTCCTGGACGGTGAAAGGGTAGAACCCCCACAAGATCCACTGACCAGCAAGGAAAACCTTATAGGTGCACTAGGGCAGCAGGCACTTAAAAGCGCAAGTGATGTGAAGGTTGGTGATGGTTTGTAGTAAGAACGTGTTGTGATAGGGGGGTGAGTGTGTGGTTATGTGCGGTGTGGTGGGGGAGTGAGCCTGGCGTGATTTTTTTTTTTTTTTTAACAAAGGGGGGAACCAGGAAAAGGCGCAACTGATAAAACCTAGCCCTTTGTGACCAAAGAGAAAAGACCAAAGAAAAGACAAGAAAGGCTAAGGGATAGCTAAGGGACAAACACCACCTTGGCGACTGAAGGGACAAAGGAGGACAGGAACAGAAGACAAACAAACCAGAGAGGCAAGGAAGAAGCCCAAAACAGGAAGCCCAAGAGAAGGGGCTAGGACTACGAAGAAAAAAGACCTATGAAGGGGGGGGCCAAAACATTGCAACCTGTAACAGTCACCGGATCAGAAGACTGAAAGAAGAGATGCAAACTAAGGAAGACTAAAAGGAAAATTATGCGAGAAACTAAGAGAGAAAAGGAGGGGGAGGGGGGGGGGGGGGGGGGGGACTAAGGAGGCAATTTAGGGGAAACTAAGGAGGCAACTAAAGGTGGAAACTGAACTAGGGGAAGCAAACGAAGGGAGAAACTGCGGAAACAAGCCAAAAGAAGGGCAAGCAGAAAAGAAGAAAGACAACTAGACCCAGATCTGGAACGTTGTCGTGAGCTGTGTCCAAATCTGGAACCTGATCCTGATCTGGGGCAGGGTCTTGATCTTGATCTCGGGCTTGGGCTTATAAAACCTAGCCCTATGTGACCAAGGAAGAAAAACCAAAGAAGAAGACTAGAGGACATCAGTTGCACCTTTTCCTGGTTCCCCCCTTTTTAAAAATATTAAAACAAATGGACCAAAAGTCCGCTAAGACAAATGATCCGAAGACAAAAGACGAAAAGACTAGGGGACACAAAAACGAGGGACACAAACTAATTACTATGAGGACAAAGGACAAAGGGCCCTCCGAGCACCACCCCCACCTCCAAGCAAAACTGTTCCTCCCCAACCAACAAAACACCACTGTAACCTCCAAGAGCAACACAGAAAAAGAAGGAAAGGCATGCACCCAAAGTTAAAAACACTGCAGGGCATCACTCTTGTAACAGGCCAGTGCATCAGGGCATCACTCCTTTAGCAAACCAGCACAGACTCTCAGCAGCCTAGTCTTTGGGAGGTCTGGCCCTCTGGCCGGTTACACCCTCTCACCCTTCCTGCCCTTCCCCCCCAGGGACACCCCCAAGCTGCCCTCATCACCCTACGCAAGAAACCTCGAGAGGTATGGTTACGGGCAGACTTTGAGGAGCAGCTGATCCAGCAAGGCCTCCCCCCCCACCAGAGACAAGAGCTCTTGGAACCATGGCTGGTTGGTCTTTGGGAGGACCTCCAACTGGACCCAACAACTTGGGGTCTTCACCTCCATGATGAAACTGAGGTGAACCTTCTTGAACTCTCTGTGCGCCAAGCACGGCAGGCCCTTCTTCACCAACATATCATGCAACAAAGCCCCAGTTCCCACCATTTTGTTCGAGGTTATACAGAGGAACGTGCTGCTTGGCCCAGGCTGTGGAGCATTCTACCCCCCTCCACCTTGGACACTCACCCTAGCACTAACCCTGACCTGCGAGGCCTCCGTGGTCTTGAATTCCGATGGATTGCCTCAGCAACAGAGATAGTGCTCATTGTCCCCCCTATTCCAGTCCCCTCCCCTGAAGACCTCCCACAGAACGCTTGGTTGGACTTACAACGTGTCCGCCCCCCCCCATCCAGGCCCGGCGGAGAGAACTGCTCAAAGACAAGACGAACCTCAAGTCTCCCTCCCTCTACGTGCAGGCTTTTCGCAGGTGTGGGTACGCCTCGCAGACAAGACTCTCCACCGTCCTTATACCATCACTTGCCGGAGCTTGCTTCATGGCACCCTGGGCTGCAACGCATTCCTTGCCCATGTACGAGGACGCTTCCAACGTGTCAACCAAGACGACCTCCCCTCCATAGTCTGCTCTAGCCCTGACTGCTTGCAGCTGACACCCTGTCTCACGCTTTCTTGGAATGCCCTGAATCTGCCCCTGCCATAGACTGGCTCCTTTCCACTTGGGAGACCCTCACCGGTGGGCAGTGCCTTCCTTGTTTCCCCTTCTTCCTCCTCGGTGATGACATCACCCTAAACCCTAAACTTGGTCAGCCAGGAACACCCCCTCCTCCCTCTACCCTAAGGTTGTGGTCCTTCCTGCGTATAACCACCTTGGGCGCGATATGGCAGGTCCGTTCGTCCCGGGCTGACAGACTGGACCATTCTGAGCCTCTTCACCACAAGGCTATCTGCCTTGCCCTTGGCCATCTTCACCAAGCCATCGCCAGGTACTGGATGTGCACCCAGATGGATCTTTGGAGATACCAACCCACGATCAAACGCACATTCACCACTACCCCTGTTGACCATGGCAGACAAGTCTTACACCTCCTCCTAAACCTCTTACCCGATTCAGACATCGTCACAAAATGGGATAACATGAAGGAAGTTATTCGCACCAGCAGTTGGGCCATTTACAAGAAGCATCGCCGTGCCCGCCAGCGTGCCGCCCGCTTAGCAGAGGACGACGCCCGGCAGGAATTCTCACAGGTGCATTTCTCCCCCGATGCAATTTCTTTCCTGGCACGCCTCAACATAGCCAAGGCTAAGGCATTAGCAGCAACACTCGCTTGGCAGCAACTCCTTGCTCCAATGCTCAAAGCTCTACCTATCCTTGAGCACACTTTTGGGGATTCGTCTTCCTTCTACTTCCACCACCTTTCCCGTTCCCCTCACCCCCCAGTCCACATCAAGCTTATCCAGCCTCCAGGGCCACCCCAGCATCATCCCCTTTCTGTGGCTGACCTCTCTTCAATGATAGGAGTCAACATAGGACTGGAGTATTCCCGGGACTTTTATAGTGCTGATTCCTCCTTTGGACTGTATCGTCCAAACCCTCACATCAACCAGGCTAACCAGGATCTTCTGCTCACATCCCTCCCTCGTCCCTCCCCCCTAGTTATGCAGCCCTTGCAGAAGGTGTCAATGGCGATGGCCTAATCACATCAGAGGAGATGGACCTTGCCATCCGCTCTGCTTCTCGAGGCTCCAGCCCAGGTTATGACGGACTTCCCTTTGAAGTCTACAATGCGTTCCATGAAGAACTGTCCCCGATCCTTCAAAGGGTTTTCAACTATGCCTTCCAAGATCAAGTTAACTCGGCCCCCCTAGCACCCCTCCTTCAGGGAACCATCTGCCTTCTCCACAAGACTGGTCAGCCCCAAGACTCCCTCGCAGGTTACCGTCCTATCACCCTTCTCAATTGCGACCTTAAGCTGATCCTTTTGATCATGGCTCACCGGCTGCAACGCCCACTGGAATATCTCATCGACGTCACTCAATCAGCTTTCCTCCGTGGCAGAGACATCAGTGACAACATCCGCTATCACCTAGGCTTGGCTGCGCGCTTGAAAGAGCTTGGCTTACCAGGCTGGTTGCTGCATTCTGACCTCACTAAAGCTTATGATTCTGTCAACAGGGGATGGCTCCTAAAGACAATGTCAGCCATGGGATTCAATAGTGCAGGCATCACGCGCTGGTGCGATATCCTCATGAATGGCAGCTCTACGCGAGTGTGTCTCAACGGTTTCTTCACTACCTCCTTCCCCAACACTTCCGGCTTCCCTCAGGGTGGGGCTTGAGCTGTAATCAATGGGTCATCATCTTTGAGCCCTTCATCACCTACAATAACCAACTGAGATCTTGTGGAACTCTGCAATCCTTCCGTCTTCCCTCAGGAGAGTTGGCCCCTGCCACCCTCTCGTTTGCTGACGATGGCAAGCACTTTGTCCTCAACCCAGCCACAGATGGGCCTATCATCAAGGAGACATACGTCGTAGCCAATTCGGCTGGCTTACCCGCCCAGTCTGTTCCCAAGACCCGTCTTCTGCTTCTTGAACTTCCCCCAGACATACCCCTCCCTGCAGATCTGGACCCGCCCTTGGCACCCATCACTTGACTGGCTACCACCTCCATCCCCCAGACACACCTCACAGATTGCTGGGCGTGCCGTTCGGTGCAGACACTGCCCTTTGCAAGGCTGCAGCCTACCAGCACATGCCCCATAGCATCTCACGTGCAGCAGCTCCATGGCTCTCACGCAATCTCAATGTTATTGGAAGGGCGCATGTTGCTATGCAATGCTTGGCTTCCAAGTTCATCTTCCAGGCTAACTTTGCATCACCACCAGCGCCTCTCCGCCAGCAGTTGCAATCTTCTCTCAATGCCTTTTTTGCAACCTCTAGCCTGCAGGAGGAGGAATCACCACGTCCAGGACACCTCTTCCCCCGCTTCGGGACAGCCGTCCTTCCTTTTCATCGAGGAGGGCTTGCTGTACCCCATCTTGCTTCCACTCGGCTGCTATGCTGGCCAAGACCACATGGCTCCTCTTCAGTTACACAGGTCACCCCTGGCAGAAGCTCTACCGTCACGAGATTTCTTGGGCTGTGCGCCTTCCTCCAGGTCAGGCAAGTAGATACCATGCCCTGGTTACCGCCCCGTCTTCTGTGGACATCGCCTCAATCACCACCAACTTGGCCCGGGAAAGTGCAGAGGCTTTTCTCCTGCTGAACATTCGTAGAATTATCGCTCCGCCCATGCAGTGCCCCCAATCCATCCTACTGGAAACCACCTTCAACAACACCCCTCCTTTTCCGTCCATGCCCATCACCTCAAACCAAGTGCTCTCCTCCCAAGCACTCTCGTGGCACCGTCTCAAGGACATCCGCTCAGCTCATCAACAACGAGCTCACCTCCCTCCCGCTGCTGTCCAAGACCTTGACTTCATCCTCTCCTCTCTGCCAGACCCCTGGCGGGATGCTGTCCTCCTTCCTGAACTTCCACCTCCCAAATGGAAGCTCTTTCCCGCTGTGGCCCCTGCTGGTCCCCTTGCAGAGGGGCCAGATCCCCTCACTGGAGAGGACCGTCTTTGGGAGGTCTGGCCCTCTGGCCGGTTACACCCTCTCACCCTTCCTGCCCTTCCCCCCCAAGGACACCCCCAAGCTGCCCTCATCACCCTACGCAAGAAACCTCGAGAAGCATGGTTACGGGCAGACTTTGAGGAGCAGCTGATCCAGCAAGGCCCTCCTCCCCACGTCGGTATTTAGGCAGACCTTTGAAATCGTTTGAATCAACTGGTTTGAATCAATGAACCCCTATCAAGCGGTTTTCCCCTTGAATCAGGATACCTTGAAAACAGTTTGAATCAGTGATTCAATTCAAGCAGCTTATTCATTGAATCAGACGAAAGTCAATCAAGACAATATCAAACGGAATTCAAGGTGGTCGAAGATATTGCACTTCGAAATGTAGCTAAGCTCCCATATGTAGGCTGCCGAGAGGTAGGAAGCTTTGAATCCGAGGCGGGCGAGCGCCTAGCGATAACCGGCACAAATCCGTACCTTGTAGTACATTAGTTTTGCTTTCATTGGCTAGACAAAAATCTAGGGTGGGGTGTAGGTGCTAGCAAGATGATGGCTGTAATCTCAAGTGTCACAACTGGCTATGTAAACCAAGTTGAAGTCTGGCTATGTAACCAAGTTGAAGTCTGGCTACGTAACGAGTTGAAGTCTGGCTATGTAACCAAGTTGAAGTCTGGCTATGTAACCAAGTTGAAGTTGAATGTAGGAGTTTGGAAACAGCCCAAGTAGGGTGTGTGTGCGTGTTTAAGTACTCGCACTTTGGACAATGGTAGGAAAGAAACTTTTACAAGAAAGGAAACAAATATAATGCCAGAAAACAAATTGGTATCATATATTTAATTTTCCTGCTGAGGACGGCTTAGCTGGCTCGAAGCTACACAACAACCTAATATACAGAGAGACAGCCTAATGGAGCTGGCTGGAAGCTATACAACCTGGCACACAAAGTGAAAGTCTTATGGAGCTGGCTGGAAGCTGTACAACCTAATGGAGCTGGGTGGAAGCTTTACAACCTGCCACACAAGTGAAAGTCTAATGGAGCTGGCTGGAAGCTCTACAACCTAATGGAGCTGGCTAGAAGCTGTACAACCTAATGCAGCTGGCTGGAAGCTGTACAACCTAATGGATCTGGCTAGAAGCTGTACAACCTGTCACACAAAGTGAAAGTCTATTGAAGCTGGCTGGAAGTTCTACAACCTAAGGAGCTAGCTGGAAGCTGTACAACCCATGGCTGGAAGCTGTACAACCTAATGGAGCTGGCTGGAAGTTAGGTCTAATTCAGGAGTCGGGAAAGTATTCATCGTTGTGGGTATCGCACAATTGATGAATACAATACAGTGCTCTCGTGGGTATCGCACAAGAAGGCTGTATATTGTCAACTACCAGGCCCGGCTATTGTCCAAGGTGGTGGAAGGGATAATAGGCCTATCTACTGCTGTGCTTGAAATTTCAAATTAAATTTTGGGTTTTTTGTATGACGGTTTAAAGGTACTGCCTGTCCTGGTCAACAAGGACAGGCAGTACCTTTAAACCCTCATAAACAAAACCCAAACTAAAGTCACCCTATGATTACTGCTCCATGCTACTATATATTCAGGGCACTAACATGCCTTAATATCCCATTGGCTAAGCTTGGCACCACATGATGGCAGCTTCCAGGCAGCTCCACTACTGCATATTCGTCCTTTACTTGCTCCCAACAGCCAGCATTCATGAATGACCTGCAAGGGAAAAACATTAGAATGAGTAAGATAATGCTGCTTTAGAATGTGCTGCACTTATCATGTTGGTGACTTAAGTGTGTGCAGAGGGTGGTGGATGCATACATGGCTAAACGCATTGACCACCCCATTTTGTAGCAAGCAGCCTCAAGGGCGCTTATGCGGCTACATAATGGGAAGGTGCAGCTAAGCCATATTTTTTATTACTGACATGCATTAATTAAGTTGTTACATGAGGGTGGTTCAGGCATACCATACAAGGCAAATCGCATCTCCCGCCCATTCTGTAGCAAGCAGCCTCAAGGGCGCTTATCGGGCTACAGTATGGGTAGGTTCAGCTAAGCCATATTATGATATTATTGATAAGTAACATGCATTAATTAAGTTGTTACATGAGGTGGTTCAGGCATACCATACAAGGCAAATCGCATCTCCCGCCCATTCTGTAGCAAGCAGCCTCAAGGGCGCTTATCGGGCTACAGTATGGGTAGGTTCAGCTAAGCCATATTATGATATTATTGATAAGTAACATGCATTAATTAAGTTGTTACATGAGGGTGGTTCAGGCATACCATACAAGGCAAATCGCATCTCCCGCCCATTCTGTAGCAAGCAGCCTCAAGAGCGCTTATCGGGCTACAGTATGGGTAGTTCAGCTAAGCCATATTATGATATTATTGATAAGTAACATGCATTAATTAAGTTGTTACATGAGGGTGGTTCAGGCATACCATACAAGGCAAATCGCATCTCCCGCCCATTCTGTAGCAAGCAGCCTCAAGGGCGCTTATCGGGCTACAGTATGGGTAGGTTCAGCTAAGCCATATTATGATATTATTGATAAGTAACATGCATTAATTAAGTTGTTACATGAGGGTGGTTCAGGCATGAAAACATAACTCACCACAACTTCTTGCCAAGTCCTAGTTTCGCTCCCTCGAATCCTCCGAGCGAGCTGCAAGTGGAAGCAGACATCAAAGTTAGTGAATGAGTGAGTGTTTCAAGTAGCTCAGTCCCCCCCCCCCCCCCCCCCCCCCCCCCCCCCCATCCCCCTCCCAACCCCCTTGTTCTATATAGTGTTGTCTAGTGTTGTGTAGTGTTGTGTAGTGTTGTATAGTGTTGTGTACTGTTGTGTAGTGTAGTGTAGTGTACTGTTGTGTTTTGTCGTGTACGGGTCCCAGCAGCTGCAGCATATTTTTACCAAAGGCCAACTGCCCACCTAGGGATCTGCCCAGAAGCTGCAGCATATTTTGTGTGGATCCAACTCTTACACCCCACCCCGCCCACCCATCCCCCACCCCACCCCCAACCCCTGTAGATAGCGCACCTGCATATCCTTGGGCATAATGGTTACCCGCTTGGCATGTATAGCCGCCAGATTAGTGTTCTCGAAGAGGCCCACCAAGTAGGCCTCTGTCGCTTCCTGAAGGGCCAAATTTGCCCCTGCTTGGATTCTGTAATTTCCGAAATCTTGTACAATTTGTCGAACTAGCCTCGTGTAACTACGAGGAGCAGCTTGCACTAACGAGGCAACGATCACAAGGCCAAGATGCAGTTGGCGACCAGGGCTGCTCACCGATGCATGTATGCCTTGTGATCGTTGCCTCGTTAGTAGTTGTCTCCAGTCGAAGTGAAGAAAAAAAAGAGGAAGAGGAGGATCGTAGCGTAGCGTTCAGAATGCGAGTTTACAATCTGGTGGCTCGAATTGCATTTGGCCGGTTCAGTTTGTGGGTTCAGGGGTTTGGCGTGCGTGGGCTCCGTTGCCAGGGATCTTCTACTGGGCGCGGGGACAGCTGAGAGCCGGGCAGGAGTACGGTACACGGTTGCTTGGAACAACAGTCCAGCTAGCACTACAACAGTTCGCGTCCCGGATTTATTGGAACAGGGAAGAGAGAACCAACGGTGAAGGGCCAGCAAGGGTAGGAAAGGGAATATACGGTTAGCACAAGGGTCTATATTGCTTATTAAACGTAGGTATTTCGGCCCAATTTCAGCAGTGAATACAACTGCATTATTTAATGAATAACTATTCAAAATCTTTGCATACCGTACTTCCTTTAAGTTACATAGACTTAGATATGAATAAGGGATGCTTTGGAATATATGTCAAAGAGGTCATCAATGTAATAAAACATTTTTATAACATAACCCCATAATTAGACTATCCTACAGTAGGAAAATGGTCCCTGAACTTGTCAGGTACCCATATGGGATCAGTCCGATTCAGGAAAACCAAAGATCAGAAGCAGATTCGAAGGAACGAGGAAGTTCTGAGTTCAAATCAGTAGTTACCGATCTAAGCTGTTTAAACCGTAACCAGTTGAGATCCTGAACCCCATAGACTATCCTACAGTAGGAAAATGGTCCCTGAACTTGTCAGGTACCTATATGTGATCAGTCCGATTCAGGAAAACCAAAGATCAGAAGCAGATTCGAAGTAACGAGGAAGTTCTGAGTTCAAATCAGTAGTTACCGATCTGCGCTGTTTAAACCGTAACCAGTTAAGATCCTGAACCCCATAGACTATCCTACAGTAGGAAAATGGTCCCTGAACTTGTCAGGTACCTATATGTGATCAGTCCGATTCAGGAAAACCAAAGATCAGAAGCAGATTCGAAGGAACGAGGAAGTTCTGAGTTTAAATCAGTAGTTACCGATCTGCGCTGTTTAAACCGTAAACAGTTGAGATCCTGAACCCCATAAACTATCCTACAGTAGGAAAATGGTCCCTGAACTTGTCAGGTGCCTATATGTGATCAGTCCGATTCAGGAAAACCAAAGATCAGAAGCAGATTCGAAGGAACGAGGAAGTTCTGAGTTTAAATCAGTAGTTACCGATCTGCGCTGTTTAAACCGTAACCAGTTGAGATCCTGAACCCCATAGACTATCCTACAGTAGGAAAATGGTCCCTGAACTTGTCAGGTGCCTATATGTGATCAGTCCGATTCAGGAAAACCAAAGATCAGAAGCAGATTCGAAGGAACGAGGAAGTTCTGAGTTTAAATCACAAGTTACAGATCTCTGCTGTTTAAACCGTAACCAGTTGAGATCCTGAACCCCATAGACTATCCTACAGTAGGAAAATGGTCCCTGAACTTGTCAGGTAACTATATGTGATCAGTCCGATTCAGGAAAACCAAAGATCAGAAGCAGATTCGAAGGAACGAGGAAGTTCTGAGTTTACATCAGTAGTTACCGATCTGCGCTCTTTAAACCGTAACCAGTTGAGATCCTGAACCCCATAAACTATCCTACAGTAGGAAAATGGTCCCTGAACTTGTCAGGTAACTATATGTGATCAGTCCGATTCAGGAAAACCAAAGATCAGAAGCAGATTCGAAGGAACGAGGAAGTTCTGAGTTTAAATCAGTAGTTACCGATCTGCGCTGTTCGAAAGGCGCGGATCTGTAACCAGTTCTCTAAGCTCAGAACTTCCTCGTCCCTTCGAATCTGGTTATGACCTTATGTTTTCCTGAATCTAAATAATCATATATAGGTACCTGAGAAGTTTAGAGACCATTCTCAAAGTGAAGGAAGCCTACTGGCGTGCAGGGTCCCAACTGGTCGCCGTTCGAAAGGCGCGGATCTGTAACCAGTTCTCTAAGCTCAGAACTTCCTCGTCCCTTCGAATCTGGCTATGACCTTATGTTTTCCTGAATCTAAATAATCATATTTAGGTAACCAAGAAGTTTAGAAACCATTCTCAAAGTGAAGGAAGCCTACTGGCGTGCAGGGTCCCAACTGGTCGCCGTTCAAAAGGCGCGGATCTGTAACCAGTTCTCTAAGCTCAGAACTGCCTCGTCCCGTTGAATCTGGTTATGATCTTTTGTTTTCCAGAATCGGAATAATCATATTTGGGTACATGAGAAGTTTCGGGATCATTATCCCCCATTGTTCATCAGGTTTGATTAGCATGACCCCCATCAGGGTTGTCTAGGTCCTGCGACGCAGATCCCGCATGCACCGCAGGCGCAGGCCCCGAGAATCCGATTCAAATATCCTGTGGCGACCTGCTTCTCCGCCCATGCGCGTGCGGTTACGGCGGTACTGCATGCTGTACAGTTCAAACTGGTCAGCGCAATGGGTTAGCGCTTCAACTTAGCGGCTGTGCAAGCTTTCACTGTTCACTGCACGTCAATTGGTTCTCGACTCAGCGATATTCCTGCAGAATAGCGCACCATGCTGCCTGCTTTCCTTGAATTAACTTGGACTGATCTATTCATAGCTTCAGCCATTCCCGAATTGCTTCCTAGATCCGTCAATACCTACGTGCGCGAGCACTTTGCTTCCGCGGCACTTTGCTTTGGGAATGGTTGTGCTTCAACTCAAGACTGTAGCGACCTGCTTCTCCGCCCACGCCGGCGCGTGCGGTTAAGGTACTGCATTTTTTCGTTTCGTCAAGTGGTGCCTTACTTGACCAGAGTTGTGTCGCAGGCATTAAGGCAGCTGCAGCAAAATGACCTATCATGGAGCCGCAAGAGTTCCAATGCTCGAGGTGTGAAACAGGTGCGCAGTCAGATAGCGACATGCTGCCTGCTTTCCTTGAATTAACTTGGACTGAGCTTGCTTTCATAGCTTCAGCCATTCCCGAATTGCTTCTGAGATCCGTCAATACCTACACGCGCGAGCACTTTGCTTCCGCGGTACTTTGCTTTGGGAATTGTTGTGCTTCAACCCAAGACTGTAGCGACCTGCTTCTCCGCCCCCGCGCGTGCGGTTAAGGTACTGCGTTTTGCGTCTCGTCAAGTGGTGCCTTACTTGACCAGAATTTGTCTCGACTTTGACTGACTTGCTTTTTCGAGTTGTTCCGCAGGCATTAAGGCAGCTGCAGCAAGTCGACTATCGTCCAGCTCATCATGGAGCCGCAAGAGTTCCAATGCTCGAGGTGCAAAACAGGTGCGCATTCAGATAGCGAATTTGGTTTGAACCATGGCTGCTATTTGAAAGTCGGAAGAATGCGCATTGCTGCCAATGTATCCGAACTAACGCTCACCAACGAACATTTGTCTGCAGGTCTCACTCTTGCGACTAGTCTCGCGTCAGAACGCCTGGATGCTGATGACCTTGAGGCTGAAGACGATGTCGTTGATGAACAAGAAGCACAGCATGCTGGAGTTTCGTCAATTCGTACCTGAGGAACTACTTCGTGGCCAACTGCACTTCCTTAGTAGCATATATATCTAGCTCTTCAATCACTAATTACTATCATGTTTAACTATCTAAGGATTCATTCATTATGGTGCTTTCAATTTCTGTAACAAAGATCGAAGAGTCCTGCTGTCCAAATATGCGCCCTCAGTCTTCAGTGCTTGCATTGCTTTACGAAAAAAACAGATCTATTTGAACATCGTTTGAGTCATGTTTGAAACAACCAACCTTGTTTCAAACCTTTTTCAAGGGGCACGTTGATGACGGCTTGATTAAGATCTATTTGAACATGGTTGGAGTCATGTTTGAAACAACCAACCTTGTTTCAAACCTTTTTCAAGGGGCACGTTGATGACGGCTTGATTAAGATCTATTTGAACATGGTTTTGAGTCATGTTTGAAACAACCAACCTTGTTTCAAACGGAACTCAATCGGTAGGTTTGATGGCCGACTAATTCAAACAGGAAACAAAGATCGATTGAATCAAGGTTATCTCCGATTGAATCTAAGAATGAATCAAACGAACAATTCAAACAGGATATTCTTTGTTTCAAACGACCCTCAAAGAAGTACTAAATACCGACGCACCAGAGGCAAGAGCTCTTGGAACCATGGCTGGTTGGTCTTTGGGAGGACCTCCAACTGGACCCAACAACATGGGGTCTCCACCTCCATGATGATACTGAGGTGAACCTTCTTGAACTCTCTGTGCGCCAAGCACGGCAGGCCCTTCTTCACCAACATATCATGCAACAAAGCCCCAGTTCCCACCATTTTGTGCCAGGTTATACCGAGGAACGTGCTGCTTGGCCCAGGCTGTGGAGCATTCTACCCCCCTCCACCTTGGACACTCACCCTAGCACTAACCCTGACCTGCGAGGCCTCTGTGGTCTTGAATCCTGATGGATTGCCTCAGCAACAGAGATAGCGCTCTTAGTCACCCCTATTCCAGTCCCCTCCCCTGAAGATCTCCCACAGAACGCTTGGGTGGACTTACAACGTGTCCGCCCCTCCCGTCCAGGCCCAGCGGAGAGAACTGCTCAAAGACAAGACGAACCTCAAGTCTCCCCCCCTCTACGTGCAGGCTTTTCGCAGGTGTGGGTACGCCTCGCTGACAAGACTCTCCACCGTCCTTATACCATCACTTGCCGGAGCTTGCTTCATGGCACCCTGGGCTGCAATGCGTTCCTTGCTCATGTACGAGGACGCTTCCAACGGGTCAACCAAGACGACCCCCCCTCCATAGTCTGCTCTAGCCCTGACTGCTTGCAGCTGCACACTGCTGACACAATGTCTCACGCTTTCTTGGAATGCCCTGATTCTGCCCCTGTCATAGACTGGCTCCTTTCCACTTGGGAGACCCTCACCGGTGGGCAGCGCCTTCCTCGTTGCCCCTTCTTCCTCCTCGGTGACGACATCACCCTTTGGCCCGGGACACCCCCTCCTCCCTCTACCCTGCACAGGCTACCGGTTTATTTGCTAGCTGCTTTAGTGCGCCTTTAAGGTTTTCCTTGCTGGTCAGTGGATCTTGTGGGGGTTCTACCCTTTCACCGTCCAGGACGTTTTCTAAGGAGTTTGATTTGCTTCTTACTAGGCTGCTGAGAGTCTGTGCTGGTTTGCTAAAGGAGTGATGCCCTGATGCACTGGCCTGTAACAGGAGTGATGCCCTGCAGTGTTTTAATCTTATATCAGCAAGACCTTGGATGCTTGCCTTTCCTTCTTTTTCTGTGTTGCTATTGGAGGTTACAGTGGTGTTTTGTTGGTTGGGGAGGAACAGTGTTGCTTGGAGGTGGGGGTGGTGCTCGGAAGGCCCTTTGTCCTTTGTCCTCCTAGTAATTAGTTTGTGTCCCTCGTTCTTTTGTCCCCTAGTCTTTTCGTCTTTTGTCTTGGATCTTTTGTCTTAGCGGACTTTTGGTCCATGTCTTCTAGTCTTCTTCTTTGGTTTTTCTTCCTTGGTCACATAGGGCTAGGTTTTATCAGATGTTCCCTTTCCTGGTTCCTCCCTATGTAAAAAAAAAAAAAAAAAAACTAAGGTTGTGGTCCTTCCTGCGTATAACCACCTTGGGCGCGATATGGCAGGTCCGTTCGTCCCGGGCTGACAGACTGAACCATTCTGAGCCCCTTCACCACAAGGCTATCTGCCTTGCCCTTGGCCACCTTCACCAAGCCATCGCCAGGGACTGGATGCACACCCAGACGGATCTTCGACACCTTGATAATGGCGCCTTCTGTCAAGATTGGTGGCGTGGCCTAGATTGCTCTCTCACAGTGGCTTCCTTTGCAAGCTTATGGGCCACCCCCCCGATCTTTTGCACCATGATTGGGGTCACTCCCGGTGACCAGGAGCCTGATACCCGCACCATGGAAATATAAATCCCCATGGCCTCAGCGCTCCCTACAATCCCAGACCCAATCCCAGACCCAGCCCAAGCCCTAGTTCTAGACCCTGATCTAGACCCTGACCCAGATCCAGCCCATTACCCGGATCTAGACCTTGCTCTAGACCCTGACCCAGACCCAGCCCATTCCCGAGCTCTAGACCCTGATCTAGACCCTGACCTAGGTCCAGCCCAAGCCCCAGCTCTAGGCCCCGATCTTGCCCCTGACCTAGATCCAGCCCAAGCCCAAGATCAAGACCCTGCCCCAGATCAGGATCAGGTTCCAGATTTGGACACAGCACACGACAACGTTCCAGATCTGGGGCTAGATCTGAACCAAGATCAAGGTCCAGATCTGCGCTAAGATCCAGATCAAGATCTAGATCTTGATACTGTCTCTGTCTTCCTGTTGTACATGCCCAGACCAGTCTTTTAGGATTTCGCTTTGCTTCCAGTTGTCTTTCTTCTTTTCTGGTTGCCTCCCTGCTTTTGGCTTGTTTTTGCAGTTTCTCCTTAGTTTGCTTCCCCTAGTTCAGTTTCCACCCTTAGTTTGCCTTAGTTTCCCCCTCAGTTGCCTCCTTAGTCCCCCCCCCCCCCCCCCTCCAGCCCTTTTTTCTCTTAGTTTCTCGCATAGTTTTCCTTTTTGTCCTCCTTAGTTTGCATCTCCTCTTTCAGTCTTCTGATCCGGTGACTGTTAGAGGTTGCAATGTTTTGCCCCCCCCCTTCATAGGTCTTTTTTCTAAGTAGTCCTAGCCCCTTCTCTTGGGCTTCCTGTTTTTGGCTTCTTCCTTGCCTCTCTGGTTTGTTTGTTCCTGTCCTCCTTTGTCCCTTACGTCGCCCAGGTGGTGTCCGTCCCTTTGCTGTCCCTTAGCCGTTCTTGTCTTTTTCTTTGGTCTTTTCTCCTTGGTCACAAAGGGCTAGGTTTGATCAGTTGCGCCTTTTCCTGGTTCCCCCCTTTGTAAAAAAAAAAAAAAAAAAAATACAAAAAAGATTTGTTGCACCGACCATACCCTACCAAATAAAAAAACAAAAACACCACCAACCAACTCGCCACCAACAATACTAACTTACTCACTCCCTGGTTAGCTGGTGATGATAAACATGAGCCAAGGGAATGTAATTTGGCAAATTCCCATTTGCCAAACGTTTTCCAGGTCTAAACCTGAGTCACTTTGTTCAGGTCAAGGAACAATCACGTTTGCCAAGTTATTTTTGCCATTATATTTCGAGACATCAAAAATGGAAAAAGGGCCATTTGCCAACTCTTAATCTTGCCAATTAATCCTGCGCCTACGGTAAATAGACTGACCCACATACCGGGAAATAATATTAACGGTATAATTAATATATTTCAATACATGGACACGACACTTATTCATTATCTGTGTTAAGTCAGCTAGACACCTAGAATCCTAGGCATATCTTTGAACTATCTTTACACGGATGATGTAACAAGTAACTAACAGAGTTCAAGTTCACTTACACGGTATCCGGTTATTTAAAGTATGGAGTGGTGCTGCCCGTGTTTACTCCACCAGCAGACGGCGAGCAACTTAAATCCCTTCGTTCCACGGTAGGTATATTAATATATTCCTGGTGTCTGTGGGTATATGACAGTGAGCAACACGGAGTCAGGGCATCTGAAAACATTATAGCAATCAAATCGAAACCGTTTTAAGGAGGTCACCGTAGGCGCATTATATGTTGGCAGAATATAGAGATGGCGGATGGCACCCAAAATCATGGCGGATGTTAAGGTTGGCGGATGTTACAGATTTACCCACCCACCATATAGCACCAATAGCTGCATGGCATGAAGTGGGGAAATAGCAGTGCCGTGGTGCCCTTGAGAGCGTGTGCGAGTTTCAAAAGGGCGAGGTTTCAAAAACACAACACTCAAAATCTACAGATCACCAGACTAGGCAGATGCCTGCAATATATATATATATATATATTTTTACTTAGGGAGGAACCAGGAAAGGGAACATCTGAAAAAACCTAGCCCTATGTGACCGAGGAAGAAAAACCAAAGAAGAAGACTAGAGGACATGGACCAAAAGTCCGCTAAGACAAAAGAAAAATATGAGCACATGACTAATTCAGCTGGTCGTCTGCTGTACATATAGCAGACCACTGGACTTGCAGCTGCCTAGCAGCTGTACGTATAATATAAACAAGGCTGGCGCCTGCAATGGACAGACCATACGAGCTGGAGCTGTTATACATATTGTCTGCCACGCCTGCAATCTAAACACAACACTCCGACTCTGCAGATCAACAGACTAGGCAGATGCCTGCAATATGAGCACATGACTAACTAGGGCAGTGTACCCGTCGTACCGACGGCAGGCCCCCTCACTCCCCCCCCGCCCCCCAAATGGAATGACTTATTGAGGGCCAACCACCCAATAATTTCCCTTCTCCATCCACATTAGGTGGCTTGTCATCGTGCACTGTTACCATCATGGCATGATCATCCCCATCACACGGACACTTGATTCCCAGATGGCCACAACATACAACTACATGCAACACCATTACCAACCAACCAACCATATGCATGCCCCCCCCCCCCCCCCCTCACCCCACCCAAGAGCAGCTTGATTCCATCCTAACGAACACAGCGTTGTAGGAATCAATGCGATGCCTTTCAGATTTGCCCGAAGTGAGAGGGCAAGGGGATTAGCAACCAGGCAGAATGTTGGGCGCGTACACTTCCTACCCCACACACTGATGAACCCAAGAGTCGCTCGGTTCCTACAGAGCACACACATCGCTGCAGGAATATATTCGATGCCCATCAGGTATCAGCTATGCCCTCACTGGAATTAAAGGGTAGGGGGGAAAAGCAGGGAGCGGCTGATAGGCAGAGCTGCGGGAACAATCTGCATATAGCGCAAAATTGCTTGGCATTGATGCTGGCAGCGAGTAGAAGCAGCTGTCAGTCAGACGTCCAGGAACAATCTGCATACCGCGCAAAATTGCTTAGCATTGATGCCGGCAGAGAGTAGAAGCAGCTGTCAGTCAGAGCTCCTGGAACAATCCGCATACAGCGCAAAATTGTTAGGCATTGATGCCGGCAGAGGGTAGAAGGGCACGCATTCCTGCCAATTGGCTGCCATAAGCGCGCCCAGTTAGAGCTTTGTTCTTGTTGCGTGTGACAAAGCCTGCTTGGGTGAGGAATCAGAGCTCCCATTGTGGCGGGGTCAAGACATTTTCAGATCGCGGAGCACAGAGATAGCGCTAAGCGCAGAGGCTAGGAAGTGTAGGTAAAATGAGCTTCATCATGGACTGAGTTTGAAAAATGAGCAGGATTGGAAATTGACGTTTTTTTTTTTTTTTTTTTTGAGAGGGGGGTGATGAAAATCGAGGTTTGTGGGGGTGGAAATGTGCCAGATCAGCAATCGTCGATTGAGGCGAAAGTTAGCCAGATCAGCAGGAAAATACTTGCCAGATAAGCAAAACCACTGCCAGTTAAGCCCTGAGCCCCGGACGGACGGACAATGCAACTTTAATAGTATAGATTCAGCTGGTCGTCTGCTGTACATATAGCAGACCATTAAGCCTGCAGCTGCCTAGCAGCCGTACATATAATATAAAAAAGGTTGGCGCCTGCAAAGTACAGACAAGATGTTCTGGAGCTGCTCTAAATATAGTCTGCCACGCCTGCAAACTGAACACGCCACTAATTCAGCTGGACTGCGGTACAAATAACAGAGCGCCAGGCTGGGCAGCTGCCTAGCAGCTCCACAGATCATCTCAGCAGAGTGGTGCCTGCAATGCACAGACAGCAACCGCAGGAGACGCTGTACACATCCCCGGCCACACCTGCAATCTAAATACAAAACTTCAACTCTACAGATCACTAGACTGGAATGGCAGTAGCCTGCAATCTGAACACGCCACTAATTCAGCTGGAATGCGGTACAAATAACAAAGCATCAGGCTGGGCAGCTGCCTGGCAGCTCAACAGATCATCTCATCAGGGGGGTGCCCGCTATGCACAGACAGTAAGCAATAATGATAGCGGTTGCAGTGATGGTGGTTGTGGTGGTGGTTGTTGTAGGATATACAAAGTACAGGGAGTACATTGCTCTGGCTAGGGGCGGGTCAGGGAGATGGCTGATCATGAGGAGGTGAGGCATGAACAGGTTTGGTGGCAGTGGTGTTGGCGGTGGCAGTGGTGCTAGTTGTGGTTGGATGTTCAAGTAGAGGGAGTGCATTGCTCTGATCAGGGGCGGGTCAGGGAGGTTGCTGATCATGAGGAGGTTAGGCATGAACAGGTTTGGTAGCAGTGGTGTTGGCGGTGGCAGTGGCAGTGGTGGTGGTAGGATGTATAAGTAGAGGGAGGATATTGCTCTGGTCAGGGATGGGTCAGGGAGGTTGCTGATCATGAGGAGGTGAGGCATGAACAGGTTTGGTGGCAGTGGTGTTGGCGGTGGCAGTGGTGGTGGTGGTTGTGGTAGGATGTGTAAGTAGAGGGAGTGCATTGCTCTGGTCAGGGGTCATGGAGGTGGCTGAGAATGAGAAGGTGAGGCATGAACAGGCCTGGTGGCAGTGGTGATGGCAGTGGTGGTGGTAGGATGTATAAGTCCAAGGAGTGATTGCTCTGGTCAGGGGCGGGTCAAGTAGGTGGCTGATCATGAGGAGGTGAGGCATGAACAGGCCTGGTGGAAGTGGTGTGGGCCATGGCAGTGGTGGTAGTTGTGATAAGATGTTTAGGTAGATGGAGGGCATTGCTCTGGTAAGGGGCGTGTAAGAAAGGGAGCTGATCATGAGGAGGTGAGGCATGAACAGGCCTGGTGGCAGTGGTGTTGGCGGTGGCAGTGGTGGTGGTTGTGGTAGGATGTTTAAGTAGAGGGAGGGCATTGCTCTGGTCAGGGGCGGGTCAGGAGGGTCATGAGGAGGTGAGGCATGAACAGGCCTGGTGGCAGTGGTGTTGGCGGTGGTGGCAGTGGTGGTTGTGGTAGGATGTAAAAGTACAGGGAGTGCATTGCTCTGGTCAGGGGCGGGTCAGGGAGGTAGCTGATCATGAGGAGGTGAGGCATGAACAGGCCTGGTGACAGTGGTGTTGGCGGTGGCAATGGTGGTGGTGGTAGGATGTAAAAGTACAGGGAGTGCAATGCTCTGGTCATGGGCGGGTCAGGGAGGTAGCTGATCATGAGGAGGTGAGGCATGAAATGGTTTGGTGGCAGTGGTGTTGGCGGTGGCAGCAGTGGTGGTAGTTGTGGTAGGATGTTCAAGTAGAGGGAGTGCATTGCTCTGGTAAGGGGCGTGTAAGGGAGGTGGCTGATCATGAGGTGAGGCATGAAAAGGTTTGGTGGCAGTGGTGGTGGTGGTGGTAGGATGTATAAGTAGAGGGAGGGCATTGCTCTGGTCAGGGGTCAAGGAGGTGGCTGATCATGAGGAGGTGAGGCATGAACAGGTTTGGTGGCAGTGGTGTCGCGGTGGCAGTGGTGGTGGTGGTAGGATGTAAAAGTACAGGAAGTGCATTGCTCTGGTCAGGGGCGGGTCAGGGAGGTAGCTGATCATGAGGAGGTGAGGCATGACCTGGTTTGGTGGCAGTGGTGTTGGCGGGCGGTGGCAGTGGTGGTTGTGGTAGGATGTAAAAGTACAGGGAGTGCATTGCTCTGGTCAGGAGCAGGTCAGGGAGGTAGATGATCATGAGGAGATGAGGCATGAACGTGCTGCTTGGCCCAAGTTGTGGAGCATTCTACCCCCCTCCACCTTGGACACTCACCCTAGCACTAACTTTTTTTTTTTTTTTACAAAGGGGGGAACCAGGAAAAACCGCAACTGATAAAAACTAGCCATTTGTGACCAAGGAGAAAAGACCAAAGAAAAAGACAAGAACGGCTAAGGGACAGCTAAGGGACGGACACCACCTGGGCAACGTAAGGGACAAAGGAGGACAGGAACAGAAGACAAACAAACCAGAGAGGCAAGGAAGAAGCCCAAAACAGGAAGCCCAAGAGAAGGGGCTAGGACTACTAAGAAAAAATACCTATGAAGGGGGGGGCCAAAACATTGCAACCTGTAACAGTCACCGGATCAGAAGACTGAAAGAGGAGATGCAAACTAAGGAGGACTAAAAGGAAAACTATGCGGGACCCTGACCTGCGAGGCCTCCGTGGTCTTGAATCCCGATGGATTACCTCAGCAACAGAGAGAGCGCTCGTTGTCCCCCCTATTCCAGTCCCCTCCCCTGAAGACCTCCCAGCAACGCTTGGGTGGACTTACAACATATCCGCCCCCCCCCGTCCAAGCCCTGCGGAGAGAACTGCTCAAAGACAGGACGAACCTCAAGTCTCCCTCCCTCTACGTGCAGGCTTTTCGCAGGGGTGGGTACGCCTCGCAGACATGACTCTCCATCGTCCTTATACCATCACTTGCAGGAGCTTGCTTCATGGAACCCTGGTCTGCAATGCATTCCTTGCCCATGTATGAGGACGCTTCCAACGTGTCAACCAAGACGACCTCCCCTCCATAGTCTGCTCCAGCCCTGACTGCTTGCAACTGCGCATTGCTGACACCATGTCTCACGCTTTCTTGGAATGCCCTGATTCTGCCCCTGTCATAGACTGGCTCCTTTCCACTTGGGAGACCCTCACCAGTGGGCAGCGCCTTCCTCGTTGCCCCTTCTTCCTCCTCGGTGACGACATCACCCTTTGGCCCGGGACACCCCCTCCTCCCTCTACCCTACGCTTGTGGTCCTTCCTCCTTATAACCACCTTGGGTGCGATATGGCAGGTCCGTTCGTCCCGGGCTGACAGACTGGACCATTCTGAGCCCCTTCACCACAAGGCTATCTGCCTTGCCCTTGGCCACCTTCACCAAGCCATCGCCAGGGACTGGATGCACACCCAGACGGATCTTCGACACCTTGATAATGGCGCCTTCTGTCAAGATTGGTGGCGTGGCCTAGATTGCTCTCTCACAGTGGCTTCCTTTGCAAGCTTATGGGCCACCCCCCCGATCTTTTGCACCATGATTGGGGTCACTCCCGGTGACCAGGAGCCTGATACCCGCACCATGGAAATATAAATCCCCATGGCCACAGCGCTCCCTACAATCCCAGACCCAATCCCAGACCCGGACCAAGCCCTAGATCTAGACCTTGACGCAAATCCAGCCCATTCACCGGATCTAGACCCTGCTCTAGACCCTGACCCAGACCCAGCCCAAGCCTTAGCTCTAGACCCTGAGCTAGACCCTGACCTAGGTCCAGCCCAAGCCCCAGCTCTAGGCCCTGATCTTGACCCTGACCTAGATCCAGCCCAAGCCCAAGATCAAGACCCTGCCCCAGATCAGACTCAGGTTCTAGATTTGGACACAGCTCACGACAACGTTCCAGATCTGGGGCTAGATCTGGACCGAGATCAAGGTCCAGATCTGCGCTAAGATCCAGATCAAGATCTAGATCTTGATACTGTCTCTGTCCTCATTCCTGTTGTTTACCTGACCAGACCAGTCTTTTAGGTTTTCGCTTTGCTTCCAGTTGTCTTTCTTCTTTTCTGGTTGCCTCCCTGCTTTTGGCTTGTTTTTGCAGTTTCTCCCTTAGTTTGCTTACCCTAGTTCAGTTTCCACCCTTAGTTGCCTCCTTAGTTTCCCCCCAGTTGCTTCCTTGGTTCCCCCCCCCCTCCCCACCCCTCCCCCCCTTTTCTTCTCTTAGTTTCTCGCATAGTTTTCCTTTTCGTCCTCCTTAGTTTGCATCTCCTCTTTCAGTCTTCTGATCCGGTGACTGTTAGAGATTTCAATGTTTTGGCCCCCCCCTTCATAGGTCTTTTTTCTTAGTAGTCCTAGCCCCTTCTCTTGGGCTTCCTGTTTTGGGCTTCTTCCTTGCCTCTCTGGTTTGTTTGTCTTCTGTTCCTGTCCTCCTTTGTCCCTTTAGTCGCCCAGGTGGTGTCAGTCCCTTAGCTGTCCCTTAGCCGTTCATGTCTTTTTCTTTGGTCTTTTCTCCTTGGTCACAAAGGGCTAGTTTTTATCAGTTGCGCCTTTTCTTGGTTCCCCCCTTTGTAAAAAAAAAAAAAAAACTACTGCCAACACCACTGCCACCAGGCTTGTTCATGCTCCACCTCCTCATGATCAGCAACCTCCCTGACCCGCCCCTGACCAGAGCAATGCACTCCCTGTACTTTTACATCCTACCACCACCACCACCGCCGGGATTTTTGTACATAGGGAGGAACCAGGAAGGGAACATCTGATAAAACCTAGCCCTACTACGTGACCAAGGAAGAAAACCAAAGAAGAAGACTAGAGGACTGGGACCAAAAGTCCGTTAAGACAAAAGATCCGAAGACGAAAGACTAGAAGACTAGGGGACAAAAGAACAAGGGACACATACTAGTTACTAGGAGGAGAAAGGACAATGGGCCTTCCGAGCACCACCCACACCTCCAAGCAACACTGTTCCTCCCCAACCAACAAAACACCACTGTAACCTCCAAGAGCAACACAGAAAAGGAGGAAAGGCCTTAAACCCGAAGGTCTTGCTGATCTAAGATTAAAAACACTGCAGGGCATCACTCTTGTAACAGGCCAGTGCATCAGGGCATCATTCCATTAGCAGACCAGCACAGACTCTCAGCAGCCTAGAAACATGCCGCTAGGTCACCCATGCACATCAGCAAGCTCTGCATTGACGACCAGAGCGTGGCATGCAACAAAAAACAGGACAGAGTCAAAGCTAGCACTAACAAGATATCTAAAAAGATCTCTTAAGAAGCAAATCAAACTCCTGGGATGTCATCTTGGTTGACTCGTTGGAAGCGTCCTCGTACATGGGCAAGGAACGCGTTGCAGCCCAGGGTGCCATTTTTGTTTTTTACAAAAGGGGGAACCAGGAAAAGGCGCAACTGATGAAACCAAGCCCTTTGTGACCAAGGAGAAAAGACCAAAGAAAAAGACAAGAACGGCAACATGAAGCAAGCTCAGGCAAGTGATGGTATAAGGACGGTGGAGAGTCTTGTCTGCGAGGCGTGCCCACACCTGCGAAAAGCCTGCACGTAGAGGGAGGGAGACTTGAGGTTCGTCCTGTCTTTGTGCAGTTCTCTCTGCCGGGCCTGGACGGGAGGGGCGGACGGGACGGGCGGTAAGTCCACCCAAGCGTTCTGTGGGAGGTCTTCAGGGGAGGGGACTGGAATGGGGGCGACAACGAGCGCTCTCTCTGTTGCTGAGGCAATCCATCAGGATTCAAGACCACGGAGGCCTCGCAGGTCAGGGTTAGTGCTAGGGTGAGTGTCCAAGGTGGAGGGGGGAAGAATGCTCCACAGCCTGGGCCAAGCAGCACGTTCCTCGGTACAACCTCGCACAAAATGGGGGGAACAG
This sequence comes from Microglena sp. YARC, assembly GCA_022414725.1. Taxonomy (NCBI): domain Eukaryota; kingdom Viridiplantae; phylum Chlorophyta; class Chlorophyceae; order Chlamydomonadales; family Chlamydomonadaceae; genus Microglena; species Microglena sp. YARC. The sequence continues at coordinate 87,022,550 of CM039463.1, read as the reverse complement.
GGGCCTTGTTGCATGATATGTTGGTGAAGAAGGGCCTGCTGTGCATGGCGCACAGAGAGTTCAAGAAGGTTCACCTCAGTATCATCATGGATGGGGAGACCCCAAGTTGTTGGGTCTAGTTGGAGGTCCTCCCAAAGACCAACCAGCCATTTTTCCAAGAGCTCTTCCCTCTTTTTTTTTTTACAAAGGGGGGAACCAGGAAAAGGCGCAACTGATAAAACCTAGCCCTTTGTGACCAAGGAGAAAAGACCAAAGAAAAAGACAAGAAAGGCTAAGGGACAGCAAAGGGACAAACACCATCTTGGCGACTGAAGGGACAAAGGAGGACAGGAACTGAAGACAAACAAACCAGAGAGGCAAGGAAGAAGCCCCAAAACAGGAAGCCCAAGAGAAGGGTTAGGACTACTAGGACTACTAAGAAAAAATACCTATGAAGGGGGGGGCCAAAACATTGCAACCTGTAACAGTCACCGGATCAGAAGACTGAAAGAGGAGATGCAAACTAAGGAGGACTAAAAGGAAAACTATGCGAGAGACTAAGAGAAAAAAGGGGGGGAGGGGGGGGGGGGGGAACTGAGGAGGCAACTAAGGGGGAAACTAAGGAGGCAACTAAGGGTGGAAACTGAACTAGGGGAAACAAACTAAGGGAGAAACCGCGAAAACAAGCCAAAAGAAGGGCAAGCAGTAAAGAAGAAAGGCAACTGGTGGGGGGGAGGCCTTACTGGATCAGCTGCTCCTCAAAGTCTTCCCGTAACCATGCTTCTCGAGGTTTCTTGCGTAGGGTGATGAGGGCAGCTTGGGGGTGTCCCTGGTGGGGAAGGGCAGGAAGGGTGAGAGGGTGTTACCGGCCAGAGACCTCCCAAAGACGGTCCTCTCCAGTGAGGGGATCTGGCCCCTCTGCAAGGGGACCAGCAGGGGCCATGGCGGGAAAGAGCTTCCATGTGGGAGGTGGAAGTTCAGGAAGGAGGATAGCATCCCGCCAGGGGTCTGGCAGAGAGGAGAGGATGAAGTCAAGGTCTTGGACAGCAGCGGGTGGGAGGAGAGCTCGTTGTTGAAGAGCCACTCGGGGAACGACCCGTTTTGCGCGGGGTTGCGTCAAGGTTCCCGTTCGGTTGCGCAGTTGCGCCTATCAGGTTAATGACTAATGGTGTACGGAAGGCGCTCCGCGCCCTAGAGCATGACTCAGTGATCACGTGACTTAGGGCCACGTGGGTGGACTCTTTGACGGAATTCGAACGCACTGCAGCTTTCCGAACTAACGTCCAACTTTAATGCGTTGCATTGCGATGGTGGCGCATAATAGACGCGTCCTCGTCGATTGAGAAGATCCGGACGTGGACGATTGTGGACCGTTTATTCTGCGTTGACTGTCCAGTCGCAGAGTTGACATAGTATGTTCATTCTGGCACAACTCTTTAGTCTGGGTTGAGTTCATTGCGTTTCTCAAAGGATGTAGTCTGGCGCAACTCTTTAGTTTGGGTTGAGTTCATTGCGTTTCTCAAAGGATGTAGTCTGGCGCAACTCTTTAGTCTGGGTTGAGTTCATTGCGTTTCTCAAAGGATGTAGTCTGGCGCAACTCTTTGGTTTGGGTTGAGTTCATTGCGTTTCTCAAAGGATGCAGTCTGGCGCAACTCTTTAGTCTGGGTTGAGTTTATTGCGTTTCTCAAAGGATGTAGTCTGGCGCAACTCTTTAGTCTGGGTTGAGTTCATTGCGTTTCTCAAAGGATGTAGTCTGGCGCAACTCTTTAGTCTGGGTTGATTTCATTGCGTTTCTCAAAGGATGTAGTCTGGCGCAACTCTTTAGTCTGGGTTGAGTTCATTGCGTTTCTCAAAGGATGTAGTCTGGCGCAACTCTTTAGTCTGGGTTGAGTTCATTGCGTTTCTCAAAGGATGTAGTCTGGCACAACTCTTTAGTCTGGAATGAGATTGGGGCACTTTACAAGCATAAAATATCCATGCAACAAATCATGTATGTCAGTTTACAATCAAGGGGTGGGCCCTGACAAGTCTATAAACTGTTAAATCCACTCGGGGTGCTTTCAAAGTTCTCACCCCAAGAAATCCTAAGAGTACACGTGACATTCCATCAAGAAGTGCTGTTCATCCTCTACTACTGAGAGGATATTCTCCATCCAGCATCCCCATTTCACAGCATCTACAATTTAGAGGGATATACCACGACCCCATGTGTCAGATTCGATATTTTTCGGAGTGTCTATCACAAGGATGTCTATGCATCCAACCAAATATGTATGTCAATAGCATGTAGGACAAGTCTGATCAGGTCCAATATGAAACCTGCATAACCCAAGGTATACCCAACCTAATAGGAGGCAAGGAAGGAGGCATGAAGGTACTCCAACTGCCGGAGGTGTGGCAACCTAACCACTAAGGCAAGGAATGTGACAAGCAAGGAAAACCAACCGCTAGGAGAGTCAAGGAAGAGGACTAGACAGTCCACATGACGACATAGAGAGTCAAAGAAGAAAACTAGCAAGTATAACCGACCGCATAGAGAGGGAAGGAAGGGGGCTAGCAAGTCAACCCGATCATCATTTCTCTACGTCCTCGCTGAATCTATATCTGTACATCATCAGCATTTGTAGTAACTTCATGCCAGCAATCTTGCCATTCCGATTACATCCATCCCTCCTCTTGGCCTGCAAGACATGCATACACGGAAGGAGATTCATACATATATTCGCAAGCCAGTCAGATAATCAGGTACTATGTTAGTTAATTGATAATTATATAGATAGTTACCAATAGCTAGTTCAGATGCCTAGATGTTGCCAACTCGCCCAGAAGGCTGAGAGTCTGGTGAATGCAGATGAACTAGCTTGCAAGCTCGTTCTGGTCCATTCAGATTTGTATCTAGTTATGAAGGTGTGTTTTAGAAGCATGCGGGTCAGGTGAATACAAATTTGTATCCTTGCAAGCTAGTTCTGGTGCCTACACATGGCAATTTAGTAATGAAGTATAACAATAATGTGATTGCATATTGACCATCTTGCAAGCTAAATAGTTTTCAATGTCACTAACATGGCCTCTACTTAGTTGCCAAACTGTGTGCCGTCTTGAGGTACAAACAAAGTCTGACTGCATTTCAGGCATAACGAGAAGATTTGAGATTATGGTGGTAAGCAGGAATTTGCTAACACTAATAGGGCCCAGTGAAAACAGATTAACCAACTTGCAAGCTGCCAGCAGGTAACTGCCCGGCCTAGAAGGTTGAGCGTCAGGTACCAGATGAATCAAATGTTGCCCATTCAATCAAGTTAATTAATTCCCTTGGCTATTCAACGTCGCAAAATGTGCCGCACCTGCATTGAGACGGGGGAAATATTCCTGCTAGCGATAAGAGCACAGGTCCCTGCAAATAAATAAGAGCCAGATAGTAAATCAGGTTGTTAGACAGGCTGTGAGTCAGATAGTGAGTCAGGTTGCAGAACGCAGCGGCGGAAGCATCGAGGCAATAAGTAAGACAGTAGGCAGCACAACAATAAGCAGGTAGGAAGTAAGCTGCTCTGCAAAAATTAATCAGGGAGGCAGTAAGCAACACCACAATCAGCATGTAAGCAGTACGCAGTAAGCAGTACGCAGTAAGCAGTACGCAGCACCTCTGCAAGCAGCAAGACAATAAGCAACACCACAATAGTAAAGTAAGCAGTAAGCGGCACCATTGTAAGAAGCAAGACAGCAGGCAGCACCTGCATAACCTTGTAAGCAGCACGTAGCACGGCTGCAAGCATCGAAGCAATAAGATACAACACAATAAGCAGGGAAGCAGTAAGCAGAACTGGTGCAAGCATCAATACAATGAGCAACACCACAATAAGCAGGTAGTCAGCACACAGCACCACTGGTAGTTAGGTGGTTAGTTTGTGTCCCTCGGTCTTTTGTCCCCTAGTCTTTTCGTCTTTTGTCTTCGGATCTTTTGTCTTAGCAAACTTTTGGTCCATGTCCTCTAGTCTTCTTCTTTGGTTTTTCTTCCTCGGTCACATAGGGCTAGGTTTTATCAGATGTTCCCTTTCCTGGTTCCTCCCTTTGTAAAAAAAAAAAAAAAAACTGGACACAGCAAGACAGTAAGCAGCACAACAATAAGCGTGAAGGAGTACGCAGCGCCATTGCAAGCAGCACGACAGTAAGCAGCACCACAATAAGCATTAAGCAGTATGCAGCAACGCTGCAAACATTGAGACAATAAGCAACACCACAATAAGCAGGAAGGCAGTAAACAGCACAACTGGAAGCAACAAGACAGTAAGCAGCACAACAATAAGCATTGAGGAGTACGCAGCGCCATTGCAAGCAGCACGACAGTAAGCAGCAACCCAATAAGCATTAAGTAGTACGCAGCAACGCTGCAAGCATCAAGACAATAAGCAACACCACAATAAGCAGGAAGGCAGTACACAGCACTATTGCAAGCAGCAAGACAGTGGTAAGCACAACAATAAGCATCCAGGAGTACGCAGCACCATTGCAAGCAGCATGACAGTAAGCAGCACCACAATAAGCATTAAGCAGTATGCAGCAACGCTTTAAGCATCGAGACAATAAGCAACACCAAAATAAGCAGGAAGGAAGTACACAGCACTATTGCAAGCAGCAAGACAGTGGTCAGCACTACAATAAGCATCGAGGAGTACGCAGCACCATTGCAAGCAGCATGACAGTAAGCAGCACCACAATAAGCATTTAGCAGTATGCAGCAACGCTGCAAGCATCGAGACAATAAGCAACACCACAATAAGCAGGAAGGCAGTACAAAACACCACAATAAGCAGCAAGACAGTGGTCAGCACAACAATAAGCATCGAGGAGTACGCAGCACCATTGCAAGCAGCATGACAGTAAGCAGCACCGCAATAAGCATTAAGCAGTATGCAGCAACGCTGTAAGCATCGAGACAATAAGCAACACCACAATAAGCAGGAAGGCAGTACACAGCACTATTGCAAGCAGCAAGACAGTGGTCAGCACAACAATAAGCATCCAGGAGTACGCAGCACCATTGCAAGCAGCATGACAGTAAGCAGCACCACAATAAGCATTAAGCAGTATGCAGCAACGCAGCAAACATTGAGACAATAAGCAACACCACAATAAGCAGGAAGGCACTAATCAGCACAACTGGAAGCAACAAGGCACTAAGCAGCACAACAATAAGCATTGAGGAGTATGCAGCGCCATTGCAAGCAGCACGACAGTAAGCAGCACCACAATAAGCATTAAGCAGTACGCAGCAACGCTGCAAGCATCGAGACAATGAGCAACACCACTATAAGCAGGTAGGCAATACACAGCACCACTGCAAGCAGCAAGACAGCAAGCATCACAACAATACGCATTAAGAAGTAAGCAGCGCTATTGCAAGCAGCACAACAGTAAGCAGCGCAACAATTAGCATTAAGCGGTATGCGGCAACGCTTTTTTTTTTTTTTTTTTTTTTTTTACATAGGGAGGAACCAGGAAAGGGAACATCTGATAAAACCTAGCCCTATGTGACCGAGGAAGAAAAAACAAAGAAGAAGACTAGAGGACATGGACCAAAAGTCCGCTAAGAAAAAGATCCGAAGACAAAAGACGAAAAGACTAGGGGACAAAAGACCGAGGGACACAAACTAATTACTAGGAGGACAAAGGACTAAGGGCCTTCCGAGCACCACCCCCACCTCCAAGCAACACTGTTCCTCCCCAACCAACAAAACACCACTGTAACCTCCAAGAGCAACACAGAAAAAGAAGGAAAGGCATGGAAGCAAAGGTCTTGCTGATCTAAGATTAAAACACTGCATGGCATCACTCCTGTAACAGGCTAGTGCATCAGGGCATCACTCCTTTAGCAAACCAGCACAGACTCTTAGTGACATGTCGCTAGGTCACCCATGCAGATCAGCAAGCTCTGCAAAGACGACCAGAACGCGGCATGCCTACAGTTCAAAGGTAGCAGAAACAAGGTAAAAAAACTATGTAGCTTCTAAGTAAGCCTCCTGAACCTGCAGACGCAAGATACAACACGGTACAGGGCATCACTCCTATAACAGTCCAGCACATCAGGGCATCACTCCATCAGCAGACCGGCGAGCCAACTCAGCTGTCAAGTAGCATGCCACTTCTTCTCCAATGCAGGCCAGCAAGCTCTGTAAGGAAGAAGACCAAAGCAGGGCATGCTGCTGATGAACAGGTCCAGGAAAAAGCAAACAAAAAACAGTCTTCAGGGCAGGTGCAGCAGATCCACCCCCAAAAACTACTATCCAGCCCTTAGGGCAGCAAAAAGCTAAGACAAACTGTATCGCTATGGTTTCCAACCAATGTCACACTCAAGGATCGATAAGTCAAGAATTAGAGAACAAGAAGATGCTGACCAATGCAGACCTTCAAAAGGAGACCTGCTGACTGAGAATCCAAGAAAGAGGGATAGAGTCTTAGCAGCACAACACCTGTCTAAGGCCAAAAAACACTAAAAATCGCAAAAAAAGGACCTCAAGCTCCAATTGTCGCCTCAAAGCTTTGTCTACTAGGTATCTCAGCAGCTGAAATGAAGGAGCAGGGATGAGAGGGAGGAGATGGAGGATTCTGAGAGGCAGGAGGAAGTGGGTGGGGCTCGGAAGAAGGGAATCGGGAGAGAGCTGCTTCTGAAGTACTAAGGATGGGGGTCGGGTGGCCCTGAATTAACTTGAAGAGAATAGCCTGCCCCCCTCCAGTAGGCTGACCTCTTATGCTGACCTCTGGAGGGGGCAGAGTAGCGGATTAGACTGCATGAGCGTCTATAACACTCAAATGGGGCACTGAGCAGCTCCCATAGCCGCGAAATTGCAGTCGCTCCAGCCGAATTGGCCGAAGCAGCTTCGCAGCAAAGTCAAAAGGCAGCCGGAGAGCAGACATCGCTAGGGCGAAAAAAGGACCTCCAGCTCCAATTGTCGCCTCAAAGCTTCGTCTACTAGGTATCTCAGCAGCTGAAATGAAGGAGCAGGGATGAGAGGGAGGAGATGGAGGATTCTGAGAGGCAGGAGGAAGTGGGTGGGGCTCGGGAGAAGGGAATCAGGAGAGAGCTGCTTCTGAAGTACTAAGGATGGGGGTCGGGTGGCCCCGAATTAACTTGAAGAGAATAGCCTGCCCCCTCCAGTAGGCTGACCTCTTATGCTGACCTCTGGAGGGGGCAGAGTAGCGGATTAGACTGCATGAGCGTCTATAACACTCAAATGGGGCACTGAGCAGCTCCCATAGCCGCGAAATTGCAGTCGCTCCAGCCGAATTGGCCGAAGCAGCTTCGCAGCAAAGTCAAAAGGCAGCCGGAGAGCAGACATTGCTAGGGCGAAAAAAAATACCTCCCGCTCCAATTGTCGCCTCAAAGCTTCGTCCACTAGGTATCTCAGCAGCTGAAATGAAGGAGCAGGGATGGGAGGGAGGAGATGGAGGATTCTGAGAGGCAGGAGGAAGTGGGTGGGGCTCGGGAGAAGGGAATCAGGAGAGAGCTGCTTCTGAAGTACTAAGGATGGGGGTCGGGTGGCCCCGAATTAACTTGAAGAGAATAGCCTGCCCCCCTCCAGTAGGCTGACCTCTTATGCTGACCTCTGGAGGGGGCAGAGTAGCGGATTAGACTGCATGAGCGTCTATAACACTCAAATGGGGCACTGAGCAGCTCCCATAGCCGCGAAATTGCAGTCGCTCCAGCCGAATTGGCCGAAGCAGCTTCGCAGCAAAGTCAAAAGGCAGCCGGAGAGCAGACATTGCTAGGGCGAAAAAAAATACCTCCCGCTCCAATTGTCGCCTCAAAGATTCGTCCACTAGGTATCTCAGCAGCTGAAATGAAGGAGCAGGGATGGGAGGGAGGAGATGGAGGATTCTGAGAGGCAGGAGGAAGTGGGTGGGGCTCGGGAGAAGGGAATCAGGAGAGAGCTGCTTCTGAAGTACTAAGGATGGGGGTCGGGTGGCCCGAATTAACTTGAAGAGAATAGCCTGCCCCTCCAGTAGGCTGACCTCTTATGCTGACCTCTGGAGGGGGCAGAGTAGCGGATTAGACTGCATGAGCGTCTATAACACTCAAATGGGGCACTGAGCAGCTCCATAGCCGCGAAATTGCAGTCGCTCCAGCCGAATTGGCCGAAGCAGCTTCGCAGCAAAGTCAAAAGGCAGCCGGAGAGCAGACATTGCTAGGGCGAAAAAAGGACCTCCAGCTCCAATTGTCGCCTCAAAGCTTCGTCTACTAGGTATCTCAGCAGCTGAAATGAAGGAGCAGGGATGAGAGGGAGGAGATGGAGGATTCTGAGAGGCAGGAGGAAGTGGGTGGGGCTCGGGAGAAGGGAATCAGGAGAGAGCTGCTTCTGAAGTACTAAGGATGGGGGGTCGGGTGGCCCCGAATTAACTTGAAGAGAATAGCCTGCCCCCTCCAGTAGGCTGACCTCTTATGCTGACCTCTGGAGGGGGCAGAGTAGCGGATTAGACTGCATGAGCGTCTATAACACTCAAATGGGGCACTGAGCAGCTCCCATAGCCGCAAAATTGCAGTCGCTCCAGCCGAATTGGCCGAAGCAGCTTCGCAGCAAAGTCAAAAGGCAGCCGGAGAGCAGACATTGCTAGGGCGAAAAAAGGACCTCCAGCTCCAATTGTCGCCTCAAAGCTTCGTCTACTAGGTATCTCAGCAGCTGAAATGAAGGAGCAGGGATGAGAGGGAGGAGATGGAGGATTCTGAGTGGCAGGAGGAAGTGGGTGGGGCTCGGGAGAAGGGAATCAGGAGAGAGCTGCTTCTGAAGTACTAAGGATGGGGGTCGGGTGGCCCCGAATTAACTTGAAGAGAATAGCCTGCCCCCCTCCAGTAGGCTGACCTCTTATGCTGACCTCTGGAGGGGGCAGAATAGCGGATTAGACTGCATGAGCGTCTATAACACTCAAATGGGGCACTGAGCAGCTCCCATAGCCGCGAAATTGCAGTCGCTCCAGCCGAATTGGCCGAAGCAGCTTCGCAGCAAAGTCAAAAGGCAGCCGGAGAGCAGACATTGCTAGGGCGAAAAAAGGACCTCCAGCTCCAATTGTCGCCTCAAAGCTTCGTCTACTAGGTATCTCAGCAGCTGAAATGAAGGAGCAGGGATGAGAGGGAGGAGATGGAGGATTCTGAGAGGCAGGAGGAAGTGGGTGGGGCTCGGGAGAAGGGAATCAGGAGAGAGCTGCTTCTGAAGTACTAAGGATGGGGGTCGGGTGGCCCGAATTAACTTGAAGAGAATAGCCTGCCCCCCTCCAGTAGGCTGACCTCTTATGCTGACCTCTGGAGGGGGCAGAGTAGCGGATTAGACTGCATGAGCGTCTATAACACTCAAATGGGGCACTGAGCAGCTCCCATAGCCGCAAAATTGCAGTCGCTCCAGCCGAATTGGCCGAAGCAGCTTCGCAGCAAAGTCAAAAGGCAGCCGGAGAGCAGACATTGCTAGGGCGAAAAAAGGACCTCCAGCTCCAATTGTCGCCTCAAAGCTTCGTCTACTAGGTATCTCAGCAGCTGAAATGAAGGAGCAGGGATGAGAGGGAGGAGATGGAGGATTCTGAGTGGCAGGAGGAAGTGGGTGGGGCTCGGGAGAAGGGAATCAGGAGAGAGCTGCTTCTGAAGTACTAAGGATGGGGGTCGGTGGCCCCGAATTAACTTGAAGAGAATAGCCTGCCCCCCTCCAGTAGGCTGACCTCTTATGCTGACCACTGGAGGGGGCAGAATAGCGGATTAGACTGCATGAGCGTCTATAACACTCAAATGGGGCACTGAGCAGCTCCCATAGCCGCGAAATTGCAGTCGCTCCAGCCGAATTGGCCGAAGCAGCTTCGCAGCAAAGTCAAAAGGCAGCCGGAGAGCAGACATTGCTAGGGCGAAAAAAGGACCTCCAGCTCCAATTGTCGCCTCAAAGCTTCGTCTACTAGGTATCTCAGCAGCTGAAATGAAGGAGCAGGGATGAGAGGGAGGAGATGGAGGATTCTGAGAGGCAGGAGGAAGTGGGTGGGGCTCGGGAGAAGGGAATCAGGAGAGAGCTGCTTCTGAAGTACTAAGGATGGGGGTCGGGTGGCCCCGAATTAACTTGAAGAGAATAGCCTGCCCCCCTCCAGTAGGCTGACCTCTTATGCTGACCTCTGGAGGGGGCAGAGTAGCGGATTAGACTGCATGAGCGTCTATAACACTCAAATGGGGCACTAAGCAGCTCCCATAGCCGCGAAATTGCAGTTGCTCCAGACGAATTGGCCGAAGCAGCTTCGCAGCAAAGTCAAAAGGCAGCCGGAGAGCAGACATTGCTAGGGCGAAAAAAGGACCTCCAGCTCCAATTGTCGCCTCAAAGCTTCGTCTACTAGGTATCTCAGCAGCTGAAATGAAGGAGCAGGGATGAGAGGGAGGAGATGGAGGATTCTGAGAGGCAGGAGGAAGTGGGTGGGGCTTGTAAGCATCAAGACAATAAGCAACACCACAATAAGCAGGAAGGCAGTACACAGCACTATTGCAAGCAGCAAGACAGTGGTCAACACAACAATAAGCATCGAGGAGTACGCAGCACCATTGCAAGCAGCACGACAGTAAGCAGCACCACAATAAGCATTAAGCAGTATGCAGCAACGCAGCAAACATTGAGACAATAAGCAACACCACAATAAGCAGGAAGGCACTAAACAGCACAACTGGAAGCAACAAGACGCTAAGCAGCACAACAATAAGCATTGAGGAATACGCAGCGCCATTGCAAGCAGCACGACAGTAAGCAGCACCACAATAAGCATTAAGCATTACGCAGCAACGCTGCAAGCATCAAGACAATGAGCAACACCACTATAAGCAGGTAGGCAATACACAGCACCACTGCAAGCAGCAAGACAGCAAGCATCACAACAATACGCATTAAGGAGTACGCAGCGCTATTGCAAGCAGCACAACAGTAAGCAGCGCAACAATAAGCATTAAGCAGTATGCGGCAACGCTGTAAGCATCGAGACAATAAGCAACACCACAATAAGCAGGAAGGCAGTACACAGCACTATTGCAAGCAGCAAGACAGTGGTCAGCACAACAATAAGCATCCAGGAGTACGCAGCACCATTGCAAGCAGCACGACAGTAAGCAGCACCACAATAAGCATTAAGCAGTATGCAGCAACGCAGCAAACATTGAGACAATAAGCAACAACACAATAAGCAGGAAGGCACTAAACAGCACAACTGGAAACAACAAGACGCTAAGCAGCACAACAATAAGCATTGAGGAATACGCAGCGCCATTGCAAGCAGCACGACAGTAAGCAGCACTACAATAAGCATTAAGCAGTACGCAGCAACGCTGCAAGCATCGAGACAATGAGCAACACCACTATAAGCAGGTAGGCAATACACAGCACCACTGCAAGCAGCAAGACAGCAAGCATCACAACAATACGCATTAAGGAGTACGCAGCGCTATTGCAAGCAGCACAACAGTAAGCAGCGCAACAATAAGCATTAAGCAGTATGCGGCAACGCTGTAAGCATCGAGACAATAAGCAACACCACAATAAGCAGGAAGGCAGTACACAGCACTATTGCAAGCAGCAAGACAGTGGTCAGCACAACAATAAGCATCCAGGAGTACGCAGCACCAGTGCAAGCAGCATGACAGTAAGCAGCACCACAATAAGCATTTAGCAGTATGCAGCAATGCTGCAAGCATCGAGACAATAAGCAACACCACAATAATCAGGAAGGCAGTACACAGCAGCACTGTAAGCAGCTAAACAGTAGGCAACACAATAATAAGCATGAAGGAAGACGCAGCGCCATTGCAAGCAGCACAACAGTAAGCAGCACCACAATAAGCATTAAGCAGTATGCGGCAACACTGTAAGCATCAAGACAATAAGCAACACCACAATAAGCAGGAAGGCAGTTCACAGCACTATTGCAAGCAGCAAGACAGTGGTCAGCACAACAATAAGCATCGAGGAGTATGCAGCACCATTGCAAGCAGCATGACAATAAGCATTAAGCAGTATGCGGCAACGCTGGAAGCATCGAGACAATAAGCAACACCACAATAAGCAGGAAGGCAGTTCACAGCACCACTGTAAGCAGCTCAACAGCAGGCAACCCAATAATAAGCATGAAGGAAGACGCAGCGCCATTGCAAGCAGCATGACAGTAAGCAGCACCGCAATAAGCATTAAGCAGTATGCGGCAACGCTGTAAGCATCGAGACAATAAGCAACACCACAATAAGCAGGAAGGCAGTTCACAGCACAATTGCAAGCAGCAAGACAGTGGTCAGCACAACAATAAGCATCGAGGAGTACGCAGCACCATTGCAAGCAGCATGACAGTAAGCAGCACCACAATTAGCATTAAGCAGTATGCAGCAACGCTGCAAGCATTGAGACAATAAGCAACACCACAATAAGCAGGAAGGCAGTACACAGCACCACTGGAAGCAGCAAGACAGTAAGCAGCACAACAATAAGCATCGAGGAGTACGCAGCGCCACTGCAAGCAGCATGACAGTAGGCAGCACCACAATCAGCATTAAGCAGTACGCAGCAGTGCTGCAAGCATCAAGACAATAAGCAACACCACTGCAAGCAGCAAGACAGTAAGCAGCACAATAATAAGCATTAAGGAGTACGCAGCGCCATTGCAAGCAGCACAACAGTAAGCAGCACCACAATGAGCATTAAGCAGTACGCAGCACTGCTGCAAGCATCGAGACAATAAGCAACACCACAATAAAAAGGAAGGCAGTACACAGCACAACTGTAAGCAGCACGGCAGTATGTGGCACCACAATAAGCAGGTAAGCAGTACCCCGCTCTGCTGAAAGCAGGAAGACAAGAAGTAACACCACAATAATCAGGTAAGCAGTACGCAGCACCATTGCGAGCAGGAAGACAATATGCAGCACCACGATAAGCATGAAGCCATACACAGCACTGCTACAAGCAGCGAGACAATAAGCAACAGCACAATAATCAGGTGAGAGGTATGCAGCACCATTGCAAGCAGTAATGAAGGGTAGGGTGCACGGCAAGGGGCAGGATGATGATGAGCAGAGCAGGGCAAGCGCTAGAGATCAAGGAAGGGAAGGGAGCATGGCAAGGGGCAGGGATGTGATGAGCATAGCAGGGCATGCATTAGATAGCAATGGAGGTCAGGGAGCACAGCAAGGGGCATGACGGTGATGAACAGAACTGGGCATGCGTTGGAGAGAAATGAAGGGCAGTATGCAGGGTTCTGCAAGATGGGGAGGATGGTAGTGCATGCCATGAGATGGGAGTGCGGCCGAGAAGGTCCAGATCAAGGCAGGGCGGTAAGTAAAGCATGGCATTGCGGCATGAGCTTGCTTGACTTTTGAATTCGCCTTCATGAACCTATGGAAGACGGTAGAATGAAAGCCTCTTACCTAAGGTGCCAGCTTCTGGGGGTTTATTGTTGGCCTGCAAGAAATCCAAGTGGATGAGGGGTGGTTCACTGAGTAAGAGATAGAATGGGCAAAATTACAGGCATGGGCATGGTGGGTTTTCAGCAGACGACTAACGAATTAAGATCAAGATCCAGCCTTAGGTGCAGGAGGCTGGGATAGCTGAGTCGCGGCAGGCGATGCGATTTTTTGGAGGTAGGGGATCGGAGGTTGGACACTAGAGCGATGCGCATTTTCGCAGGGAGCCCTCTCTGGCAACCAATCGCTATTGGCAAAGGATTGAATAGAGACTTTGTTTAATCCAGTAGCATTCTCGGACAGTTTTCAAGATAATTCATCAACCACAGCATGAGCAGCGCACCCGACTGCCACTGTGGGTGCTGGTTTGAATGCGTATCAGCGGACACTAGCGTTTGGTCCGACCGGTACGAAGTGTGCCCCGCCCCTGGTGTGTGCCCCGCAGGGTTCTGAAGCAGATGCAGAAGTGGGGGGATTCCTTCAAGCCATGCTGTTGAGATTCCTTCATGCCAGGCCAAGTCTAGCAGACTATCTGTGTAGGACTTCCTTTGCTGTGCCAATCGCGTTTATATACTATAAGCAGTCAACCGCTCGTATGGTAGTGACAAATATCTGATAAAAATAGACTGGCCCACAACTACCTGGAAATACAACTATTACTACATTTCAATGCATGAACATAAGTCTTATTCTTTATACCGGTATATGCGTGGTAAGTCAAATATATGCGGAATGATTATATGAAGAGATTGCATCTAATACATATTTCAGAAGTATGCTTTTATTTTGATTGATTACTGTGTATTATTACCGAAGACAGTGAAGGTGTAGCCAAGTTCAAGTCTGTGGTAACGAATTCAATCTAAAACATATTATTCATACGGATGACTCATATAACGGATACAATGCCGGCGACTTTTGTAGATCATCTATAGATACGGCTGACTGGTGTAACGAATACAATGTCGGAGACATCTGTATATCATTTCTAGATACGGCTTGTTTGTGTTACGAATACAATGCTGGAGACTTTTGAAACATATAGATTCATACATGTGACTTGTGTTACGAATACAATGTTGGAGACTTCTGTAGATCATCTATATATACGGCTGACTCGTGTAACGAATACAATGCTGGAGACATCTGCAGATGACTGTTAGATAATGACTTTTAGATACGGCTTGGACGCTTGGTTATATAACGAATTCAATGCTGGAAACTTGTGAAACACATACATTCATACGGGCGACTCTTGTAACAAATAGAATGCTGGAAACTTATGACACATACAGATTCAAATGGGTGACTCGTGTAACGAATACAATGTGGAGACTCCTGTACGCGCCGGAAGTATTGGCAATATGAAGTATTGGCACATTTCATTTTACCCCTATAACTGGGTCTCAGAAAAGAATGGCAAAACTAACTTGGCAAAGGGGTCTATGGCTTTGACTGTCTCAAGATTAGATCTGAAATTCAGTTGGCAAATTGTCTTTTTGCTTACATGTTTTGTTACATTTCCTCGTTACATGTTCACAAAGTAGTCTGCCCAAGTTTTCTGTAAAACCATGTGACAATTCAAAACAGGAGTATCATACTTGCTAGGGCTTATAAACCAGACCGGTACATAGCTCCAGCCAGCCAAATTGCTGGCTGTAGCCATATAACCAAGTTCAAGGTCTTGTTACCTTTTTTCATTTTTCAATTCAAACCAGATTCAAGTGTGACTCAAATAGTCAAATGATTTATTATGGGCATAAGCACCAAGAATATCGTTGGCTCTACATATCATCTGTCACGTGTGCAATCTAAACAAAGTACTTGAACCGTGCAAATAAATAGAGTAGGCAAGTGCCTGAAATCTGAGCACATAACTAATTCAGCTTAACTGCTTTACATTTAGCTGACCACTAGACTAGCAGCTGCCTAGCGGCTATGCATATAATATAATAAGGTTGGCGCCTGCGAAGTACAGTTAGTAAGTGCTGGAGCCGCTCTACATATTGCCTGCCAACCTTGCAATCTAAACACAGCAATTGAACCCTGCAGATCCGCCTACTAGGCAGGTGCCCGCAATCTGAGCACATCAATAATTCAGCTGGATAGCTTTACTTATAGCAGACCTATAAACGAGCACCTGACTAGGAGGTATACATATTATCTAATTAGGTTGGCTCCTGCATTGTACAGACAGCAAGTGCTAGGGCCACTTTACGTATAGTCTGCCTCGCGTCCACAAGCCCCCCCCCCCCCCCCCCCCCCCCCCCCCCCCCACACACACACACACACCAAAACACACCACCACCCACCTGCCACCACCCACCCAACCTAATGGCATTCCCCCCCCCCCCCCACCCCCCCCCCCACCCTTGATGGCTGCCATACTCAAGTTGGCAGCTTCAACCCCATCTCCACCCTGATGCGACCCCACCCCTTGTTAGAATATCAGTTAGCACTTGCCTTGTGATACTTGATGACGGACTAGACTTCATGTGATGCTAATGAGGTAAAGGCAAAACGCTGCCCCCGGAGGGATTCGAACCCCTGTCGAATCTCCGAATAGCTCGTGGCGCTACACCTCTCAGCCAGTAGTAATATGCCGTGCCGTATTTTGTGAGTACGAGTTACCCGTGGTGGCCAACCGGTTGTTACCGCCCTATGGCCGGTTTAGGGATGCTTCGCGGTAGCTACTGAAGGAATCTACCGGTGGAATCTTCCAAAGATGCCTTCCGTAGATTCCCTCCCGAACAGTATAAAAGGGGACTCACGAGAGCAGAGTACCACTTACTCTCTCTCTGGTCCCCAGGTAAGATTTGCTGTCCTACTTCCATTACTGCGTCTCTTGCTATGATCTTTGGTGCTCCAGAAAGCTGAGACTCGCGCGCATATGTTCGCGCGCATCTGACCGAGCGAATCTGTTCGCGCGCATCTGACTGCGCGCATTTGTTCAAAGCTAGTTGTTCAGCTTTGTTTGCTGCTTTCTCTTTCTCTCTGCTTTGATACTCTGACTCTTAGTTCTAATTGCTTTGCTTAGATATTGAAGGCTCTTCGCCTGCTTCGTGTACATTGCCTGTTCCCACTTGTCAGTTCTAAGGCATTCGCTTCTCTTTGTAGTTGTTTTGTTTCTGATGTAATTACCACTTACTCTCTCTCTGGTCCCCAGGTCCCCAGCCTATTTATTCTTCAGGTTATGGGCTCATCGCGCTAAAGTGCTGGATTGCTACCCACTGCGGATTGAATTGAAGCTGGCTGGATTGCCCCTCCTTTTAGCTGGACTGCTTTGTTGTGCTGGACTGCACAGCCCCCCTCTTCTTCAGCTCCTAGTACTGTGCTGGACTGCATAGTTGTCTGAAGCTGGACTGCTCCATCTTTTTGCTGGACTGCAAAACCCCCTCTGCAACCTTCTCTTCCTCATCCATCTGCTTTACAATGGAGGACACAAGGGTCTCTATGCCCAAGTTGGATGACAACAATTATGGGGTCTGGAGTGTTAGGATGATGGCATGCCTTGCCTTGAAGGTGTCCAAGGCTATTTCAGAGGACACGGTGGACCCTGAGGATGATCTGCAAGCAAGATCCTTGCTGGTCATTCAGGTGAAGGATCACCTCCTGCCCTTCATCAAGAATGAGAAGACTGCCAAGGGCATGTGGTTGAAGCTTGAGGAGCTGCACAAGAACAGGTCCAGGGCTCGCTTGAATCTGATGCGCCGAGAGCTGGCGCAACTGAAGAAGGATCCCAAGGAGACTGTAGCCAAGTACACTGCCCGTGCGGAGTCACTCAGGGATCAGCTTGCAGCAGCAGGGTATACCACCTCTTCTGCTGACCTGATCAGCACTGTGTTGAATGGACTGCCTAAGGAGTTTGACACTGCAGTCCAAATCCTGGAGGCAGAGGACAACTCGGATCTGAGTGATGTCCTGGCCAGACTCTTGATTGCTGAAGCAAGGATGAGCAGGAAGGATGATCGTACCAGAGCTGAGGACCACGGCTCTGCTCTTGCTAGACATGGCGGCACCCCCCTATCGCGTCCAGGTCAGGCTCGTCCGGGTCAGACCACGGACAAGGACAAGAGGACCTGCTACTACTGTGGTAACGCGGGTCACATTGCAAAGGATTGTTGCAAGAAGAAATCTGACAAAGCCTCCGGGAAGTATACTCCCAAGACCCAGCCGGGTAACAACGCCACAGTCGCCACTTGCCTTCACCTGCGCTCGGGTGGCACTGCTGCACTCACTGATGAGGACTTGCCCCCTTTTGATTGGTGAAGTGACTTGGATGCTGGACTCAGGTGCTTCCCACTAACATCAACGGGACCGGCGATCTGCTTGTGAACATCAGACACCCTGGATACACCACTTCAATTCAGGTTTGCTGACGGAGAGGGACATCGGGCGGAGTACGCTGGCGACGTCCTCCTGGAATCTGTAAATGGAGAGTATGTTCAGCTGCAGAATGTCCATTACGTCCCTGTATCTGCCAGAAATCTGATCTCCCTCTCAAGCGTTATGCGGAACGGAGCTCAGATAGAATACTGGGACGACACACGTTGTATCTTTGCCAAGAATGGTGTGCGCATCGAAGCGGTTTTGCATCAACGGCGTGTTATGAGGTGGAGGGGATGGTGCCCGCGAGGCAGACATGCCAGTTGCTCCTCTTTTTACTGACGGTACTGTGTGCGCTGCAGTTGAGACGCCGGAGCTTTGGCATGCCAGGTTTGGTCATCTAGGGATGACAAACTTGGCCACTCTGCAGGCCAAGCAGATGGGTACAGGGCATGAAGGTAGAAGCTGAGGCATTCAAGGACTTCAAGATCCCTGCGAGGCTTGCGTGCTGTCGAAGCAGACCCGCAATCCTTTACTGCCAGTAAGTCAGCACCTGTGAAGGGACTGCTTCATGTGGACTATGTGGTCCTTTCACACCTCCTCTCTAGGGCAGAGCAAGTACTTCCTGGGTGTGTTGGAGGACCACTCTAGGTACAGCTTTGTCATCATGCTGAAGACCAAGGACCAAGGCATCAGCAGCCTTGCATGACCTCATTCTCATGCTGCAGACTCAACATGGCATCACTGTCAAGATAGTGCGCTCGGACAGAGGAGGAGAATTCTGCAATGGTGAACTCGCTGCCTTCTTTGCTTCCAGAGGGATTGTCCATTAAACCACAGCCCCTTACAGCCCCGAGAGCAATGGGCGCGGCGGAGCGTTTGAACAGGACCCTAATGGAAAAGGTTAGGGCCTACTCCTTCACAGTGGTGCCCCCTTCTACTTTGGGCTGAGGGCCTACAGACAGCTAACACTTTAAGGAATGCCTCCCCAGTCAGTGGCCGGGAGCTTACGCCTCAACCAGCTGTCTGACAGGGTCAGTCCCAGAAGTATCCACTTCAAGATTTTTTGGGTGCAAGGCCTTTGCCCATGTGCCCAAGCTGAAGCGGCGCAAGCTGGATGCTGTAAGCAGACCAGGTGTCTTCATTGGGTACGAGGCCAACTCCAAGGCATTCCGGATTTTTTTTTTTTTTTTTTTTTCTACATAGGGAGGAATCAGGAAAGGGAACATCTGATAAAACCTAGCCCTATGTGACCAAGGAAGAAAACCCGAAGAAGAAGATTAGAAGACATGGACCAAAAGTCCGCTAAGACAAAAGATCCAAGACAAAAGACGAAAAGACTAGGGGACAAAAGAACGAGGGACACAAACTAATTACTAGGAGGACAAAGGACAAAGGGCCTTCCGAGCACCACCGACCCACCTCCAAGCAACACTGTTCCATCCCCAACCAATAAAACCCACCCACTGTAAAATCCAAGAGCAACACACAAGAAAAAGAATGAAAGGGCATGCATGACACCTGAAGGTCTTGCTGATCTCTAAGATCCTGGATCCAGACGGCAAGACTGTGCGTGTGGCTCGGGATGTTACCTTCCATGAGGGTGTCTTTCCCATATAAGGCAACAGCGCCGATGCACCGGCCCATATGAATGATGAGCCACTGTTGATTGTAAGACATCAAGCTGGAACTGATGAGGAACCCGTTAGTGCACCTTCTGGCACCTCACCAGCGGCACCCACTACCCGCGACGGATGAAGCTGACAGTGAGGAGAAGACTTGCCCCTTTGCACATGGATACTGACTCAGATGAGGAAGATGAGGACATTGCTGCTCCACTGCCTACTCAAGATGCACCTCCCTCCGCGGCGATCATCTAAGACTCAGGCAGGCACCTTCCAGAGTGGTGGGCCAGCTCAGCTGCTGTTGTTAGGAACTTCAGCCTGAGCCAGTGTCTGTAAAGGAAGCTCTCACTGGTTGTGGTCCGAAGCTCAGCTAAAAGTGGAAAGCTTGCAATGGATGAAGAGTATGCAGCTCTGCTCCACAACAAGAACTTGGGAGGTTGAGGACAGACCCCTGGAACAATGTACTCTGTCAAGTGGATCTTCAAGAGGAAGCGAGACGCTAGCCCGCGTAAACATCGAGCGTACAAGGCTCGCCTGGTAGTTGTTTGGATGCAGGCAAAGCGGGAGGGTCTCGACCACAATGAGATATACGCACCTGTAGGGAAGCCGCAACTCTGCGCACCCTCTTGGCTGTCACAGCTGCACCGCGATCTTTGAACTGTATCAGCGTGGACGTTTGCCAACATGCGTTCCTCAATGGGGAACTGGAAGAGGATCTGTGGATGCAGCAACCTCCAGGTTTTGCAGTTGGGGGAAGCGACCGCGCATGCCCATTTGCGGCAAGACTCTCTATGGTTGAAGCAGAGCCCCGTGCTTTGGTAATGATGCCAAACTTGCGCTCTCAGCTGGCTGGAGGCCATTGGCTTTTAATGCCTCTGTGGCCGACCCTGGGATTGTTCATCATGGATGGCTGGCTCTGGTGACTGGACCTATGTTGCTGATCCATGCTGGACGACAATCCTGATTGCCGGTTTAAGCAAGAAGGAGTCACAACTGGTGAAAACCAAGCTGGCTGAAGTCTTCAAATCAAGGACAGTGGGGGAATCCTCCCTTCTACTTTGGTATGGACATCATCAGGGACAGAGGAGATGAAGACACTCCTCTTGACTCAGAAAAAGGTATGTGGCTGACCTCATGGACAAGTTTGCCTCACATGCCAAGTCAAAGACAGGTGCCACTATTCCCCAGCCACCAAGCTGACCCAAAGGCAGGAGAGCTAATGGACCAGACTGTTGTGAGCTACAGCGAATCATCATTGAGGTCTGATGTATCATGTTGCAGTGTGCACCAGGCCCTGACCTCTCACAGTCCAGTGGGAGCTTTGGCCAGGTACAATGGTCAAACACCCACTGAGGACACTGGCTGCTGCAAGCATTGTGTTTGGCGTCCATTTCTGGCACTCTGGACTAAATGGGTTTGTTCTTTGGAGGCCGTGCTGCTGCTGGAGCTTCAGGGCTACGCTGACTCAAACTTCGTTGGACGACACTTGACACAACACGCAGGTCGACGAGCTGCTACGCTTTCAGGCTGAATGGAGCTGTGGTCTCGCTGGCAGAGCCGACTGCAGCCCACGGTGGCGCACTCACACCACAGAGGCTTGAGTACATGGCTGCTGTGGTGCAGCTGTCCTATATGGAAGCACTCTGGTCACGGGAAGCTTCTACCTGAGTTTGGAATGGTGTAGGAGCAGTACTATCTACGGTGACAACCAAGCAGGCCATTAAGCTGCTGAAGAACCCCATCTCCTGCGTGCGCAGAAGCATATTGATGTTGTGCAACATTTGCGCGTGAGGAGTGGCAAGGTCAAAAGTGTGACCTTCACCTACATCCCACTAAGGAAATGGTGGCGGATGTACTCACTAAAATCTGCCCTAGGTGAAGTTTTTGAGCTGTGCACGCCTCGGGTTGGGAGTTACAACAAGTAAAACATTCCAGTCAGTCATGCGAGTGGGAGTGGTTTAGAATATCAGTTAGCACTTGCTTGTGATATTGATGAACGGACTAGACTTCATGTGATGCCTAATTTTAGGTAAAGGCAACGCTGCCCCCCGAGGATTCAACCCTGTCGAATCTCGAATAGCTGCGTGGCGCTACAACCTCTCAGCCAGGTAGTTAATATGCCGTGCCGTATTTTGTGAGTACGAGTTACCCGTGGTGGCAACCGGTTGTTACCGGCCTATGGCGTTTAGGGATGCTTCCGCGGTAGCTACTGGGGATCTACCGGTGGAATCCTTCCAAAGATGCCTTCGTTAAATTCCCTCCCGAACAGTATAAAAGGGGACTTCAGAGAGGCAGAGTAACCTTACGATCTCTCTCTGGTCCCAGGTAAAGATTTTACTGTCCTACTGCCATTACTGTGCGTCACTTGCTATGATCTTTTGGTGCCAGAAGCTGAAGAACTCGCGGCATGATGTTCGCTTCAGAATGACCGAGCGAATCTGTTCGGCGCGCATCTGAACTGCGCGCCATTTGTTCAAAGCTATAGTTGTTTGCAGCTTTGGTTTGCTGCTCTCGTCTTTCTCTCTGCTTTGATACTCTGACTCTTAGTGTCTAATTGTTTGCTTAGATATTGAAGGTCTTCGCCTGCTTCGTGTACATTGCTGTTCCAACTTGTCAGCTTCTAAGGCATTCGCTTTCTCTTTGTAGTTTGTTTTGTTTCTGAGATGTATTACCACTTGCTCTCTCTCTGGTCGCCAAGGTCCCCAGCCTATTTATTCTTCACCCCTCATGGCTATCCCATTCCACCCGAACATTTGCAATGTGAATGTCTGACAGTGAATGTTTATGTCCGGAAGTGTATGTGTAATGCCTTGTCTTGTCACTGTCAATGTCCTTGCCTCTGTCTATTGCTTCTGCTTTCTGTCTGGGGAGGGATGGAGGGAGGGATGGAGGGAGAGGGAGAGGGGAGAGGGAGAGGGAGAGGGAGAGGGAGAGGGAGAGGGAAGGGAGAGGGAGAGGGAGAGGGAGAAGGGAAGGAAGGGAGAGGGAGAGGGAGAGGAGAGGGAGAGTGGAGAGGGAGAGGGAAGGGAAAGGGAGAGGAGAGGGGAGGAGAGGGTAGAGGGAGAGGGAGAGGGAGAGGGAGAGGGAGAAGGGAGAGGAGAGGGAGAGGGAAGAGGGAGCGGGAGAGGGAGAGGGAGAGGGAGAGGGAGAGGGAGAGGGAAGAGGGAGAGGGAGAGGAGAGGGAGAGGGAGAGGGAGGGGAGAGGGAGAGGGAAGAGGGAGAGGAGA
>CM039463.1:86938793-86998949 GCA_022414725.1 Microglena sp. YARC | reverse complement strand
AAAAACTGCATGCACATACACACACAAACATAAATACACTAACACAAATACAATACCACATACACACAAAAACAAAAACACAACGCAACACGCACAAAATAATAACAACAAACACAGACACCAACGGAATGAATTTAGAAAAACACTACTTAAAGCACCAAACCGCACAACACACCAACGCACACAAACACCCATACACATGCAGCACAAACAAACTAACACAACCACAAGCACAACAAACAAGCACACACACACACACAATCACACACATCGACCACCACCATCAACCACCCCCACCTTAATCCATCTTAATCCCAGCCCCCCCACACAACCCAGATGGACCGCCACTACCAACCCCCCACCTTGAACCCCGACCTTCCCCCCACACACAACTGACGTACCGGTGCATCAGAACATACTTGCTTGCTGATGCAAACACTCCAACCTGAACCAGAGTGCGCCCGTTTTCTTTTTTTTTTTTTTGTACATAGGGAAACCAGGAAGGGAACATCTAGGATAAAACCTAGGCCCTATGTTGACGAGGAAGAAACAAACCAAAGAAGAAGACTAGAGGACATGGACCATCTTTGGATGCACATTTGTAGATCCTCGGAGTATCATGTATTTCATGGTACAGTGTCTGTCGGTCGTAAAGTACGCTGTGCGTGCGTAGTGCTACGTATCACTGTGGATCGAGAGGCGGAAAATGTAGCGAGAACGGAAGCGAAGCGTTTAACTCTTAGGAGAGGAGAAGATGGAGTACCTCGGGTACCTATGCTGTAAAACGGAGATCGCCGCGTGGACTGAAATCTCCTCGCCCCCCCCCCCCTCCTCCCCCAACTTAACTACAAGAGGGGAGGGGGGTGGGTGGGTGGGGTGGGTGGGGGGGCGGGCGGGGCATAGTGCTGGTGCGAATGAATTCGCCGTCGAATTGCACTTCTTGAGAGGACCGAATGGGATCCTCCGGCGGGGCATGGGTGGTTGGGCTTGCGGTGTAGATTTATGCAGAATAAAATTGATAGTTTTTTTTTTTTTTTTTTTTTTTATTATGGGTATGACTAAGACAAGATTAATAATGCTGAACAAGAGTTGGTAGTCATAAGATAATCGGAAAACTATGGCGGGCATGAGGCGCTAAGGGCAGCCGCAGGAGAGGTAAACATACAGCTGCAATTCGGGTGCGTGCTTAGTGAAAAGTCCTGAAGATTTACTTCGAAACTGACACTCATCAGATACGTGAGTAACCTGTTGTGGCCACAAAGAATGAAGTAGCAGTCTTGTCGCAACAGGAGGGCAGTCGCAAAACATTGGCAGCCTTCACACAAACCTTGTTTTCGAGGAATGCATTTCTAATTTACGCAGTTCAGAGCTCATTCAGCTCTGTCTATGCTTCCTCTATCTTGGAATGAGTGGCATACACTCGCAGGCACGCGAGAATCGCCACCAGAGAGCAAAACAAGCGGGCAATTATTCTTCACGAGGGAGCGTATTACATCTCGCGATTAATAAGCATCAAGGTAACGTGGTCGAGCATTCTGTATCAGCGATGATATGGGTGGAACGGGATGTATGCGGTCCGTCGCCACAAGATCACTCTTTTCGAACCATGCTCAGCCTGACGCCACCTCGATCGGTACGATAAAATACAAATTCGGCATCGAATCAATCCATTCGCTACATCGCGCAACAACGGGCCTTTCCCGCAGTTGACTGAGCGGATGTCCTTGAGACGGT
This sequence comes from Microglena sp. YARC, assembly GCA_022414725.1. Taxonomy (NCBI): domain Eukaryota; kingdom Viridiplantae; phylum Chlorophyta; class Chlorophyceae; order Chlamydomonadales; family Chlamydomonadaceae; genus Microglena; species Microglena sp. YARC. The sequence continues at coordinate 86,997,215 of CM039463.1, read as the reverse complement.
GCCACAGAGTCTTGGGAGGAGAAGCACTAGTCTGAAGATGTGCCATGACGTGATTCCTCCTCCTGCAGTCTAGAAGGGATGCAACAAAGCATTGAGAAAGATTGCAACCATGCAGCAGAGAGCGGCTGGTGGTGATGCAAAGTAAGCCCGGAAGATGAACTTATAACAAGAGAGGCATTTGCAATAAGCCAACATGCGCCCTCCAATAATAATTGAGATGGTGTGGAGACCATAGAGCTGCTGCACGTGAAGAATGCTATGGGCACTGTGCTGGGTAGCTGCAGCCTTGCAAAGGCATTACCCCTGTAACGAACCGGCATGCCACAGCAATCTGTGAGGTGTGTCTGAGGATGAGGTGGTAGCAGTTCAAGTGATGGTGGCCAAGCGCGGTCCAGATCTCAGGCAGGGTAATGTCTTGTGGAAGATTCAGAAGCAGAGACGGTCTGGAACACACTGCGGGATAAGCCAGGCCGAATTGGCTTGACGATGTATGTCTCCTTGATGGATCAGCACCATCTGTGGCTTGGATTGAGGACAACGTGCTTGCCGTCGTCAGCAAACGATTGGTGGCAGGAGCGAACTCTCCTGAGAAGACAGAAGGATTGGCAGAGTATCTACAAGATCTCAGTTGTTATTGTAGGCGATGAAGGTTCTCAGCGATTGAGACCCATTGATTACAGCTCAAGCCCACCCTGAGGGAAAGCCGGAAGTGTTGGGAAGAAGGTAGTGAAGACCTGTTTGAGACGCACTCAAGTAGAGCTGCTATTCATGAGGATATCGCACCAGCGCGTGATGCCTGCACTATTGAATCCCATGGCTGGCATTGTCTATAGGAGCCATCCCCAGTTGACATAATCATAAGCTTTAGTGAGGTCAGAATGCAGCAACCAGCCTGGTAAGCCAAGCTCTTTCAAGCGCGCAGCCAGGCCTAGGTGAAAGCGGATGTTGTCACTGATGTCTCTGCCACGGAGGAAAAGCTGATTGAGTGACGTCGAGAGAATATTCCAGTGGCGTTGCAGCCGGTGATCCATGATCAAAAGGATCAGCTTAAGGTCACATTGAAGAAGGTGATAGGACGGTAACCTGCAAAGGAGTCCTGGGGCTAACCAGTCTTGTGGAGAAGGCAGATGGTTCCCTGAAGGAGGGGTGCTAGGGGGGTCGTTTTAACTTGATTCAGGTAGGCAGAGTTAAAAACCATTTGAAGGATCGGGGACAGTTCTCCAAGGAACGCATTGTAGACTTCAAAAGGAAGTATGTCATAACCTGGGCTGGAGCCTCGAGAAGCAGAGCGGATGGCAAGGTCCATCTCCTCTGATGTGATCAGGCCATCGCCATTGACGCCTTCTGCAAGGGCTGCATAACTAGGGGGGCGGGGGCGAGGGAGGGATGTGAGCAGAAGATTCTGATTAGCCTGGTTGATGAGAGGGTTGGGACGGTACAGTCCAAAGGAGGAATCACCACTGGACAAGTCCTATACGCCAGTCCTATGTTAACTCCTATCATTGATGAGAGGTCAGCCACATAAAGGGTGTGATGCTGGGGTGGCCCTGGAGGCTGGATAAGCTTGATGTGGACTGGGGGGTGAGGGGAACAGGAAAGGTGGTGGAAGTAGAAGGAAGATGAATCCCCAAAAGTGTGCTTGGGGATAGGTAGAGCTTTGAGCATTTTTTTTTTTTTTTTTTACATAGGGAGGAACCAGGAAAGGGAACATCTGATAAAACCTAGCCCTATGTGACCAAGAAGAAAAACCAAAAGAAAAAGACTAGAAGACATGGACCAAAAGTCGCTAAGACAAAGATCCAAGACAAAAGACGAAAAGACTAGGGGACAAAAGAACGAGGGACACAAACTAATTACTAGGAGGACAAAGGACAAAGGGCCTTCCGAGCACCACCCCCACCTCCAAGCAACACTGTTCCTCCCCAACCAACAAAACACCACACAGCATTGGAGCAAGAAGTTGCTGCCAAGCGAGTGTTGCTGCTAATGCCTTAGCCTTGGCTATGTTGAGGCGTGCCAGGAAAGAAATCGCATCGGGGGAGAAATGCACCTGTGAGAATTCTTGCCGGGCGTCGTCCTCTGCTAAGCGGGCGGCACGCTGGTGGTCACAGCGATGCTTCTTGTAAATGGCCCAACTGCTGGTGCGAATAACTTCCTTCATGTTGTCCCATTTTGTGACTATGTCTGAATCGGGTAAGAGGTTTAGGAGGAGGGATTGCGAAGCGATGATGTTCTTGAGCTCATCACATGCTTCTGGAATGTTGAGGAGGAGGAGGGGGAACCCTTGCAGCCCTTGGCACTTGGGTGGAGCGTGGCCTAGGAAGGAGAGGGTTATAGAAACAGGGCGGTGGTCAGAGATAAAGCCAGAGGTAGGGAGAATGTAGGAAGTTGCTGTGAAGAGGGCTAGGAGGGAGTCTGAAGCCAGCGGTCAAGCCTACCGCCCAATGAGGCTGGGATGCTCCAATGTGTGAAGTCTTTGGCAGTCCGGTGCGTGTTCCTCCAGATGTCTTGAAGGCTGTAGGTATTCATGATGTCTGCAAGGGGAGGTGCCCCCTGCATGCGACTCATGGGGTCAATATTGAGCCTGTGAGGAGGGTTGACAGCATCGAGGGGGTCAAGAATGCAGTTGAAGTCACCAACAACGAGAAGGAGGCGTCCGTCAGTGGGAAGGTTGGGACGCAAGCAGTTTAAAAATAAGTCTTCTCTGACAGCAGCTTGGGCCGGAGCATAGACGCACAAAATAATGATGACGAAGTCACCAATGATAGCATCGATGCCTAGAATGCGGCCTGTTGAACCCAGGATAGGTCTTAGGACGGGATCTGTGATGGGGTAGTGCTGATGCCTTCAGTGCGCCCTGTACCAGGGCAAAAGAAACATCTTGCGCCTAGCCAGATTACCCCTGCGCCTGGGAGGTGTTGAAGAAGGTCCTCGGGTGATGAGGTTGTCCTTACTTCAATGAGACTGCCATTGACCCATTGGAAGCGTCCTCGTACATGGTCAAGGAACGCATTGCAGACAAGAGTTCCATGAAGCAAGCTCCGGCAAGCGATGGTATAAGGACGGTGGAGTGTCTTGTCTGCGAGGCGTACCCACACCTGCAAAAAGGCTGCACGTAGAGGGAGAAAGACTTGAGGTTCGTCCTGTCTTTGTGCAGTTCTCTCTGACGGGCATGGACGGAAGGGGGGCGGACAGGTTGAAAGTACACCCAAACGTTCTGTGGAGAGTCATCCGGGGAGGGAATGGAATAGGTGGGACAACGAGCGCTCTCTCTGTTGCTGAAGCAATCCATCTGAATTCAAGACCACGGAGGCCTCGCAGGTTAGGGTTAGTGATGGGGTAAGTTTTTATTTATTTATTTTACAAAGGTTGGAACCAGGAAAAGGCGCAACTGATAAAAACTAGCCCTTTGTGACCAAGGAGAAAAGACCAAAGAAAAAGACAAGAACAGCTAAGGGACAGCTAAGGGACGGACACTGTTACAAAGGTTAATACCTATGAAGGGGGGGCCAAAACTTTGCAACCTCTAACAGTCACCGGATCAGAAGTCTGAAAGAGGAGATGCAAACTAAGGAGGACTAAAAGGAAAACTATGCGAGAAACTAAGAGAAAAAGGGGGGAGGGGGGGGGGGGGGGGGGGGACTAAGGGGGCAACTGAGGGGGAAACTAAGGAGGCAACTAAGGGTGGAAACTGAACTAGGGGAAGCAAACTAAGGGAGGAACTGCGAAAACAAGCCAAAAGCAGGGAGGCAACCAGAAAAGAAGAAAGACATCTGGAAGCAAAACGAAAACCTAAAAGACTGGTCTGGGCAGGTAAACAACAGGAATGAAGACAGAGACAGTATCAAAATCTAGATCTTGATCTGGATCTTAGCGCAGATCTGGACCTTGATCTCGGTCCAGTTCAGAACCCAGATTTGGAACGTGGTCGTGAGCTGTGTCCAAATCTGGAACCTGATCCTGATCTGGAGCAGGGTCTTGATCTTGGGCTTGGGCTGGATCTAGGTTAGGGTCATTAAAGGTTGTTGAAGGTGTTTTCCAGAAGGATGGATTGCGGGCACTGCATGGGCGGAGCAATAATCCTACGAATGTTCAGCAGGAGAAAAGCCTCTGCACTTTCCAGGGCCAAGTTGGTGGTGATCGAGGCGAAGTCCACAGAAGATGGGGCGGTGACAATGGCATGGTATCCACTTGCCTGACCTGGAGGAAGGCGCACAGCCAGTGAGATCTCGTGTCGGTATAGCTGCTGCCAGGGGAGAGCTGTGTAACTGATGATGAGCCATGTGGTCTTGGCTAGCATAGCTGCCGAGTGGGAAGCAAGATGGGGTACAGCACGCCCTCCTCGATGAAAAGGAAGGACAGCTGTCCCGAAGCGGGGGAAGAAGTGTCCTGGACGTGGTGATTCCTCCTTCTGCAGGCTAGAGGTGACAACAAAGGCATTGAGAGAGCCTTGCAACTGCTGGCGGAGAGGCACTGGTGGTGATGCAAAGTTAGCCTGGAAGATGAACTTGGAAGCCAAGCATTGCATAGCCACATGCGCCCTTCCAATAACATTGAGATTGCCTAAGAGCCATGGAGCTGCTGCACGTGAGATGCTATGGGGCATGTGCTGGTAGGCTGCAGCCTTGCAAATGGCAGTTACTGTACCGAACGGCATGCACAGCAATCTGTGAGGTGTGTCTGGAGGATGGAGGTGGAAGCCAGTCAAGTGATGGGTGCCAAGGGCGGGGTCCAGATCTGCAGGGAGGTGTATGTCTGTGGGAAGTTTAAGAAGCAGAAGACGGGTCTTGGGAACACACTGGGCGGGTAAGCCAGCCGAATTGGCTACGATGTATGTCTCCTTGATGATAGGCCCATCTGTGGCTCGGTTGAGGACAAAGTGCTTGCCATCGTCTGCAAACGATAGGGTGGCAGGGGCGAACTCTCCTGAGGGAAGACAGAAGGATTGCAGAGTTCCACAAGATCTCAGTTATTTATTGTAGGTGATTAAGGTCTCAAAGATGATGACCCATTGATTACAGCTCAAGGCCCCACCCTGAGGGAAGCCGGAAGTGTTGGGGAAGGAGGTAGTGAAGAACCCGTTGAGACGCACTCGAGTAGAGCTGCCATTCATGAGGATATCGCACCATCACGTGATGCCTGCACTATTGAATCCCATCGCTGACATTATCTTTAGGAGCCATCCCCTGACAGTATCATAAGCTTTAGTGAGGTCAGAGTGCAGCAACCAGCCTGGTAAGCCAAGCTCTTTCAAGCGCGCAGCCAGGCCTAGGTGAAAGCGGATGTTGTCACTGATGTCTCTGCCACGGAGGAAAGCTGATTGAGTGACGTCGATGAGGTATTCCAGTAAGCGTTGCAGCCGGTGATCCATGATCGAAAGGATCAGCTTAAGGTCGCAATTGGGAAGGGTGATAGGACGGTAACCTGCGAGGGAGTCCTGGGGTTGACCAGTCTTGTGTAGAAGGAAGATGCTTCCCTGAAGGAGGGGTGCTAAGGGTGCCGTGTTAACTTGATCCTTTTTTTTTTGTACAAAGGGGGGAACCTGGAAAAGGCGCAACTGATAAAAACTAGCCCTTTGTGACCAAGGAGAAAAGACCAAAGAAAAAGACAAGAACGGCTAAGGGACAGCTAGGGGACGGACACCACCTGGGCGACTTAAGGGACAAAGGAGGACAGGAACAGATGACAAACAAACCAGAGAGGCAAGGAAGAAGCCCAAAACAGTAAGCCCAAGAGGAGAGGCTAGGACTACTAAGGAAAAAGTCCTATGAAGGGGGGGCGAAAACAGAGGAAGGCAGAGTTGAAAACCCTTAGGAGGAACGGGGACGGTTCTGCATGGAATGCATTGTAGACTTCAAAGGCAAGTCCGTCATAACCTGGGCTGGAGCCTCGAGAAGCAGAGCGGAGGGCAAGGTCCATCTCCTCTGATGTGATCAGGCCATCGCCATTGATACCTTCTACAAGGGCTGCATTACTGGGGGGAAGTGGACGAGGGAGGGATGAGAGCAGAAGATCCTGGTTAGCCTGGATGATGAGAGGGTTGGGACGGTACAGTCCAAATCAGCACTATAAAAGTCCCGAGCGTAGTCCAGTCCTGAGTTGACTCCTATCATTGAAGAGGGTCAGCCACAGAAATGGTGTGATGCTGGGGTGGCCCTGGAGGCTGGATGAGCTTGATGTGGACCGGGGATGAGGGGAACGGGATTTTATTTTTAGTTGTGAAAGGACTTTCACCCCAGGAGGTGGGCCTCCTGACACAAACCAACGACACGGAGGATTCAGTTCGAATGGTGGTGCCACTCCTACAATATGCAAAGTAGGCGCACTTAGGGTTGGTGAGAGATACCAACCCATGACCAAACAAACATTCACCACAACCCCTGTTGACCACGGCAGACAAGCTCCCTGCCATGGTCTTTTGAGGCTGAATCAAGGAGACATAACTAGACAACCACCACGAGGGCAGAAATCCGACAGTACTTCCCTACAAGGTTTGCTAAGGGCCAGGACGCCAAAATACTGAGGAATCGAACCTCACCACCCCCTTCCAACTCTCGCAAGTAGGGTCGATACAGCAAGGGTACTGTAGATCACAAGGGATGTAGAACACACCACATTTGTAACTCAGCCTGCGTGTCCTGCGATCTTACGCTGCCCCCTGACCGCTAAGGTAAACCTCGGCAAGACAGGAAAAGGGCTATCTCCCGTGGAACTGTGGTCTGGGCGATTTTCACGCCCAGACCGGTTTAGGAGAATCTCACGCCCAGACCATGGTGGTGGTGGTATGGGGTATGGGGGTGAGTTTTTTTTTTTTTTTTTTTTTTTTTAGTTGTGGTGGTGTTGTGGAGGTATGGGTGGGTGGTAAGTTGTAAGAATATGTGGTGATAGGGGGGAAAGAGTGTGGTGATGGATGATGTGGTGGGGGAGTGGTGGTGAAGAGAGAAGGTGTGTGTTTGTGTGTGTGGATGAGCTTGATTTTTTTTTTAACATAGGGGGGGAACCAGGAAAAGGCGCAACTGATAAAACCTAGCCCTTTGTGACCAAGGCGAAATGACAAAAAAAAAAGACAAGAACGGCAGGCTGATGTGGACCGGGGGGTGAGGGGAACGGGAAATGTGGTGGAAGTAGAAGGAAGATTAATCCCCAAAAGTGTGCTCGAGGATAGGTAGAGCTTTGAGCATTGGAGCAAGAAGTTGCTGCCAAGCAAGTGTTGCTGCTAATGCCTTAGCCTTGGCTATGTTGAGGGGTGCCAAGAAAGAAATTGTATCGGAGGGAAAATGCACCTATGAGAATTCCTGCCGGGCGTCGTCCTCTGCTAAGCGGGCGGCACGCTGGTGGGCACGGCGATGCTTCTTGTAAATGGCCCAACTGCACGTGCGAATAACCTCCTTCATGTTATCACATTTTGTGACTATGTCTGAATCGGGTAAGAGGTTCAGGATGAGGGAACGTGAAGCGATGATGTCTTGAGCTCCTCACATGCTTCTGGAATGTTGAGGAGGAGGAGGGGGAGCCCTTGCAGCCCGAGGCCCTGGGTGGAGCGTGGCCTAGAAAGGAGAGGGTCGTAGACACAGGGCGGTGGTCAGAGATAAAGCCATAGGTAGGGAGAATGTAGGAAGTGGCTGTGAAGAGGGCTAGGAGGGAGTCTGAAGCGAACCAGCGGTCAAGCCTACCGCCCGATGTGGCTGGGATGCTCCAATGTGTGAAGTCTTTGGCAGTCGGGTGCGTGTTCCTCCAGATGTCTTGAAGGCTGTAGGTATTCATGATGTCTGCAAGGGGTCCCCTGCATGCGTCTCATGGGGTCAATATTGAGCCTGTGAGGAGGGTTGACTGCATCGAGGGTTGACTGCACCTTCCGAGCCCCACCCACTTCCTCCTGCCTCTCAGAATCCTCCATCTCCTCCCTCTCATCCCTGCTCCTTCATTTCAGCTGCTGAGATACCTAGTAGACGAAGCTTTGAGGCGAAAATTGGAGCTGGAGGTCCTTTTTTCGCCCTAGCAATGTCTGCTCTCCGGCCGCCTTTTGACTTTGCTGCGAAGCTGCTTCGGCCAATTCGGCTGAAGCGACTGCAATTTCGCGGCTATGGGAGCTGCTTTGTGCCCCATTTGAGTGTTATAGACGCTCATGCAGTCTAATCCGCTACTCTGCCCCCTCCAGAGGTCAGCATAAGAGGTCAGCCTACTGGAGGGGGGCAGGCTATTCTCTTCAAGTTAATTCAGGACCATCCGACCCCCATCCTTAGTACTTCAGAAGCAGCTCTCTCCTGATTCCCTTCTTCCGAGCCCCACCCACTTCCTCCTGCCTCTCAGAATCCTCCATCTCCTTCCTCTCATCCCTGCTCCTTCATTTCAGCTGCTGAGATACCTAGTAGACAAAGCTTTGAGGCGACAATTGGAGCTGGAGGTCCTTTTTTCGCCCTAGCAATGTCTGCTCTCCGGCCGCCTTTTTTGACTTTGCTGCGAAGCTGCTTCGGCCAATTCGGCTGGAGCGACTGCAATTTCGCGGCTATGGGAGCTGCTCAGTGCCCCATTTGAGTGTTATAGACGCTCATGCAGACTAATCCGCTACTCTGCCCTCTCCAGAGGTCAGCATAAGAGGTCAGCCTACTGGAGGGGGGCAGGCTATTCTCTTCAAGTTAATTCGGGACAACCCGACCCCCATCCTTAGTCCTTCAGAAGCAGTTCTCTCCTGATTCCTTTCTTCCGAGCCCCACCCACTTCCTCCTGCCTCTCAGAATCCTCCATCTCCTCCCTCTCATCCCTGCTCCTTCATTTCAGCTGCTGAGATACCTAGTAGACAAAGCTTTGAGGCGACAATTGGAGCTGGAGGTCCTTTTTCGCGATTTTTAGTGTTTTTTGGCCTTAGACAGGTGTTGTGCTGCTAAGACTCTATCCCTCTTTCTTGGATTCTCAGTCAGCAGGTCTCCTTTTGAAGGTCTGCATTGGTCAGCATCTTCTTGTTCTCTAATTCTTGACTTGTCGATCCTTGAGTGTGACATTGGTTGGAAACCATAGCGATACAGTTTGTTTTAGCTTTTTGCTGCCCTAAGGGCTGGATAGTAGTTTTTGGGGGTGGATCTGCTGCTCCTGCCGTGAAGACTGTTTTTTGTTTGCTTTTTCCTGGACCTGTTTATCTGTAGCATGCCCTGCTTTGGTCTTCTTCCTTACAGAGCTTGCTGGCCTGCATTGGAGAAGAAGTGGCATGCTACTTGACAGCTGAGTTGGCTCGCCGGTCTTCTGATGGAGTGATGCCCTGATGCGCTGGACTGTTATAGGAGTGATGCCCTGTACCGTGTTGTATCTTGCGTCTGCAGGTTCAGGAGGCTTACTTAGAAGCTACATAGTTTTTGTTACCTTGTTTCTGCTACCTTTGAACTGTAGGCATGCCGCGTTCTGGTCGTCTTTGCAGAGCTTGCTGATCTGCATGGGTGACCTAGCGACATGTCACTAAGAGTCTGTGCTGGTTTGCTAAAGGAGTGATGCCCTGATGCACTAGCCTGTTACAGGAGTGATGCCCTGCAGTGTTTTAATCTTAGATCAGCAAGACCTTTGCTTGCATGCCTTTCCTTCTTTTTCTGTGTTGCTCTTGGAGGTTACAGTGGTGTTTTGTTGGTTGGGGAGGAACAGTGTTGCTTGGAGGTGGGGGTGGTGCTCGGAAGGCCCTTTGTCCTTTGTCCTCCTAGTAATTAGTTTGTGTCCCTCGGTCTTTTGTCCCCTAGTCTTTTCGTCTTTTGTCTTCGGATCTTTTGTCTTAGCGGACTTTTGGTCCATGTCCTCTAGTCTTCTTCTTTGTTTTTTCTTCCTCGGTCACATAGGGCTAGGTTTTATCAGATGTTCCCTTTCCTGGTTCCTCCCTACGTAAAAAAAAAAAAAAAAAAAAAAAAAAAAGGGGGGGCCAAGAATGCAGTTGAAGTCACCAACAACGAGAAGGAGGCGTCCGTCAGTGGGAAGGTTGGGACGCACGCAGTTGAAAAAGAAGTTTTATCTGTCAGCAGCTTGTGCAGGAGCATAGACGCACAAGATGATGATGACTGAGTCACCAATGAAAGCATCGATGCCTAGAATGCGGCCTGTTGGACCCAGGATAGGTCTTGGGCGGGATCTTTTTTTTTTTTTTTTTTTTTTACATAGGGAGGAACCAGGAAAGGAACCAGGAAAGGGAACTGTGATGGGGCTGTGAGGGCTAAAGATCAGGATGATTCCTTCAGTGCGCCCTGTACCAGGGCATAAGAAAAATCTTGCGCCTGGCCAGATTGCCCTTGCGCCTGCAAGGCGTTGAAGAAGGTCCTCGGGTGATAAGGTTGTCCTTACTTCAGTGAGCACTGCCATATCCACTCGCGTTTCTCGAAGCCAAGAAATGTGCTCAAAGAGGTTAAGGGGTGTAAGTCCTTGCGCGTTGGTGCAGACAAATGTACTCCCAGAAGGGGCATGTTGTGCATTCATTCGTGTTCTCCCCTGGTGCGATCCCGGTTTGTGTTGCCCCTGAGATTTAAGCGTGCAGATTTGCGGGTTGACCGAGGGGACATTTCAGAGAGAGAGGTGCTAGGAAGTGGGACTTCCCACCAGGGCTGTTGGTCTTCTGGGACTGTCCGAGTTCTCTTGCGAGAGTGGACAACCTGTTGAAGAGGGGTGGCCTGTAGGGGGTGAACAGCCTGAAGAGAGGAGGTGGCACGGTGAGGGGGGGAAGCTTAATCGGAGAAGGTTGCCTGTTGAGGGGGAGGGGCAGAGCGCCACCAACGTGCTTTGTCAGCACGTGAAGTGGAAGGGGGGGCAGGAGGAGTCAAGGTAAGGGGAGAAGGACCAGGGACGGGGGAGTGGGATCTGGGGGGGGGGAGGGGGGGTTAACAAAGGGGGGAACAAGGAAAAGGCCTATGCTCCGAGGGCCGAGTGGATGTCCAGGCTGGGAGAAGAAAGCAAGATGATAAATGAGGGAGAGGGAGGAGTAAGGAGGAGCAGGGAGGCCAATCCTCACGAGGGGATGGAGGGGGAGGAACAGAAGAAGGGGAGGGGATGAGAGGGATAAAAAAGGGTTCGGAGAACTCTTCGTTGTCATTGCTGTCACTATCAATAAAAGGTGGTATGCCAAATCGGATGGGGGCTGGACTGCAGTCGCACCTGCAGCTAGGACACGAGGAGTGTCCTATAGTGAACCAAGTCGTGATGCATGTGAAGTTGAAGGAGTGAGCACAAGGTGTCCAATAAGGGGGCTCGGTCCCAAAGGGGGTTAAAAAAATGGGGCAGCAAAGAGGATCATGATGGGTTACTGGAGGAGAGTCCATATTGCTGATGGCTAGAGGGGGGGGACAAGGGGAGAGAAAAAGGAAGTCGGCCTCATCAGTCAAAAAAGGCGGAGGGGTGATGGCGGAGGGACGTTGGGTGGCCAGTGGGCTGGGGGAAGAGGGAGGGAGGAGGATAGAAAGGGGACAGGGATGGGGAGGAGGAGTCTGGTTTGCCCTTGAGATGGCGGCAGCACCAGCAGCAGCTGCTGCATTAGAGATGGGGCGGGGGTTAAGAGCGATGCGTCCGCAAGGGGCAGGGGCGGTAGAGATAGGAGGGTCTTGAGCTGGGGTAGAGGGAGATTCTTGAAGAGCTGAGTTATAGGGGGCTGGAGAGGGGATGAGTATAAGGGGGTAGCGACGGAGAGGAAGGGATCTTGGACAGGGGAAGATGGAGACTCTGCTAGTGCAGAGTTAGAAAGGAGCGGAGAGGGGGATGAGGATGCTATAGGAGAGTGTGTGGGTACCAAAGCTGTTGCTGTGGGTGTCAACACTGAGTCTGCTACATCTGGTGTCAAAATATCTGCTGCTGAAGGAAGATCCGATTCCTCTTCCGGTGGCAAAGCTGTGTAAGCCAGTGCAGGTGTTAAAGCAAGTGATGTTGATACTGTTTCCAATGCAGCGGATGCTAAAGCCGAGACCAATGTTGCTGTCGTAAGTAGGTGCATGTGCCTGTGCTAGTGCAGTTTGGTTTTGTAATGGAGTCAATTTTGTTTTTCTCTGAGCCTTTAGCTCCTGATGCTGATACTGTTGCTGAAGTTGATGCTTGGGCTACTGATGTTGAAGCTGAGGTTAAGGCTGCTGAGGGAGCTTGATCTGATGCTGATGCTGGTGCTGAGGGTGCTGAGGGTGCTGATGCTGATAGTGCTGTGGATGATGCTGATGCTAATGTTGCTTGGTCAGATGCTGATGCTGATGCTGAGGGAGCTGGAGCTGATGCAAGAGCTGATATTGATGCTGATGATAAGGCTGCGGCTGAGGCTGTGGCTGATGCTGAGGCTGAGGCTGAGGCTGAGGCTGCTGATGCTGATGCTGATGCTGATGCTGATGCTGATGCTTGATGCTGATGCTGATGCTGATGCTGATGCTGATGCTGATGCTGATGCTGATGCTGATGCTGATGCTGATGCTGATGCTGATGCTGATGCTGATGCTGATGCTGATGCTGATGCTGATGCTGATGCTGATGCTGATGCTGATGCTGATGCTGATGCTGATTGCTGATGCTGATGCTGATGCTGATGCTGATGCTGATGCTGATGCTGATGCTGATGCTGATGCTGATGCTGATGCTGATGCTGATGCTGATGCTGATGCTGATGCTGCTGAAGCCGAAACATATCTTGGAGCGGAAGGTGCAACTGATGTAAGTTGTGAAGCTAATGGTGGTTGCTGATCTATTTGGGATGGGTAATTCTGGGGGAAGTTCAAGAAGCAGAAGACGGGTCTTGGGAACAGACTGGGTGGGTAAGCAAACCGAATTGGCTACCACGTATGTCACATTGATGATAGGCCCATCTGCAAGGGCTGCATAACTAGGGGGGAGGGGACGATGGAGGGATGTGAGCAGGAGATCCTGGTTAGCCTGGTTGATGAGAGGGTTTGGACGGTGCAGTCCAAAGGAGGAATCAACACTAGACAAGTCCCGAGCATACTCCAGTCCTATGTTGACTCCTATCATTGAAGAGAGGTCAGCCACAGAAAGATTGCCTGATCACATCAGAGGAGATGGACCTTTCCATCCGCTCTGCTTCTCGAGGCTCCAGCCCAGGTTAGGACGGACTTCCCTTTGAAGTCTACAATGCGTTCCATGCAGAACTGTCCCCGACCTTCAAAGGGTTTTCAACTCTGCCTTCCAGGATCAAGTTAACACCGCCCCCCTAGCACCGACGTCACTCAATCAGCTTTCCTCCGTGGCAGAGACATCAGTGACAACATCCGCTTTCACCTAGGCCTGCGCGCTTGAAAGAGCTTGGCTTACCAGGCTGGTTGCTGCATTCTGACCTCACTCAAGCTTATGATTCTGTCAACAGGGGATGGATCCTAAAGACAGTGTCAGCCATGGGATTCAATAGTGCAGGCATCACGCGCTGGTGCGATATCCTCATGAATGGCAGCTCTCGCCGAGTGCGTCTCATCGGGTTCTTCACTACCACCTTCCTCAACACTTCCGGCTTCCCTCAGGGTGGGGCCTTGAGCTGTATTTTTTTTTTTTTACAAAGGGGGGAACCAGGAAAAGGCGCAACTGATAAAACCTAGCCCTTTGTGACCAAGGAGAAAAGACTAAAGAAAAAGACATGAACGGTTAAGGGACAGCTAAGGGACAGACACCACCTGGGCGACGTAAGGGACAAAGGAGGACAGGAACAGAAGAAAAACAAACCAGAGAGGCAAGAAAGAATTGTAATCAATGGGTCATCATCTTTGAGCCCTTCATCACCTACAATAACCAAGAGAGTTCGCCCCTGCCACCCACCTCTTCCCCCGCTTCGGGACAGCCGTCCCTCCTTTTCATGGAGGAGGGCTGGCTATACCCCATCTTGCTCCACTTGGCAGCTATGCTGACCAATACCACATGGCTCCTCTTCAGTTACACAGCTCACCCCTGGCAGCAGCTCTACCGTCATGAGATTTCACGGGCTGTGAGCCTTCCTTCAGGTCAGGCAAGTGGATACCACGCCCTGGTCACCGCCCCGTCTTCTGTGGACATCGCCTAAACCACCACCAACTTGGCCTGGGAAAGTGCAGAGGCTTTTCTCCTTCTGAACATTCGTAGAATTATTGCTCCGCCCATGCAGTGCCCGCAATCCATCCTTCTGGAAACCACCTTCAACAACACCCCTCCTTTTCCGTCCATGCCCATCCTCTCAAACCAAGTAAAACAAAACAAACAAAATTACAAAGGGGGGAACCAGGAAAAGGCGCAACTGATAAAACCTAGCCCTTTGTGACCAAGGAGAACAGACCAAAGAAAAAGACAAGAACAGCTAAGGGACAGCTAAGGGACGGACACCACCTGCGCGACTAAAGGTACAAAGGAGGACAGGAACAGAAGACAAACAAAAAACAGAGAGGCAAGGAAGAAGCTCAAAACAGGAAGCCCAAGAGAAGGGGCTAGGACTACTAAGAAAAAAGACCTATGAAGGGGGGGGTGAAAACATTGCAACCTCATACAGTCACCGGATCAGAAGACTGATAAAGGAGGTGCAAACTAAGGAGGACTAAAAGGAAAATTATGCGAGAAACTAAGAGAAAAAAGGGGAGGGGAGGGGGGGGGGGGGGGGGGGGGGGACTAAGGAGGAAACTAAGGGGGAAACTAAGGAGGCAACTAAGGGTGGAAACAGTACTAGGGGAAGCAAACTAAGGGAGAAACTGCAAAAACAAGCCAAAAGCAGGGAGGCAACCGGAAAAGAAGAAAGACAACTAGAAGCAAAGTGAAAACCTAAAAGACTGGTCTGGGAAAACCTAAAAGACTGGTATAAACCCTGCCCCAGATCAGGATCAGGTTCCAGATTTTGACACAGCTCACGACCACGTCATAGATCTAGATCTGGACCAATATCAAGGTCCAGATCTAAGCTAAGATCCAGATCAAGATCTAGACCCTGAGCCAGGTCTTGATACTGTCTTTGTCTTCATTCCTGTTGTTTACTTGCCCAGACCAGTCTTCTAGGATTTCGCTTTGCTTCAAGTTGTCTTTCTTCTTTTCTGGTTGCGTTCCTGCTTTTTGCTTGTTTTCACAGTTTCTCCCTTAGTTCGCTTCCCCTAGTTGCCCCCACTTGATACGTAGTGGGGCAAGGTTTTTGACACACCCGGAGAAGCGGTCAAAAATACGGAGGGCAGATGTCAAAACGACTACGAGGTCGGGTTCCAGTACTAAAAAAGCGACCACATCTACGCTATGCGGTAAAGACTCACAGCGAGGCCAAGCCGATCTCCGCGTACGGGGATACCCCCATCATTTTTGACATCCCGTCAACTCCGAAACCACCTACCTGCAACCTGAGGCTAACAGGTCTGCGCGACACCAACATTCTCAATCCTCTCCTCTACTACCACCTTTTCAACTGTCCAATCTCGAGCCAAGCAATTCACACTGTCTTAAATCATCGCTGTAGTTGCTGTAACGCGCATCTTGGAAAAAAATCGACTCAAGAAAACAGGATGTCCTGTCTTTTCCTCAGTTTCTCATTCTTTGTCTTGTCTTTCTCAATGTCTTCATCCTGCCATTCTGACGGTCTGCAGACGAGGGCTCAACGTTGTGTTCTGCGTTCAAATATTCAATAAGAAGGCTGGAAACTCTTGAGTTTCCAGTCTGGATTGTTCCAACCCTCCAGATCTTGTACCTACCTCGTTTGGCTCCTGTCCTTCCTTCCACCCGCTTGCGCACTTTACCCTGCCCTTCGTCGCCCGGTCCGACCCCTATTCCATTCCCAGCGCACCCTTTGGCTCAACCCTTAGTTACTGCTCTCCCGAGCTGCTTCTTCACACACGCTCATTCCCGACCCAGCGCACCTACCGCTCTTCGTGGCCCTGCTCTCTCATCGGTGAGTGGCCATATCCCATCGTTATCCGCATGAGTCCTTTTTACCCTATCGCCAGCACAGGTCGGACTCCCGAATTTCCAATTGGCTCATTTCGTGAACTGGCCATTGCCATCCAGATGCTTGCATGCTGCTTTTCTGAATGAAAACGTAACTCTATTGCGATTGTCTTGCTTGCCACTGTGAACTAGTCGTGATTCAGTAAAGCATGGGCTCGTCGCCGAAAATCATTCAAGTAGCGATAAGTAGCTTCCCTACATCTCCAGCCCAGGGCGGACTCCCCGATTCCATTTTTTTTTTGTTTTTACAAAGGGGGGAACCAGGAAAAGGCGCAACTGATAAAAACTAGCCCTTTGTGACCAAGGAGAAAAGACCAAAGAAAAAGACATGAACGGCGAAGGGACAAAGGAGGACAGGAACAGAAAACAAACAGAACAGAGAGGCAAGGAAGAAGCCCAAAACAGGAAGCCCAAGAGAAGGGGCTAGGACCACTAAGAAAAAAGACCTATGAAGGGGGGGGGCCAAAACATTGCAATCTCTAACAGTCACCGGATCAGAAGACTGAAAGAGGAGATGCAAACTAAGGAGGACGAAAAGGAAAACTATGCGAGAAACTAAGAGAAAAAAGGGGGGGAGGGGGGGGGGGGGGAACTAAGGAAGCAACTGGGGGGGAAACTAAGGAGGCAACTAAGGGTGGAAACAGTACTAGGGGAAGCAAACTAAGGGAGAAACTGCGAAAACAAGCCAAAAGCAGGGAAGCAACCAGAAAAGAAGAAAGACAACTGGAAGCATAGGGAAACCCTAAAAGACTGGTCAGGGCAGTTAAACAACAAGAATGAAGACAGAGACAGTATCTGGATCCGGATCTTAGCGCAGATCTGGACCTTGATCTTGGTCCAGATGTAGACCTAGATTTGGAACGTGGTCGTGAGCTGTGTCCAAATCTGGAACCTGATCCTGATCTGGGGCAGGGTCTTGATCTTGGGCTTGGGCTTGGGCTGGATCTAGGTCAGGGTCAAGATCAGGGCCTAGAGCTGGGCTTGGGCTGGACCTAGGTCAGGGTTTAGATCAGGGTCTAGAGCTAAGGCTTGGGCTGGGTCTGGGTCAGGGTCTAGAGCAGGGTCTAGATCCGGGGAATGGGCTGGATCGGTGTCAGGGTCTAGATCTAGGGCTTGGGCCGGGTCTGGGATTGGGTCTGGGATTGTTGGGAGCGCTATGGCCATGGGGATTTTCATCCATTGCTTTAACTCTGTCTACTTCCACCTTCCTCTCCCATATTACCCGCCGCACCGACCCAAACCGCACTTTTATCCAGCATATTGTCCTCCCTCCCATCCCCCACCACTCTTTTCTCCAGGACATTTTCGATTATGTCGATCCTCCCCCCCTCCTCCCCCCCCCCAAACCAATCCCCCCCCTGAGTCACTGAGGGCCTAGTAATGAAACCTAAGTCTGTTACAGTTTGCACCCTTAGTTGCCCCCAGTTACTAAGTAGTCTTTTTTTTTTTTACAAAGAGGGGAACCAGGAAAAGGCGCAAATGATAAAATCTAGCCCTTTGTGACCAAGGAGAAAAGACCAAAGAAAAAGACAAGAACGGCTAAGGAACAGCTAAGGGACGGACATCACCTGGGCGACTGAAGGGACAAAGGAGGACAGGAACAGAAGACAAACAAACCAGAAAGGCAAGGAAGACCAAAACAGAAAGCCAAAGAGGAGGGGCTAGGACTACTAAGAAAAAATACCTATGAAGGGGGGGGGGGGAAACATTGCAACCTCATACAGTCACCGGATCAGAAGACTGAAAGAGGAGATGCAAACTAAGGAGGACTCTAAGGAAAACTATGCGAGAAACTAAGATAAAAAAGGGGGGAAGGGGGGGGGGGGGGGAGGGAGGGGGGTAACTAAGGAGGAAACGAAGGTGGAAACTGTACTAGGGGAAGCAAACTAAGGGAGAAACTATGAGAACAAGCCAAAAGCAACAAGAAAAGAGGAAAGAGTAAAGACAACTTGAAGCAAAGCGAAATTCCTAAATGACTGGTCTGGTCAGGTAAACAACAGGAACGTAGACAGAGGAAGTATTAAGATCTAGATCTTGATCTGGATCTTAGCGCAGATCTGGACCTGGATCGTGGTCGGGAGGTGTGTCCAAATCCAAACTGATCCTTATCTGGGTCAGATCTGGAACGTGATCGGGAGGTGTGTCTGGGTCAGATCTGGAACGTGGTCGGGAGGTGTGTCTGGGTCAGATCTGGAACGTGGTCGGGAGGTGTGTCTGGGTCAGATCTGGAACGTGGTCGGGAGGTGTGTCCAAATCCAAACTGATCCTGATCTGGGTCAGGGTCTTGATCTTGGGCTAGGGCTGGATCTAGGTCAGGGTCCAGATCAGGGCCTAGAGCGGGGGCTTGGGCTGGACCTAGGCCAGGGTCTAGATCAGGGTCTAGAGCTGGGTCTTTGGCTGGATCTGGGTCAAGGTCTAGATCAGGGTCTAGATCTAGGGCTTGGGCTGGGTCTTGGTCATGGTCTGGGTCTGGGACTGGTCTGGGATTGTATGGAGCGCTGGGGCCAGGGGGACTTTTATTTCCATGGTGCGGGTATCAGGCTTCTGATCACCGGGAGTGACACCAATCATGGTGCAAAAGATTTGGGGGGTGGCCCATAAGCTTGCAAAGGAAGCCACTGTGAGAGAGCAATCTAGGCCACGCCACCAATCTTGACAGAAGGCGCCATTATCAAGGCTTCGAAGATCCGTCTGGGTGCACATCCAGTCCCTGGCGATGGCTTGATGATGGTGACCAAGGGCAAGGCAGATAGCCTTGTGGTGAAGGGGCTCAGAATGGTACAGTCTGTTAGCCCAGAACGTACGGACCTGCCATATCGCGCCCAAGGTGGTAATATATATGTAGGAAGGACCACAACCTTAAAATAGAGGGAGGAGGGGGTGTCCCGGGCCAAAGGGTGATGTCGTCACCGAGGAGGAAGAAGGGGCAACGAGGAAGGCGCTGCCCATCGGTGAGGGTCTCCCAAGTGGAAAGGAGCCAGTCTATGACAGGGGCAGAATCAGGGCATTCCAAGAAAGCGTGAGACATGGTGTCAGCAGTGTGCAGCTGTAAGCAGTCAGGGCTGGAGCAGACTATGGAGGGGAGGTCGTCTTGGTTGACCCGTTGGAAGCGTCCTCGTACATGGGCAAGGAACGCATTGCAGCCCAGGGTGCGGTGAAGCAAGCTCCGGCAAGTGATGGTATAAGGACGGTGGAGAGTCTTGTCTGCGAGGCGTGCCCACACCTGCGAAAAGCCTGCACGTAGAGGGAGGGAGACTTGAGGTTCGTCCGGTCTTTGTGCAGTTCTCTCCGCCGGGCCTGGACGGGGGGGGGGGGGGGGGGGGGGGGGGACGTTGTAAGTCCACCCAAGCGTTCTGTGGGAGGTCGTCAGGGGAGGGGACTGGAATAGGGGTGACAAAAAGCGCTCTCTCTGTTGCTGAGGCAATCCATCTGGATTCAAGACCACGGAGGTCTCGCAGGTCATGGTTAGTGCTAGGGTGAGTGACCAAGGTGAAGGGGGGTAGAATGCTCCACAGCCTGGGCCAAGCAGAACGTTCCTCGGTATAACCTCGCACAAAATGGTGGGAACTGGGGCTTTGTTGCATGATATGTTGGTGAAGAAGGGCCTGCCGTGCGTGGCGCACAGTGAGTTCAAGAAGGTTCACCTCAGTATCATCATGGAGGAGGAGACCCCAGGTTGTTGGGTCCAGTTGGAGGTCCTCCCAAAGACCAACCAGCCAAGTTTCCAAGAGCTCTTGCCTCTGGTGGGGGGGGGAGGCCTTGCTGGATCAGCTGCTCCTCAAAGTCTGCCCGTAACCATGCTTCTCTTGTTTTCTTGCGTAGGGTGATGAGGGTAGCTTGGGGGTGTCCCTGGGGTGGAAGGGTAGGAAGGGTGAGAGGGTGTAACCGGCCAGAGGGCCAGACTTTCCAAAGACGGTCCTCTCCTGGAGGGGATCTGGCCCCTCTGCAAGGGGACCAGCAGGGGCCACAGCGGGAAAGAGCTTCCATGTGGGAGGTGGCTTCCATGTGGGAGGTGGCATCTCGGTACCTAGGTATGGGCTGGACTAAGTATGACTGTTCTAGGCATGGATAGGCTGGACTATGCAGGTCTGTTTCGGTCGTCGTTACATGCTTAACAGCCAGCCTGCAGTTTGTTTTTAGGTAGGCTGCATGTAGCAGCTTGTTAGTAGCTGAGTATGGGCTAGGCTGGGCCACATATGGACTAGGCCTTGATAGGCTGGACTACGCAGGACTGTATCGGTCTTCATTTCATGCTTTACAGCCTGCCTGCCTTTGGTTTTGGGGGGCTGCGTCTAGCAGCTTCTTGGTAGCTAGGTATGGGCTGGGCTGGGCTGGGTAGGGCTTTCTAGGCATTGATAGGCTGGACTACGCCGGTCCGTGTCAGTCGTCATTACATGCTTTACAACCAGCCCCGCTGTTAATATTTGGGGGTCTGCATGTAGCAGCTTCTCGAATCTGGGTATGGGCTGGGCTGGGTATGGCTGGTCTAGGCATTGATAGGCTGAGCTACGCAGGTTCCCGACGGGTGTCGTTACATGCTTTACAGCCATCCTGTTTTTTATTTTTTTGGGGGGGGGGGAGGGGGGGGGGGGGGGGGGGGGGGGGGGGGGGGCTGCGTGGAGCAGCTTCTCAGTAGCTAAGTATGGGCTAGGCTAGGTATGGCTGGTCTAGGCATGGATAGTCTGGACTAGTCATGTCTGTGTCCTATGTCATTACATGCTTTACAGCCAGCATTTTGGGGGGGGCTACGTGAAGGTTTGAGGTTTGGTGAAATGTTTGAGCTTATTGAAACTAGATTGTAAGCAATTGGCAATTATGTAATCTCCGCAACCCAGATCAACTCGCAAGTCGGATGTTGCATAATACTCATTTCAATACATATGAGCATTGCGTGCCCTACCCCCTACCCACCCTACCCCCAACCCCCTTCCCATACTACACACTACATACTACCACCCTCCCCCCAACCACCCAACCGCGAACCCCCTACCCCTACCTCCCCTAGCTACTCCTACCTCCCCAGCTCCTGCCTCCCTACCCCCATGCCCCCTATGCACCACTACTCATCTCCGAGTCATCCCCCCCCCCCCCCCCCCCCCCCCCCCCCCCCCCCCCCCCCCCCCCCCCGCTACACATACCACCGCACCGTACCCACCGTACCCATACCCACCCAAACCTACCCATACCACCCCAGCCTACCCCTATACCCAATATGCCCCTACCCTACACCCTTCCCCACACCGAACCCCTATACCCACCCTACCGCCGAACACACCCCCTACACCAACCTACATCTTTCAACCTACCCCTGGGGATGACGTTAACTCCTACATATGGGTATGATGAGGCATCATACTCTAGATCAATATGACACATCATAGCTATGGGTACGAAGTCCAAAATATCCATACCCATGTCTCATTTTCCTTCGATGTATGACGTTACATCATACATATGGGTATGATCCAGCGTCATCCGCAAAGCTATGATGCGGCATCACAACTGTGGGTACGATGTCCAACATTTATACATACCTTTGTTTCATCCTACCCCTGAGTATGACGCAAGATCCTACATAAAGGTATGATGATGCATCATACCCATTGGCATGATGACTCATCATAGCTATGGGTATGACGTTTAGTATATCCATACCTTTGTTTCATCCTTCCCCTGGGTATGACGGTAGATCCTACATATAGGGATGATGATGCATCATACCCCTTGGTATGATAACGCATCATAGGTACGGGTATGAAGTCTAGTATATCCATACACTTGTTTCATCTTCCCCCTGGGTATTTTTTATTTTTTTTTACAAAGGGGGGAACCAGGAAAAGGCGCAACTGATAAAACCTAGCCCTTTGTGACCAAGGAGAAAAGACCAAAGAAAAAGACATGAACGGCTAAGGGACAGCTAAGGGACAGACACCACCTGGGTATGACGTTACATCCTACATTTAGGTATGATGATGAATCATGCCCATTGGTATGACGCATCATAGCCATGGGTATGACGTTCAGTATATATCCATACCCTTGTTTCATCCCCCCCCCCCCCCCTGGGTATGAAGTTACCACCTATAGTAATGACAAGGCATCATACATATTTGGAATGATGACGCATCATAGCTATGGGAACGCCGTGCAGTAGGTTCCTGGTTAGGTGGCATCATAAACATGGTTGTGACATCAGTTCATGCCTATGTGAATGATTATGCATCATTCTCATATATCTGGTGTAATATTATAGCCAAGGGTAAATGTGTCCATTGTTACGTTTTATCATACCCTTGGGTATGACGCTGTATCATACCTATAGGTATGGTATCATATCATACCTATAGGTATGATACAACTACCCCCCTATAGGTAGGATTTCTTACCGGGTGACTTAGTTGGGTACAGCAAGCCCTCCTCGATGAAAAGGAAGGACAGCTGTCCCGAAGCGGGGGTAGAGGTGTCCTGGACGTGGTGATTCCTCCTCCTGCAGGCTAGAGGTTGCAACAAAGGCATTGAGAGAAGATTGCAACTGCTGGCGCAGATGCGCTGGTGGTGACATAAATTTAGCCTGGAAGATAAAGTTGGAAGCCAAGCATTGCATAGCAACATGCGCCCAGCCAATTACATTGAGATTGCGTGTTAGCCATAGAGCTGCTGCACGTGAGATGCTATGGGGCATGTGCTGGTAGGCTGCAGCCTTGCAAAGGGTAGTGTCTGCACCGAACGGCACGCCCAGCAATCTGTGTGGTGTGTCTGGGGGATGGAGCCGGTAGCCAGTCAAGAGTTTTTTACAAAGGGCGGGGTCCAGATCTGCAGGTAGGGGTATGTATGGGGGAAGTTCAAGAAGCAGAAGACGGGTCTTGGGAACAGACTGTGCGGGTAAGCCAGCCGAATTGGCTACGATGTACGTCTCCTTGATGATAGGCCCATCTGTGGCTGGGTTGAGGAAAAAGTGCTTGCCATCATCAGCAACCGATAGGGTGGCAGGGGCGAACTCTCCTGAGGGAAGACAGAAGGATTGCAGAGTTCCACAAGATCTCAGTTGGTTATTGTAGGTGATGAAGGTCTCAAAGATGATGACCCATTAATAACAGCTCAAGGCCCCACCCTGACGGAAGCCGGAAGTGTTGGCGAAGAGCTGCCATTCATGAGAATATCGCACCTGCGCGTGATGCCTGCACTATTGAATCCCATGGCTGACATTTTTCACCAGGAAAAGGCGCAACTGATAAAAACTAGCCCTTTGTGACCAAGGAGAAAAGACCAAAGAAAAGGGCTAAGGGACAGCTAAGGGACAGACACTACCTGGGCGACTAAAGGGACAAAGGAGGACAGGAACAGAAGACAAACAAACCAGAGAGGCAAGGAAGAAGCCAAAAACAGGAAGCCCAAGAGAAGGGGCTGGGACCACTAAGAAAAAAGACCTAAGAAGGGTGGGGCCAAAACATTGCAATCTCTAACAGTCACCGGATCAGAAGACTGAAAGAGGAGATGCAAACTAAGGAGGACGAAAAGGAAAACTATGCGAGAAACTAAGAGAAGAAAGGGGGGGAGGGTGGGGAGGGGGGGGGAACCAAGGAAGCAACTATACAAGTCCCGAGCATAGTCCAATCCTATGTTGATTCCTATCAATGTAGAGAGGTCAGCCACAGAAAGGGTGTGATGCTGGTCTGGCCCTGGAGGCTGGATGAGCTTGATGTGGACCGGGGATGAGAAGAAAGGGAAAGGTGGTGGAAGTAGAAGGAAGATGAATCCCCAAAAGTGTGCTCAAGGATAGGTAGAGCTTTGAGAATTGAAGCAAGAAGTTACTGCCAAGCGTGTTTTGCTGTAAATGCCTTAGCCTTGGCTATGTTGAGGCGTGCCAAGAAAGAAATTGCATCGTAGGAGAGATGCACCTGTGAGAATTCCTGCCGGGCGTCGTCCTCTGCTAAGCGGGCGGCAAGCTGGCGAGCACGGCGATGCTTCTTATAAATGGCCCAACTGCTCGTGCGAATAATCTCCTTCATGGTATCCCATTCTGTGACGATGTCTGAATCGGGTAAGAGGTTCAGGATGAGGAAATGCGGAGCGATGATGTTCTTGAGCACATCACATGCCTTTGGAATGTTGAGTAAGAGTCTTTTCTCCTTGGTCACAAAGGTTTTATCAGTTGCGCCTTTTCCTGGATCCCCCCTTTGTAAAAAAAAAAGAGGAGGGGGAACCCTTGCAGTCCTTGGCCCCTGGGTGGAGCATGGCCTAGGAAGGTCGTAGACACAGGGCGGTGGTTAGAGATAAAGCCAGAGGTAGGGAGAATGTAGGAAGTGGCTGTTCAGAGGGCTAGGAGGGAGTCTGAAGCGAGCCAGCGGTCAAGCCTACCGCCCGATAAGGCTTGTATGCCCCAATGTGTGAAGTCTTTGGCAGTCGGGTGCGTGTTCCTCCAGATGTCTTGAAGGCTGTAAGTATTCATGATGTCCGCAAGGGGAGGTGCCCCCTGCATGCGTCTCATGGGGTCAATATTGAGCCTGAAGGGAGGGTAGACTGCATGTTGAAGTCACCAACAACAAGAAGAAGGCGTCCGTCAGTGGGAAGGTTGGGACGCACATAGTTAAAAAAGAAATCTTCTCTGTCGGCAGCCTTGGCCGGAGCATAGACGCACAAAATGGTGATGACGGAGTCACCAATGAAAGCATCGATGCCTAGAATGCGGCCTATTGGATCCAGGATAGGTCTTTCGGGATCTGTGATGGGGCAGTGAAGGCTTAATATCAGGATGATGCCTTCTGTGCGCCCTGTACCAGGGCATACGAAAAATATTGCGCCTGGCCAGATTGCCCTTGCGCCTGAGAGGCGTTGAAGAAGGTCCTTGGGTGATGAGGTTGTCCTTACTTGAGTGAGCACTGCCATATCCACTCGCGTAGTCGCGTTTCTCGAAGCCAAGAAATGTGCTCAAATAGTTGAAGGGGGTGTAAGTCCTTGCGCGTTGGTGCAGACAAAGGTACTCCCAGAAGGGGCATGTTGTGCATTCATTCGTGTTCTCCCCTGGTGCGATCCCGGTTTGTGTTGCCGCTGAGATTTAAGCGTGCAGATTTGCGGGTTGACCGAGGGGACATTTCAGAGAAAAAGGTGCTGGGAAGTGGGACTTCCCACCAGGGCTGTTGGTCTTCTGGGACTGTCCGAATTCTCTTGCGAGAGTGGACAACTTGTTGAAGAGGGGTGGCCTGTAAGGGTAGAACGGTCTGAAGAGAAGAGGTGGCACGGTGAGGGGGAGAAGCTTGAGCAGGGAAAGGTTGCCTGTAGAGGGGGAGTGGCTGAGCGCCACCAATGTGCGTTGTCAGCTCGTGATGTGAAAGGGGAAGTGGGAGGAGGAGTCAAGGGAAGGGGAGAAGGAGCAGAGATGGGGCAGGTGGGACCTCGGGGGGTGTATGCTCCGAGGGCCGAGTGGATGTTCAGGCTGGGAGAAGAAAGCGAGGGGATAGATGAGGGAGAGGGAGGAGTAAGGAGGAGCAGGGAGGCCAATCCTCGGGAGGGGATGGAGGGGGAGGAAGAAAAGAAGGGGAGGGGATGAGAGGGATAAAAAAGTGTTCGGAGAACTCTTCGTAGTCATCGCTGTCACTATCAATAAAAGGTGGAATGCCAAAATCGGATGGGGGCTGGGCTGCAGTCGCACCTGCAGCTAGGACAAGAGGAGTGTCCTATAGTGAACAAAGTCGTGATGCATGTGAAGTGGAAGGAGTGCGCACAAGGTGCACCAAAGGTTAATTTGCTTTGTTCATACATTGTCATCGGAATATTTCCTTTCACCGCGTATTCGTAGTTAAGGAGTTTCTGTCTGGGTGATTCCCCTTAGATACCGGACTTGTAGCCCATTTATTTTCGGATGTGCCGGAACCTCTTTTTCCTCCAGTTTCCCGTGAGGCATATTCGGTCTCTTAATGGCAACTCTACCTTTTCTCGTATGTATGATATGCATCCGCCCTTATTAATTATTTGGATTGGATTCGTCGGAACTTTTTATTTTCTTCCGGATTTTCATGAAGGATAATAGTTCCGGTATTTGTGAATTGTATTCGAACTCTTTTTCCCATATGTTCATTTTTTACCTATTCTCGGACCTGTCGTATACTCAGCTAAGGCACAAGGATGTTTGTAGTTTTTCACTTTTGACAACGTCGTTGTTCCTCGTATTTATTCAGCTATTAGCAGTTTCTCCGGTTACTGTATATGGTTACTTCCGAGAACTTCTCTGCTTTGCTTCTTGGATCAATTTTTGAACATGTCGGAGACTTTGGCCCATTGACACATGTAATGTCAACATTGTTACATTTTAGTTGCCTAATTGTTCTCCGGTATGCTTAATCACCTTCTCCGGTAGCTGTTACCACTTGTCTTCCTCCTTCTTATTCTCTGGTCCTCTTGTTTTTCTTCCGGTAATTGTCTCTGGTTAATCATTTATTCTTCTTTGACTGCAAACCTGCCGCTTCTAGGCACATGGTTTTTGTATCCTTTACCCTGTAACATCCATCCTTACTATCTATGCTCAAGACCTCCTTCAGGCAAGTATGTGCTCCACTTTTGCACTTCTTCAAGTGGAATAACTCCTGTGAACATCTCCGGTGTGCAAAGTTTCTTGCTCAGCTCGGCTCTTTTTCGAATAATTCCAGCACGGTTCCTTCGGACTTAGTCCGTGACAGTAGTTTCTTCATTCTCATACGCTGTTATCTCTGCATCTTCATTAGTTCCGGTGATTTTACGCTCTCCGTTGTCATCCGTGTCCGGTTTGACCATCAGCATACCTGTATTTTTGCTTGTCCGTTAGACTTTTTTTTTTTTTTTTTTTTTTACAAAGGGGGGAACCAGGAAAAGGCGCAACTGATAAAACCTAGCCCTTTGTGACCAAGGAGAAAAGACCAAAGAAAAAGACAAGAAGGCTAAGGGACAGCTAAGGGACGGACACCACCAGGGCGACGACTTGACAATTTTACTATTATGTTCCGGTATTGTTTCTTCTCTTCTCCGGTCGTCTTCCTGTTTTCCAGATATCTTGGCATTTTTCTTGTCCCTTTCTTTTCCTTTCCGTTTATTTACGTTCATTTTTCACCTCCGGTATCCCTTGTATCCATTATTTTCGTTTATTTTACACCTCCGGTATCCCCTGTATCCTTCCGGTATCCAACTTTGTATCTTCCGGTATCCCATTTTGTATCTTTCGGTATCCAATGTATCAATGTTTAACGTATCAATGTATGATCCTCCGGTACCCCTTTGTACCCTTTGTATGTAACGGTACAGAACCCTTCACGGGTATCCTGGTCCGTTAAGCAAGGCATACGGATACTCAGTATCCGTAAGCCACGTTACATACGCACGTGAGACAGTACCATACCTATGTACTGCCTCATCGCTCTCACCGCGCACTGTGAATACATAGACCCGAGCATCTCTAGACGAACTCTTCTACTCACTACGAAGACGTTCGCCTACGAGTTACTCCACATCCCTACTTAAGGTAAACACTACTCCTGTCCTGCTAGCATCGCGCTTATACTTATACAAATCCTAACCCTCACGTCGTACGCGTCTCACTTAGTCTTAACCCCTCAGACTGCTATAGAGCATTCTGTGCTGTTACACTGGTTCTAGAGCTGGTTTCGGTCCAGTTGGACCTAACGCATACGCATACGCACGATTTTCTTTGAGTTTTGCGCAACCCTCGACCCACCAGTAAGTTTCAGGCGGCTTTTCTGTACTTGCTCAACTCCTTGTTTGCATTGCTGCATTGTACCCTGACGCTGCGCTGTGCCGCACTGGATGACTGGCTCGCATTGGCGTCAGAGTGAGTTTTCTCGGTTCTGCATGCTTATCCCTGCCTTTTCTCCTGTCCAGCCCACCTTGCATGGCCTACGACCTTGATCTAACACGCCACGTTCTGACCTCTTGGTCTACGCTTAATTGGCGCAATTCTTGAGCACGTTTTTGCTCTTACGGTCCATCAAGCAGCAGCGGCTTCTTGCCAGCATTGACTGTACTTGCGAGTAATTATCGTACTTTGCTTGGTCATCCTGCCTCTAAGGTGCATGCATGCAGTGCCTGATTGTTTGTGCAGTTTCCTGTCGTCCTGCTTTCACTGCTAGTGTCCCCTGTCTGTGTCCCTGTAGAATTTGGGTATGTCCGGCCTCTCCTTGCGTGCCTCAGTTGGATTGTTCTTTCCTCAACGAATTCTGGACAAACGCGTCATACAGTTTCGATTGAGGCCCCAGCTCTAGGCCCCGATCTTGCCCCTGACCTAGATCCAGCCCAAGCCCAAGATCAAGACCCTGCCCCAGATCAGGATCAGGTTCCAGATTTGGACACAGCACACGACAACGTTCCAGATCTGGGGCTAGATCTGGACCAAGATCAAGGTCCAGATCTGCGCTAAGATCCAGATCAAGATCTAGATCTTGATATTGTCTCTGTCTTCCTATAAATAATAATAATAATAAAATAATAATAATAATAATAATAATAATAAAATAATAATAATAAGCAGCTCGTCACGCTCGCAAAATTTGCAACTCGTCTTGACATTTGGTTGAGAAGCCTCCTTGAGTTACTAGTAATTCACACTAAGTGCATCCAATCTTGGTCGCCCAACAAGCATACCTATGTCTTGTCCTATTGCTGACCTCTGTGGTTGCGTTCGCAGAATGACCTCCCACCAACTAACCAATGCGGAAGACGACGCAACTGCCAATCAGCATACGGCGTCTATGGTTGGAAACAACCGCAGCACGTCCCTGACTTCAGCAACGACAAACGAGAGAACTCTGTTCTCGACCATGTGCAATGTCGGTCTCCATTGGGGTCCGTCAGGCTGTCTCTTGCGCGATTTGGCAACCCTTGGATTTTTTTTTATTAACATAGGGAGGAACCAGGAAAGGGAACATCTGATAAAACCTAGCCCTATGTGACCAAGGAAGAAAAACCAAAGAAGAAGACTAGAAGACATGGACCAAAAGTCCGCTAAGACAAATGATCTAAGACAAATTGATTGACAGCATTTTTTTTTTTTTTTTTTTTTTTTACAAAGGGGGGAACCAGGAAAAGGCGCAACTGATAAAACCTAGCCCTTTGTGACCAAGGAGAAAAGACCAAAGAAAAAGACAAGAACGGCTAAGGGACAGCTAAGGGACGGACACCACCTGGGCGACGTAAGGGACAAAGGAGGACAGGAACAAACAAACCAGAGAGGCAAGGAAGAAGCCAAAAACAGGAAGCCCAAGAGAAGGGGCCAGGACTACTAAGAAAAAAGACCTATGAAGGGGGGGGCCAAAACATTGCAACCTCTAACAGTCACCGGATCAGAAGACTGAAAGAGGAGATGCAAACTAAGGAGGACGAAAAGGAAAACTATGCGAGAAACTAAGAGAAGAAAGGGGGGAGGGGGGGGGGGGGGGGGGGGGGGGGGACTAAGGAGGCAACTGAGGGGGAAACTAAGGAGGCAACTAAGGGTGGAAACTGAACTAGGGGAAGCAAACTAAGGGAGAAACTGCAAAAACAAGCCAAAAGCAGGGAGGCAACCAAAAAAGAAGAAAGACAACTGGAAGCAAAGCGAAAACCTAAAAGACTGGTCTGGGCATGTACAACAGGAATGAAGACAGAGACAGTATCAAGATCTAGATTTTGATCTGGATCTTAGCGCAGATCTGGACCTTGATCTTGGTCCAGATCTAGCCCCAGATCTGGAACGTTGTCGTGTGCTGTGTCCAAATCTGGAACCTGATCCTGATCTGGGGCAGGGTCTTGATCTTGGGCTTGGGCTGGATCTAGGTCAGGGGCAAGATCGGGGCCTAGAGCTGGGGCTTGGGCTGGACCTAGGTCAGGGTCTAGATCAGGGTCTAGAGCTCGGGAATGGGCTGGGTCTGGGTCAGGGTCTAGAGCAAGGTCTAGATCCGGGGAATGGGCTGGATCTGGGTCAGGGTCTAGATCAGGGTCTAGAACTAGGGCTTGGGCTGGGTCTGGGATTGGGTCTGGGATTGTAGGGAGCGCTGGGGCCATGGGGATCTCAAATGCGCAAGGCATCGCCTTGCTGAGAGGCCGGACAGATGGCCACCGATGGCAGGACCATCGGGCCTGAGGTATGGCATTCTGCTCGACGCCAGGACCTTCGGGCCTGTGGGATGGCATTCTGCCCCCGACGACAGGACCTTCGGGCCTGAGGGATGGCATTCTGCCCCCGACAGGCCCAAGGAGCCTACGACGTATGAGAATGATTTCTCTAAGAGCAACGGGCTATTGCAGCCCGATTGACTCTGCCGGCGGGCCACGTGCCCTACGATTTCAGTGGTAAAACTGATACAACTCCATTCGAGACAAGGCCTTGCCTTTGACCCACATCTCCGCAAAAGATGATGTGTTCCCTGGCGGGGGACCTGCAGGGCTGCCTTACACCCGCACACGTTTCTTTTTCCGACAGACTCAGCACTCGTTGCTACACGTGTCGCCCAATCAGGCACAGCACTCAACAGTGTCCGACTGCACACGTTTCGGGATTCGCAAAGAGGATCACCGAAATTCACAAGGAGTCGCGACTCCTTGACGAAAAAAGGGCGGACAAAGGCACACGACAATGGCGACAATGGGTCATTGTGTAAGAGGCTGTCCTCGAAGTCCAATTTGCATAATACCCTATTTGTCATCCGAATTTAGCGGGACTCTACGCATCACCTTGGACGAATCGTGGGCTTGGAGCAATGGAAACGGGTTGGGGTGAAATAGTAATGTGACGTGGGTCGAGACGCTATTGACGCCCGAAATATTTCGGAATTATCTCCACGTGTACCATTCCACGTGTTCGACATATTTTCGGAAGCGCACGTCGCTCTTACCCGACTACACAGAGGTGGCATGCTCGCTCCCTTCAGAATTACTTCCATAACATCAAGCCGGAGTTTTGCAAGGTCCCCGACCTGACAACCCACGAGCGACTGAATTTCTTCGCATGGGCTTGTCTGACGATCTCCGGGCTCTTACGCCCGACGGGAATCGGGAACGTTGTTAGAATATCAGTTAGCACTTGCCTTGTGATATTTGATGTCGGTCTAGACTTCATGTGTTGCTAATTAGGTAAAGGCAAAACGCTGCCCCCAGGGGGATTCAGGTTATGGGCTCATCGAGCTAAAGTGCTGGAATGCACCCCACTGCGGATTTTTTTTTTTTTACAAAGGGGGGAACCAGGAAAAGGCGCAACTGATAAAACCTAGCCCTTTGTGACCAAGGAGAAAAGACCAATGAAAAAGACATGAAGGATTGAATTGGAGCTGGCTGGATTGCCCCTCCTTTTAGCTGGACTGCTTTGTTGTGCTGGACTGCACAGCCCCCCTCTTCTTCAGCTCCTAGTATTGTGCTGGACTGCATAGTTGTCTGAAGCTGGACTGCTCCACCTTTTTGCTGGACTGCACACCTTTTTGCTGGACTGCAAAACCCCCTCTACCACCTTCTCTACCTCATCCATCTGCATTACAATGGAGGACACAAGGGTCTCTATGCCCAAGTTGGATGACAACAATTATGGGGTCTGGAGTGTTAGGGTGATGGCATGCCTTGCCTTGAATAAGGTGTCCAAGGCTATTTCAGAGGACACGGTGGACCCTGAGGATGATCTGCAAGCAAGATCTTTGCTGATCATTCAGGTGAAGGATCACCTCCTGCCCTTCATCAAGAATGAGAAGACTGCCAAGGGCATGTGGTTGAAGCTTGAGGAGCTGCACAAGAATAAGTCCAGGGCTCGCTTGAATCTGATGCGCCGAGAGCTGGCGCAACTGAAGAAGAAGCCCAAGGAGACTGTAGCCAAGTACACTGCCCGTGCGGAGTCACTCAGGGATCAGCTTGCAGCAGCAGGGGATACCACCTCTTCTGCTGACCTGATCAGCACTGTGTTGAATGGACTGCCTAAGGAGTTTGAAACTGCAGTCCAAATCCTGGAGGCAGAGGACAACTCGGATCTGAGTGATGTCCTGGCCAGACTCTTGATTGCTGAAGCAAGGATGAGCAGTAAGGATGATCGCACCAGAGCTGAGGACCACGGCTCTGCTCTTGCTGGACATGGCGGCACCCCCCCATCGCGTCCAGGTCAGGCTCGTCCGGGTCAGACCACGGACAAGGACAAGAGGACCTGCTACTCCTGTGGTAACGCGGGTCACATTGCAAAGGATTGTCGCAAGAAGAAATCTGACAAAGCCTCCGGGAAGTATACTCCCAAGACCCAGCCGGGTAACAACGCCACAGTCACCACTGCCTTCACCTGCTCGGGTGGCACTGCTGCACTCACTAATGAGGACTTACCCCTTTTAATTGGTGAAGTGACTTGGATGCTGGACTCAGGTGCTTCCCACAACATCACGGGGGACCGCGATCTGCTTGTGAACATCAGACACCTGGATACACCATTCCAAGTCAGGTTTGCTGATGGAGTTGCACATCGGGCGGAGTACGATGGCGACGTCTTCCTGGAATCTGTAAATGGAGAGTATGTTCAGCTGCAGAATGTCCATTATGTCCCTGCATCTGCCAGAAATCTGATCTCCCTCTCAAGCGGGAGATCAGATTTATCAGTTAGGATTTATCAGTTAGGTTTAATCAGTTGCGCCTTTTCCTGGTTCCCCCCTTTGTAAAAAAAAAAAAAAAAAGCGTTATGCAGAACGGAGCTCAGATAGAATACTGGGATGACACACGTTGTATCTTTGCCAAGAATGATGCCCTGATGCACTGGCTACAGGTTTATTTGCTTTAAAGTGCCTCCTGCTTTAGTGCGCCTTTAAGGTTTTCCTTGCTGGTCAGTGGATCTTGTGGAGGTTCTACCCTTTCACCGTCCAGGACTTTTTCTAAGGAGTTTGATTTGCTTCTTTAGATTTATTTTTAGTTACCTTGTTAGTGTTAGCTTTGGCCCTGTCCTGTTTTTTGTTGCATGCCGTGCTCTGGTCGTCTTTGCAGAGCTTGCTGATCTGCATGGGTGACCTAGCGACATGTTACTAGGCTGCTGAGAGTCTGTACTGGTTTGCTAAAGGAGTGATGCCCTGATGCACTGGCCTGTTACAGGAGTGATGCCCTGCAGTGTTTTAATCTTAGATTAGCAAGACCTTCGGGTGCGTGCCTTTACTTCTTTTTCTGTGTTGCTCTTGGAGGTTACAGTGGTGTTTTGTTGGTTGGGGAGGAACAGTGTTGCTTGGAGGTGGGGGTGGTGCTCGGAAGGCCCTTTGTCCTTTGTCCTCCTAGTAATTAGTTTGTGTCCCTCGTTCTTTCGTCTCCTAGTCTTTTCGTCTTTTGTCTTGGATCATTTGTCTTAGCGGACTTTTGGTTCATGTCCTCTAGTCTTCTTCTTTGGTTTTTCTTCCTTGGTCACATAGGGCTAGGTTTTATCAGATGTTCCCTTTCCTGGTTCCTCCCTATGTAAAAAAAAAGGAAAAAAAAAGAGTGGTGTGCGCATCGAAGCGGTTTGCATCAACGGCGTGTATGAGGTGGAGGGCATGGTGCCCGATGCAGACATGCCAGTTGCTCCTCTTTTTACAGACGGTACTGTGTGCGCTGCCGTTGAGACGCCGGAGCTTTGGCATGCCAGGTTTGGTCATCTAGGGATGACAAACTTGGCCACTCTGCAGGCCAAGCAGATGGTACAGGGCATGAAGGTAGAAGCTGAGGCATTCAAGGACTTCAAGGATCCCTGCGAGGCTTGCGTGCTGTCGAAGCAGACCCGCGATCCTTTTCCTGCCAGTAAGTCAGCACCTGTGAAGGGACTGCTTCATGTGGACCTATGTGGTCCTTTCACACCTGCCTCTCTAGGGCAGAGCAAGTACTTCCTGGTGTGTTTGGAGACCACTCTAGGTACAGCTTTGTCATCATGCTGAAGACCAAGGACCAGGCATCAGCAGCCCTGCATGACCTCATTCTCATGCTGCAGACTCAACATGGCATCACTGTCAAGATAGTGCGCTCGGACAGAGGAGGAGAATTCTGCAATGGTGAACTCGCTGCCTTCCAGAGGGATTGTCCATCAAACCACAGCCCCTTACAGCCCCGAGAGCAATGGCGCGGCGGAGCGTTTGAACAGGACCCTAATGGAAAAGGTTAGGGCCCTACTGCTTCACAGTGGTGCCCCCTTCTACCTTTGGGCTAAGGGCCTACAGACAGCTAACACCTTAAGGAATGCCTCCCCTGTCAGTGGCCGGGAGCTTACGCCTCACCAGCTGCTGACAGGGTCAGTCCCAGAAGTATCCCACTTCAAGATTTTTGGGTGCAAGGCCTTTGCCCATGTGCCCAAGCTGAAGCGGCGCAAGCTGGATGCTGTAAGCAGACCAGGTGTCTTCATTGGGTACGAGGCCAACTCCAAGGCATACCGGATCCCGGATCCAGACGGCAAGACTGTGCGTGTGGCTCGGGATGTTACCTTCCGTGAGGGTCTCTTCCCATACAACACGCCGACGCCAACGGCCCATATGAATGATAAGCCACTGTGCATTGTAGACATCAAGCTGGAACCTGGTGAGGAACCAGTTAGTGCACCTTCTGGCACCTCACCAGCGGCACCCACTACCCCGACGGATGAAGCTGACAGTGAGGACGAAGACTTGCCCCCTTTGCACATGGATACTGACTCAGATGAGGAAGATGAGGACATTGCTCCACTGCCTACTCAAGATGCACCTCCTCCGCGGCGATCATCTAGACTCAGGCAGGCACCTTCAGAGTGGTGGGCCAGCTCAGCTGCTGTTGTTGAACTTCAGCCTGAGCCAGTGTCTGTAAAGGAAGCTCTCGCAGGTCCCAAAGCTCAGCAGTGGAAGCTTGCAATGGATGAAGAGTATGCAGCTCTGCTCCACAACAAGACTTGGGAGGTTGAGGACAGACCCCCTGGAACCAATGTACTCAATGTCAAGTGGATCTTTAAGAGGAAGCGAGACGCTGCAGGTAACATCGAGCGCTACAAGGCTCGCCTGGTAGTTGTTGGATGCAGGCAGCGGGAGGGTCTCGACTACAATGAGATATATGCACCTGTAGGGAAGCACGCAACTCTGCACACCCTCTTGGCTGTCACAGCTCACCGCGATCTTGAACTGCATCAGCTGGACGTTGCCAACGCGTTCCTCAATGGGGAAGTGGAAGAGGATCTGTGGATGCAGCAACCTCCAGGTTTTGCAGTTGGGGGAAGCAACCGTGCATGCCATTTGCGCAAGACTCTCTATGGTCTGAAGCAGAGCCCCCGTGCTTGGTATGCAAACTTGCGCTCCTAGCTGGCTGGAGGCCATTGGCTTTAATGACTCTGTGGCCGACCCTGGATTGTTCATCATGATGGCTGGCTCTGGTGACTGGACCTATGTGCTGATCCATGTCGAAGACATCCTGATTGCCGGTTTAGCGGAAGGAGTCACACTGGTGAAAACCAAGCTGGCTGAAGTCTTCAAAATCGAGGACATGGGGGAATCCTCCTTGTACCTTGGTATGGACATCATCAGGGACAGAGGGATGAAGACACTCCTCTTGACTCAGAAAAGGTATGTGGCTGACCTCATGGACAAGTTTGCCTCACATGCCAAGTCAAAGAAGGTGCCACTATCCTCAGCCACCAAGCTGACCAAGCTGACCAAGCAGCCACCAAGCTGACCAAACTGAGAGCCTATGGACCAGACTGTTGTGAGCTACAGCGAGATCATTGGGTCTCTGATGTATCTTGCAGTGTGCACCAGGCCTGACCTCTCACAGTCAGTGGGAGCTTTGGCCAGATACATGGCAAACCCCACTGACTGAGGACCACGTGGCTGCTGCAAAGCATGTGTTGGCGTACTTTTTTGGCACTCTGGACTATGGGTTGTTCTTTGGAGGCAGTGATCTGCTGGAGCTTCAGGGCTGAGCTGACTCAGACTTTGCTGGAGACACTGGCACACGGAGGTCGACGACTGGCTACGCTTTCAGGCTGAATGGAGCTGTGGTCTCCAGGCTGAGCCGACTGCAGCCCACGGTGGCGCACTCCACCACAGAGGCTGAGTACATGGCTGCTGGTGCAGCTGTCAAGGAAGCACTCTGGTTCAGAAAGCTTCTACCTGAGTTTGGAATGGTGCTAGGAGCAGTACCTATCTATAGTGACAACCAAGCAGCCATTAAGCTGCTGAAGAACCCCATCTCCTGCGTGCGCACGAAGCATATTGATGTTGCGCCCCACTTTGCGCGTGAGCGAGTGGCAAGGTCAGAGTTGACCTTCACCTACATCTCCACTGAGGAAATGGTGGCAGATGTACTCACTAAAATCCTGCCTAGGTGCAAGTTTGAGCTGTGCAGGCTCGGGTTGGGAGTTACCAACAAGTAGGAACATTCAGTCAGTCACGAGTGGGAGTGTTAGAATATCAGTCAGCACTTGCCTTGTGATATTTGATGTCGCACTAGACTTCATGTGATGCTAATTAGGTAAAGGCAAAACGCTGCCCCTAGGGGGATTCGAACCCTTGTCTCCGAATAGCTCATGGCGCTACACCACTGAGCTAGAAGTAATATGCCGTGCCGTGTTTTGAAAGTAGGAGTTACCGGTGGTGGCCAACCGGTTGTTACCGCCCGATGGCCGGTTTATGGATGCTTCGCGGTAGCTACTGAAGGAATCTACCGGTGGAATCTTCCAAAGATGCCTTCCGTAGATTCCCTCCCCAACAGTATAAAAGGGGACTCACGAGAGCAGAGTACCGCTTTCTCTCTCTCTGGTCCCCAGGTAAGATTTACTGTTCCGCTACCATTACTGCGTCTCTTGCTATGATCTTTGGTGGTCCAGAAAGCTGAGACTCGCGCGCATCTGTTCGCGCGCATCTGACAGAGCGAATCTGTTCGCGCGCATTTGTTCAAAGCTAGTTGTTCAGCTTTGTTTGCAGCTCTCTCTTTCTCTCTGCTTTGATACTCTGACTCTTAGTTCTTATTGCTTTGCTTAGATATTGAAGGCTCTTTGCCTCCTTCTTGTACATTGCCTGTTTCCACTTGTCAGTTCTAAGGCTTTCGCATCTCTTTGTAGTTGTATTGTTTCTGATGTAATCACCACTAACTCTCTCTCTCTGGTCCCCAGCCTATTTATTCTTCAAACGTTGTCTGACACGAGGGCAGATTTGTTGCACTACCTGCAGTGGGACGAGGCGAGAAAGAACGCCGTCGCAAAAGGCAATTCCTTGTCGGACAAGTGCAACAGGCAGCAGAAGGGGGTATGAATAAATCGAAGATCATCTGAAAGGGTTGACCAAGCCTCGATACCCTAGCAAAAACGTGCAGTAAATCGTGTACAATTTGCACAGACACCCCCCTCCGACTCCGATTCTTTCTCTCTGCAGAGCATGAGCTCCACCGACGATGTCGGAGAGTTGAACTCTCATCCGACAATTGCCCAAGCTGTAGGCCAATGGTAGTAGTACCCCGGCTGGCCCCTTCGGGGGACAGAACACAGCCGAGGAGGTTGACGACGTGGCGGATCGCAGCAACCGCAGACCTTCAAGCAGAGTAGATCGCAAGGGTCGCAGATACTCAGCGGTGCGGGTTGACGTAACGAAGGCAGTCTAATTCGGCCCCGTCCAGTGGAAAAGCCCCAGCCCGATCAATCTCCGACGGATACACTCTGGTGGACGGAAGCTACGAACGCCATTGTTTCCACCCGACTACATACACGAAGGATCGATAAAGCTATTCTCGATCTCCCTGCAATTGTTTTACCGCCATCATCCAACCCAAGTTCCACAATATACCGAGCCTTACAGTGGCCCATACATATAATATATTTGGCACGGGTCGGAGCGACACGTTCATACCAAGGTCATCCCTATACGAGAGGCCGACACGTGCTTGGAACCGGTAACGATGCCCATTATCAGCAGTTGGACGGCACGCAAGCACCAGAGCAATACTTAACGGGTATTACAGGAAAATTCTTGTAAGGGTGCGACGGGTTTCTACCCGTGCAGTCGAGATCAGGGTACTTCAAATTGCCAAATTGGCCAGCGCTTTAGCGCACTTGAAAACAAAAAAACTGCGCTTTGCAGTGCAAAAAGCGCAAACATTGCTTGCTGCGCCCACAGGGAGTTGCAAAAAACTGCGCTTTAAGCGCAGAGGGGGTCAAAAAATCAGCGCTAAAAAGCGCAAAAGCGCGCGCTTTGAATTACCCTGGTCGAGATACGTTTATTGGCGCATCGGGCGCCCCCTCTGATTCTTATTCATAGCTGATCCATGGAGTGACTCGACAGAAATTCTGATCGGCGCTCCATCAAGGGCGCTAAGTTATAGCGCTCATACAAACAAGTAGCCCATTGATGCGCTTGAGTAGTCGCATGCCAGCCGGCCCTCTGTTTGGGATGAAACACTGGCTGATGAGGTCGAACAACCTGCGGATGCCAATACGATTACACGACGAATGGACCACTGCAGTCACCTGCGACAGGTGTCCATACCGATCGCAATCGACCGTGGGTCGTGTCTCTATTGCCACATAATTGTTTTCGGAAACGCAGGTCTTGGCTTTCTCCCCAGACTACACGACGGTTCAGTCCGAGGAGGCACGGGGTCGCTGCAGACATATTCCCATCAGTCACGCAAAGTACCAGACCTCATTGTCCGCAAACGATATAATATTTCGCACGGGACTTATTGATGACCTCCGATCGGAAAATTTTGACGGTCGGACAACGGGTTCATTGTTCGATTCGATGAAAGACGTATTCCGCTATCTGCAGATGGACAAGTCCCAATAATATGCAGCAGGAACGACAGGCAGCGGAGCGGGGGCTACACGTACAATAGGTCAAAGACTCGATTCTAGAGAGCGGCAGACGCTAGGTACCCTAGCGAGAAATTATTGCGGTAAATATATTCATTTACTCATGCAAACCCCTTTCGACTCTTCTGACACTACCACTTATTCTTTGCTGGCGTTACGATCGATGGACGAGACTGACAAAGAGTCAAAGAGACGGATTCTCGTCCAACAAAAAGCCTAAAGTTGGACGCACGCCACGAGTAGCCAATTGATGCGCTCGAGTAGTCACATTATGGCTGGCCCCTTCGGGGAATAACACAGGCCGAGACGGTAGAGAGGACCGCGACGTACGCAACAGATTGCAGACCTTCAAGCAGAGTAGATTGCCAAGGTCGCAGATCCTTAGCTTGCAAGGATCACGCGTTTGGACGGGTGTCTAGCAGAGGCCCAAATCCGAGTCAAGGTGGTCGAGGAATTGAACAGGGAGTAGGACGTGGTCGCGGGGCTAACAGGCCACGCATCCCCAACAGGACGAGACCCGAATTCGGCCAAGCACATAAATGGGGGAATTTGCATGGGACAGTCGATCTCGCTGTTGTGTCAGGATGCTCTTTGTTTTTTCTGTTTTCAGAAAAATCCACTTGCTCCGCAACCATGACGGTGGACCGACGCTGCAACACTCGCGAAACCAACACTCGCCCTGGCCGGATTTTCCTTTGTATCCTTTGTACCCTTTGTTCACCGTATTCCTTGGCTTCTCCGGTTCTTATTTTCTATCGAGTTCTTGACTCGTGAGATATTAGTCGTTATAAATGGAACTGCGGAATTCATCCATGTTTTACAATTTGTTCAGCTATAATTGTTATCCCTGTTCTCTGTATGGTCTGTCTCATTATATACGCCGGATTATTACCGGCCTTGTTCATGGCAACATTCTTCACAATGTATCTCTTGATTGTAACATTCATTCTCAATATCATTTTGAGTTCATCAGATGTATGGAAACCAGTTTTTTTGTTAAGTGAGACGCTATCGGCCTGCGTAACATTTGTATTCATGTTCGCCTAGCTCTTTTTTCCATTCTCGTGGACAATAATTATCATGCCAAGTTTTGTAATGTTTTGCCTCCCGTGTATTACTACTTCTGTTTCTTGTCGGTGTATCAGTTTTCTCCGGCGACTTCTCCGGTGTAAACTTTTCTTCCTTTTCTAACTTCACCGGTATCCATTCCAATTGTATTGTATTTGGGTAATTTCAGGGTGGAACAAACCGGTCGGTTCTCCGGTATTGGGGGGTTTCCTGGTCGGTTTACCGGAGCTCAAAAATCTGATTTCCGGTTTCGCAGCAACTTTCTGAGAAGCCTGTCCGGTTTGCACCGACCAGTTCTGAGCACGAGTTCCGGCCAGACCGACCAAAATTCGATCTTGAGTTCCGGTGTCCGACTCAGCTTAGTAGCTAACTAAGCTGAGTAGCTGTGTAGCTGACATAGTAACTCGAGCCTAGCAGCTTATCAACAGTTGGAACTTCATCTTCCTCAACTTCCCAACATTCAAACACCTGCCCTTCGAGAAGATGAAGACGGAACCCCTTTCTCCCACAGTAACCACCAATTCCCTCAGGGTTCAAGTTGACAGCAAAATTAGAACTGAAAGCTATGGTATTTAATCGACTGCTCAGCAATTCGTTCATTCGAGCATCTGCTCGACTGCCCCCCCTCCGCCCTTGTCCTAGAGTCATTGACTGGCTCGTCGCGTCTGTTGAAGCGACAAAAGGTGCCGTTACCCCGCAACAGCTCCTCCTCGCTCTCGTCATTGAGTCGTCGACTGGCTCTTTGCCTTTGTTGGAGCTCCTTCTCCCCTGCCTCCTCCTTTTCCTCTCCTCCTCCTCCCCCTCCTCCTGCTCCCTCCTCCCCCTCCTCCTGCTTCCTCCTCCCCCTCCTCGTCCTTTTCCTCCTCCCCCTCCTGCTTCCTCCCCCCCATTCCCCTCCCCGTCCTTTTCCTCCTCCCCCTCCGCCTCTCCCCTCTGGATCTCCCCTTTTGCTGCTGCGCTTGGAAGGCTTTTAAGCGCGAGGTACTGTTTGAGTGCAGTTTATGGCCTGATGGCCTAATTAAATTGATTGTAGGTGTCCTAGAAGCTCAGCTTTACTTCAAATGGGGCTGTTGTTAGGCACATGGGTTTAACAGCATAGTGCGACCTATATCAGTCAATCAATGTTGATAGCAATTTGTGGCCTGCTGGCCTAATTAAATTGATAACCAGGTGACCTAGGAGCTCAGCTATACTTCAAATGGGGCCGTTGTTAGGCACATGGGTTTTACAGCATAGTGCGACCTATATCAGTCGATCAATGTTGAGTGCAATTTGTGGCCTGCTGGCCTAATTAAATTGATCACAGGTGACCCAGGAGCTCAGCTTTACTTCAAATGGGGCCGTTGTTAGGCACATGGGTTTTACAGCATAGTGCGACCTATATCAGTCAATCAATGTTGAGTGCAATGTGTGGCCTGCTGACCTATTTAAATTGATTGCAGGTGACCCAGGAGCCCAGCTATACTTAAAATGTTGTAGGGTTAGCAAGCTCCAAGTTCTAGAATATCATATCTTGCGATGAATGATTATTCCAATCTGCTATGTGTCTTACATTTAAAGCAGAACCCAAATACGAAATTTTGTTACACAAAGGCCCCAAAATGACCACCTAAATTGTACCGGAAGTTTTCAAACCATAAGTGCGGCCGAAAAGGAAAAAAAGGAGGAAAAAAAAGTGCGGTTCAAAAGAATGGCCCAAAACGTGTACCGGAGCTCTAAAATCAGAGTTCCTTTTTCACAGCAATTTCCAGGGAGGCCATTGTCCTACCCTGGGTAATTTCCTGTCCGGATTTCTCCGGGATGTTGCGCTACTCCTCGGTGTTCGCCGCTACTTTCATCCTTTTTTCCGTTTTCATCTTCTTTTTTCTTATATTTTAATTCAATCTTGTTTCGCCACGCCTTCCTTTTTCTTCTGATCTTTTCAAGGAACTGCGGTAATTTAGGTAAACATTTAACCAGTAGTTTGTGGCTACTCTTGTACCTCGCTTTGCATTCTTTCATTGATTTTAGTTGCTCAAGCCTTTCAGAACCCGTATATTTTTCCGGCTGTTTTAACCGTCTTCTATATTTTTCATGTTGTTCCAGTAATCTTGTGACCGTTTCCGTAATAATTGCCGGCATTTTGCTTCCAAAAATCCCATATCCCGACTTACTGACATTTGTGAAGTTTCCGGCGATAGGGCTTCCGCCAGCTCCCATACTTCGTCAAACGTTTTGGGGCATTTGAGCTCCCAGTCACCTCCCTCCTGTGTGCATTGCTTCTTGAGCATGACCATCATGCATCTGAATGTATCCAGAGTTTCCGCCATCTCCTCATCGCTGAAGTTCCCGAAGCAGGTTTTGTAGACCTTCCACAACCGTCTCCATTAGCTTCGCTGTGCCGAATGGGCAATACACATGATCCTCGTCATTCATGAGTACTGGTTCCTCTTTGCTCGTTTTCTCATCTTCTTCCGACTTCTTTTTCGCTTCCTCATCCTCCGCTGCCTTCTTGAGCTTCTTCTTTAGCATATCTTGCTTGTACTTCTCCATTGCTGACATCGGTTTCTCCGTCAACATTGGAGCCTCCGCACGGTCAATTTCCAT
This sequence comes from Microglena sp. YARC, assembly GCA_022414725.1. Taxonomy (NCBI): domain Eukaryota; kingdom Viridiplantae; phylum Chlorophyta; class Chlorophyceae; order Chlamydomonadales; family Chlamydomonadaceae; genus Microglena; species Microglena sp. YARC. The sequence continues at coordinate 86,954,938 of CM039463.1, read as the reverse complement.
AGCCATATCCTCCGGTGTTTGGGTGTTTGAGCATCCCGCTTGGCCCTTGTCTTCCACAGTCACTACTTCCATTGCCTTAACCACCTGTATTTCCTCCTTCTGCATGTTCTCTTGCTCCGTTGTTGCTTCCTCTTCCTCCGGGCCAGCTGGTGAATCCGCCTGTCCTTTTTCCTCTTGAGAGCCAGAATTTTCCTCTGCATCTCATCGACAATAGCCGGTAGCCTCTCCGTAGTCACCGAGATAATCACAAACTTGTCCTGGAGTGCCGCTAGCTCCGCCGCACTTTTAGCGGCTTTCTTTAAGCCTGCATCACTGGATGCGATGAGCTTTGTTTGGTCGTCCAACAACGCCACCAATGCTGCTGATAACTTTTCGTTCTCAACGTAGTTTCCTGCTATCTGCACTGCCATCTTTGCATTACTCGATCTGTAGTAATCCAGGATAGCCTCCGGGTTGGTGTCCGGTTCTGCAACATTGAGTTGTGACATAATTTTAGTATAGTCTGTCTCCGTAATTTTATCATCTTTTTTCTGTTGTCTTCTTGTTCCGGTGTCATTCCATAATATTTCCTCTGACCATTCCTCCGGAGTACATCCGGAGGTAGTAATTTCCATATCCAGGGTTGAAGAGTTTTCTCTCTGTTTTCCCTTCTTCTCCGGAGCTTTGCTTTTTTCGGGCTTACAGCTTCCAGTTGGCTTCCCTCGGATTTTTACCTCGGATCTGGGTATTTTTGAATCCCTGGATTGCCCAGGTTTCTCCCGTAACCGTTCGGTTATAGTTTCCTCGCCAGCAACTCCTGTACTCTTTGATTCAACTGATCGCACTTTTGCATGCGCTCCTTCCGATACCTGCCACCCTGCCAGATCCTCGGAAATTCGCACCTGGACCTTGCTGCCTCGTTGTTTATGATGCATGGTTCGATTGCACTCCTTTCTAAAGCTAGGTTCTATGTACTATTAACTCGACTTCCTTTTTTCTACTCACCTTTGGCCTGCTCAGCTGCATTTGCCAGCTCAAACCTCTCCTTAGCTCCTAGTTGCGCTACCGCCATTCTTACAAGATGCCCGTGCCTTGCTTTCGTTCAATCGGACGCTTACAGCTCTCGAAACCAGTGTTAGGTGAGAACTTATCTAGTTCTCTTAATCGCAAAGGGTCACAGACAGATCTAGATAAGCTATGGGTTAGATAGGGATGTTAGGTGCGGGAGCTTAGTTCGATACACATGGAGTATTGTTCTGGAGGCCCGCACCATTCTATATAGCTGAGGTGAGTCAGCAGTACAGACGTGGCAGTACTATGTGGAAGTACTGCCTATGTCTAACGGTATGCCTAATGCATAACCAACTCCGAGACTCACCGAACCTTGTTCCGAATGAATAGCTCCGCTCCTCTTCCGGGACATTACTCCGCTCCGGGATGTCAGTGACTTCCGCCGGTCGGGACCAGCACTCCGGACCAGTAAGGCTCTGACCCGGACCTCCGGTACACTCGTGTTCCGGCGAACGAACCTGCAACGGGAGTTCTCCCGTTACACTCTACTAGTGCAGAGTTAGAAGGGAGCGGAGAGGGGGGGGAGGATGCTATAGGAGATTGTGTGCTTACCAAAGCTGTTGCTGTGGGTGTCAACACTGTGTCTGCTACATCTGGTGTCAAAACATCTGCTGCTTTTGAAGAAAAAGTAAAGAAAGGCTAAGGGACAGCTAAGGGACTGACACCACAAGTGCATAGCTGCCGAGTGGGAAGCAAGATGGGGTATAGCAAGCCCTCCTCGATGAAAATAAAGGACGGCTCTCCCGAAGCAGGGGAAGAGGTGTCCTGGACGTGGTGATTCCTCCTACTGCAGGCTAGAGGTTGCAACAACGTGCAGTTTTTTTGCAGGTGTGGGTACGCCTCGCTGACAAGACTCTCCACCGTCCTTATACCATCACTATCCGGAGCTTGCTTCATGGCATCCTGGGCTGCAACGCGTTCCTTGCCCATGTACGAGTACGCTTCCAACGGGTCAACCAAGATGACTTCCCCTCCATAGTCTGCTCCAACCCTGACTGCTTGCAGCAGCAGACTGCTGACACCATGTCTCACGCTTTCTTGGATTGCCCTGACTCTGCCCCTGTCATTGACTGGCTCCTTTCCAGCTGAGAGACCCTCACCGGTGGGCAGCGCCTTCCTCGATGCCCCTTCTTCCTCCTTAGTGACGACATCACCCTTTGGCCTGGAACACCCCCTCCTCCCTCTACCCTACGTCTGTGTATTACCACCTTGGGCGCGATATGGCAGGTCCGTTCGTCCCGGGCTGACAGACGGGACCATTCTGATCCCCTTCACCACAAGGCTATCTGCCTTGCCCTTGGACCCCTTCACCAAGCCATCGCCAGGGACTGGATGCGCACCCAGACGGATCTTCAAAACCTTGATAATGGCGCCTTCAGTCAGGATTGGTGGCGTGGCCTAGATTGCTCTCTCACAGTGGCTTCCTTTGCAAGCTTATGGGCCACCCCCCCCGATCTTTTAAACCATGATTGGTGTCAATTTCGGTGACCAAGAGCCTGATACCCGCACCATGCAAATGACAATCCCCATGGCCCCAGCGCTATCTACAATCCCAGACCCAGTCCCTGACCCGCATCAGAACCCAGACCCAGGCCAAGCCTTAGATCTAGACCCTCCTCTAGACCTTGTCCCAGATCCAGCCCAAACCGAAGATCTGGACCCTGATCTAGACCCTGACCTGGATCCAGCCCAAGCCGTCGTCCTTCTTAGTTTGCATCTCCTCTTTCAGTCTTCTGATCCGGTGACTGTTAGAGATTGCAATGTCTTGGCCCCCCCCTTCATAGGTCTTTTTTCTTAGTAGTCCTAGCCTCTTCTCTTGGGCTTCCTGTTTTGGGCTTCTTCCTTGCCTCTCAGGTTTGTTTGTCTTTTGTTCCTGTCCTCCTTTGTCCCTTTAGTCGCCCAGGTGGTGTCTGTCCCTTAGCTGTCCCTTAGCCGTTTATGTCTTTTTCTTCGGTCTTTTCTCCTTGGTCACAAAGGGCTTGGTTTTATCAGTTGCGCCTTTTCCTGGTTCCCCCCTTTGTAAAAAAAGAAAAAAAAAAAAAAAAAAAAAGATCTAGACCCTAGATCTAGACCCAAAAGTCCGTTAATCAAACAGTATACTGGGAGAGACAGAATCTATTGTACGACAACAATGCATAAATGTACCGCCAATAGGAACACTGAGGATTGGTATGACCCACCTGTATACAAGCCTGACCCAAAAGCACAACAGATAGTTATAAATCATGCAAAAGCATCGAAGACTACTTTAAAAATGGCGTTTCAAGGGTTGGTCCAAGAACACTGTACTCTCGTACTTGTGGACAGTGGGGCATCAGACTCATTTATCAATGCAGACCTAGCTAAACAAGCGGGATTGCAAGTGAAAACCAGCCAACATAGTATACAAGTTGCTGGAGAAACCAGTATGAATGTCATGGGGACAGCAGAAATGCGCCTCAGAATCGGCACATACATGGGAAGGGTGGTCAGCAAACACTTCTGAACTGTAATTCATGTAGCCTGGTACTGTCGAGGGCATTCGCCCACCCCAACTGCATTGCCAGCCACTTGACCCCCTGCTGCTAGTTCAAATTCACAGTCCCCTGCTGCCTTACAAACTCCAGATCTGGTTCTACAACTTTGCATCCACATGTGTAACGGTGGCAGCCCATCTGCATTGCCAGCCACCTGACCCATTGCTGCTAGCTCAAATTCACAGTCCCCTGCTGCCTTACGAACTTCAGATCTGGTTCCACAACTTTGCATCCATATGTGTAATGGTGGCAGCCCAACTGCATTGCCAGCCAATTAAGCCCCTGCTGCTAGTTCAAATTCAAAGTCCCCTGCTGCCTTAAGAACTCCAGATCTGGTTCTACAACTTTACATCCACATGTGTAACGGTGGCAGCCCATCTGCATTGCCGGCCACTTGACCCGCTGCTGCTAGTTGAAATTCAGAGGTAGCAGAGACTACCATCATCCAGCAGCTGTTCAGTTTTTTTTCTTTTTTTTTTACAAAGGGGGGAACCAGGAAAAGGCGCAACTGATAAAACCTAGCCCTTTGTGACCAAGGAGAAAAGACCAAAGAAAAAGACAAGGACGGCTAAGGGACAGCTAAGGGACGGACACCACCTGGGTGACTGAAGGGACAAATGAGGACAGGAACAGAAGACAAACAAACCAGAGAGGCAAGGAAGAAGCCCAAAACAGTAAGCCCAAGAGGAGGGGCTAGGACTACTAAGAAAAGAGACCTATGAAGGGGGGGGCAAAAACATTGCAACCTCTAACAGTCACCGGATCAGAAGACTGAAAGAGGAGATGCAAACTAAGGAGTGCTGTTAAACAGTGTTGTAAAACAGGTTGTCGTTCCTTTGTTTGATGACCCTACCGCCTTCGACGAGAAGGAGTACAACAACGAGTTTGTGACAGACTCTGAGGTGGAGTCTGGTGTAGATGAGGATGATAATGATGAGATGAGTGAGCTCAGCAGTGAGAGTGATGAGTCTTGCAGGTACCCCGTCTCCGATGACGATGAAGACATTGCTGGCATGCCTCCCCTGATGAATGACGATGAAGCGGACCATTTCCTTGAGGGACTGTAGATGCTGCAGCTTATTCCAAGTAGTAGCTGTCTAGGGATTATTTTGTCTAAATAAATAAAATTCTGTTGTGAATGCCAGATCTATTCCCAAGCTGGTGACATGTACATGACCAGGTTTTTCAGCTATGCTTTATGAAAGTTGACTGTAGTGTGGCCTGCCAGTCAAGTTAAATTAAGATGATGAAGTAGCTTAGCTTTATATGAATTGGGGCTGCTGTTAGGCACATTTACAGTTATGGCTATAATTGGATAGTTACAGGGTTGGCACCCTACCCCAGGCTCCAAGTTGCTGATTCTAGTGATCTTCATATCTCACATGTAATGCAACACTTACCTTCGTTTTTTTGTAAAAATGCCCCCAAACTGTGCCCTCAAAGTGGGGGGAGGGAATCCCGGAAGGTACGTAGCAAAAGTGCTTTCAAAACCGGAGCTTTTTTGGGGGGGGGGGAAAACAAAAAGTGCGGTATTCAAAAATGTCCTAAAAAGTGGGCCGGAAGCCTGCCGGAAGGGTAAAAACAAAGTTCCGGTATGGCCAGCCTATCTTAGGAAGGCCATTGTCCTACCCTGATATCAACGCGGAAGATTATGCAAATCTTTTCTTGAAAGCAGTTTTCAGATACCATGGGTTACCCGAGAATTATCACGGACAGAAATGCGAGGTTTACAGGAAAGTTCTTAATGTAAGTTCTTTACAACGGCATATACTCGATAGCGGAGAAGATGCTATTAAGCGCAACAGGCGCAATCATATAGAATAGGGATGTGTACTGCAAGGTACTGCAGTCACGTGCAGGCCACAGTTAGCCTGTGGCCCGGCGGCAGGCAACATGAGACCAGGAGGGAACAGGTACCGGTGTGCACTTTGCTAACTCAGAGACTGTTTTATAAATCAGTCAATAACATCCCCCCCAATTCAAGGTATTCTTTAACTAAAGAATTCCTGGAATCAACTGAGGGGCATAAGAAAATTAAGTTGTGACTATGGATAAACTACTATGTGAAATAAATAAAACTGCAGAGAGGCTGCAGGCTAGGCTGCAGGGAGGCTGCACAGGGGAGAGAGCCTTGGTTACGAGAAGTGCATGATTCGAGACTAAAGGATTTGTTTTAGACAGGATGTCTGTACTAGTCCCCCCATAATTTTGGTGTGAGAGCTGAAAGCTGTAACCTAAATTAGAATCTGGCAGGCATCTTGTAGTAGTCATGGAGTCATATAAATTTCAAACGTGTACTGCCTGTGATCAGTACATGGGGCATTACATGGGGCAGACAGTCAAATACATCCTAGAGTGTTCATGTCTAAAACAATTAGGGAGAGCAAGATCCTATTCTCCATTACTAAGTGCCTGGCAGGGCGGGGAAGCCATCCAGGTCAAGCTGATGGCGGACTTGAGCTAGGAAGCTGCTAAGTAGCTGCTGGGGCGTTGCAGATCTAAACACTACTAGGGAGCTAGAAGCTGCAGTGGCTCTAGGAGCGGGTAAGTAGCTGCAGGGACGGAATACCTGAGGTCAGAAAACTTATTTCCCCCTGATTGGGAAGTCTTGATTTTATAAAGACTTGTCAAATCAAGGGTGACATCAAGATTACTAAAACAGAGGCGAGGGGGAATCACAGGGCTAGGTCTAATACGTCCAGCACAGTGAGCAGTAGGAATTCATAAGGTCAGCCAACTTTCCCCCCCATAATTAGGGAGCTCTTAATGGATCCTCAAATTAGGGATGACATTATGTTATTGACTGCTGCGTCGGTAAGTTTTGCTGTACTGAACCATTCTTGTTTCAAGAGGAAAACCTCTTGATTCACCCCTCTTAAGTAGTCCGAGCGCCAAGAGGCAATTTGCTTGAAAAATGCCCTCTTGAATCCCTCTTATTTAAGTGGTTAATCAAGAGGTGTCTTGTACGTCTATTGATTCAAGGTCACTTGTTGAATTCTTGTTTCAGTGTAGAATCAATAGGTTGCCTTGTATGTGTCTTGAATCAAGATTACTTGCTGCTCTTAAATAATCCGAGAGCCAAGAGGCATTTTTCTTGAAAGCAGCTTGCTTGAACCGTTCTTATTTAAGTGGGGAACCAAGAGGGTGACTTGTGTGTCTATTGATTCAGGATGACTTGCTCTAGGGGAGGACGTATAGGTTTTGGAAGGCAGTTTTATTTTTACATTTAACTAACCAGTAGCAAAGTGAAGTCGCGGACTCAGCAGCCAAATAAACCCAAACCCATCCAAACCCAACTTCCTAATAACCAAACCCAACTTCAACCTAACCTCCTAAGAAGACAAACTGATGAGCTCTGACTAGCTATCTAGTCTGTCTTCTGCCCCTGTCCCCCCCCTGCCACCCCGACTGGCTAGTCTAGCCAAGCTACTATTATATTATGAGTGACCAGCAGCAGTGACCAGCAGCAAGACCAGTGCCATCATCAGGCTTCTTGATCTTGTCCCTCTACTCATCCTTGCATGCTGATGACTTGCTCCTTCTCCACCATGTCGCAATATGCGGAAGTCACTGCCTGCTGGAACTGCAGCAGCATGAAAGGAAGGAGGTGGAGTTAGAAGATTATTAGTTGCTTGACCAAGCACAAGCCAGTTGGAAAATCAACGAATCAGCAATCAAGAAAGCGAGCAAGCATTCACGTGGTATCAATTACAATGATGAGACAGATAGATGGTGCAGCATATAAGACACGTGGTGCAGCATACAAGACAGATTGTGCACCACACAAGACATATGGTGCAACGTACAAGACAAATGGTGCAGCGTACAAGACACATGGTGCAGCGTACAAGACAGATGGTGCAGCATACAAAACAGATGGTGCAGCATACAAGACAGATGGTGCAGCATACAAGACATACGGTGCAGCGTACAAGACAGATGGTGCAGCATATAAGACACATGGTCCAGCATACAATACAGATTGTGCAGCATACAAGACATATGGTGCAATGTACAAGACAAATGGTGCAGCGTACAAGACACATGGTGAGCATACAAGACAGATGGAGCAGCATACACGACACATGGTGCAGCATTCGAGACACACGGTGCAGCAAGGCAAATCATGCTGCATACAAGCCAAATGGTGCAGCATACACGACAAATGGTGCAGCGTACAAGACAGATGGTTCAACCTACAAGACAAATGGTGCAGCGTACATGACATATGGTACAGCATACAAGACAGACGGTTCAGATCTACTCACATGTGTTGGTTATATAACAACATATTGCCACTGTGTAGCCTAGTCAGGGGAAACTGCAGGCAGGCATTTGTCAATCATGGAGGTACATAGGCATGCATGCAGGTGTGAAGCAGGCATGCAGCAAGGAGGTGGGCCAGGTTGCAGCAACCGAGCAAGCGGCTGAGCCGCAGGTTCGGCGTCTGAGTCATGGATTGCTTGAAATCAGGCAAGAAAGGACCAGCAGTGATTCAAACCTTCGACTTTCAAACCTGCGCAACTACCTGCGGAATTCGAATCCTCCCTCTCCATCCGCAACACTCAATTGCAACACTCAATCGGCTTGCCTGAAAGCATAACATTCGCCCAAGTAAAGCTGTGTACTAATCGACGAATTGAATATGGTCCAGCAGGTAGCATGGTTGAAGACAGCGGCTCAGTGCAGGAGTAAAGCAGTAGTGGTTTGGTTCAGTGATGCGAAGCATTGTTTAGAAGGCGCACGCAATCGTCTGCCATTTCGCAGATCTGGTGTCTTCTTCAAAATTTGAACGACGAGGAGGGTTGGGGGGTTGGGTGTGGGGGGGGGGGGGGCGGAGGTTTTTGCCGCGACAAATTGAATAGCCGATCTAAGTTGACAGCTAGGACGCAGGAGGGTTGGGGGGGGGGGGGGGGGGGGGGGGGGGGGGGGGGGCGGTAATCCTATCATCCTACTGTGTCGGACTCTTTCCAAACTCTTTCTCTATTCTTTTCGCTTTCGCCCCCTCTGAAACCCAGTGTCCTGGGGTTGAACAATACCGGGCACCTCCGCACTCTTATCCATAGCTCATAATAATTGTTATTTAACCACATGCACAGTCTGAGGTCAAACCATTGAGGCCTTGGGAAGTCATAACCCAAGATTATGTCCTCCGTCGTGCCTGCCCAGCAGGGGTGGAACCCACGCTATATAAACTTGTCATTCGACGGTGTCAAATTCTTTCCAAACTCCTTATCTTCTTGTTTTCCTCTTGGCCATAGCCACCAGATGGAACGACAATCAATGAACGTGGATTGGACTGCGTTTGACACCATACGTGACCATAACAAGAAACCTGTGATGATGGCCCTTGCTTTGCTTGAGATCCAGCCAGAGCTAAAGAAACTGCCTAGGAAGTTGAGATCTTTCTGCCTGGCTCATGACATCTCTTCTCAGTCGAGAATCATTTCAGTGAAGAAGTCGGCAACTTTGTGTAGTGTTCCACCTTGGGCTCTTGGTGTTGGAGCTGAATCGACCTCTTTTGAGTACGTCCTTTGTACTGTCAGGGCCACAAGCAAACATGGGAAAAGACCTTGGTTTGACTATGTCAGATTGCTTGGTGTTGAGGGTGGCACTGAAGTGTCATGGTATGCAGAATTGCGACTGTTGTTCGTCCTAGGAGGCGTTGGCTGTGCAGTTGTCCGCTGGCTTGAGGTCTGTGTTCCTCCTCAAGATGATGTGTTGTTTGTTTATGGCTGCACCTACTTGAAAGATGTGGATGATGGTGCCGATGACAAAGGATATGATGTGGTGAAGTTGGAGAGCATTAAGGCATGTGAGTATGTAAACGCTAATGTCATCCCAATCAGCTCGAACATTTTAAATGCTGATAATGCAAACCCTTAGTTGGGGGGGTTGCACGTATTGTCAATCCATCCATGAATCCATGGACATGGATTACATTCTAAGTTCATTATAGTATAGGTAGGAGCAAATGTACATAGTTCTTAATCTCAATTATGTAACTGGTAAAGCTTACAATTACTTGTTAGCGTTTTGGGAAAGGTTGTTGACGGGGAATAAATGCCATAAGGCTCGTATTGACACCACTGCTGCATAACTCTCTAACCCCATACGTGAATCTAATTAATTAAAACTAATGAACGAATTTACTTAGCCGGGCTGGGAGGCACCAAGGACCACCTGGTTCGAATAATGCATTAGCGTTTTGGGAAAGGTTGCTAACGGGGAATAAATGCCATGGGGCTCGTATTGACACCACTGCCGCATAAGTCTCTACTTACTACTAACCCCATACGTGAATCTAATTTTATGAGGGGGGCTGGGAGTCAGGAAGCACGCACTGCCTGGTTGGATTGATAAATTGTCGTACTTGGAAAGGGAGACAACGAAAGAGAAGCAAGAGCAACATTGAATTCCGAGACTAGTTACAATGGGAAATGAGCACCTATGAGATAATCCTAAACAGAAACGATGAACAAGTTAGCCCTAACTACCCTTAATGAAGTTAAGGGCCGGGAGGACCGACTGACGTGTGTTGATGACCAGAAGGTCACTTTGTACGTAGTTCGTCTTTACTACCGTAACGCATAACTTAAACCTAATTTGAAACAAAATATTCACACGTGATCCTTGTCAAAGAAACCATTATATTCCATATTTACATGGAATATATTCACCTCACTCGGGTGGGTCTAATATAATATAATAAATTAGCACACACGAACAAAATTCAGTCACGACTACAACTATTGAGAGGGAAAAAACCTTGAATCCCAATGATAAGCCCCTATGGCAACCCACCAATTTATTAGGACTCAAGGAAAAACCTCGGGATCAGGGTTGATTTTTGACTATCAACTTTATGGTAACCAAGTAAGGGCAATCATGACCTCTAATAGGGCAACGACTGCTTAGCCCCTTAACTTGGACCTGACCGTCCACTAAGTGACTGAATCATATGATACCAAATTGGTAACATATGCGTAACACATAAAAAACACCCAAAAAGATGTCAGCGTAGTCCTCGGAAGAGGTAGCTCCGAATGTCTCGCTCCCTAGCTTGCGGGAGTACACGGCACAGTGTACCACCTCGGTCGGCCTGACGTACTCGACAGCCAACTTTCCACACCTGCGTGGTTGACAAAACATTCAAAAATAAAAAAATATAAATATAAAGACGATAAAAAAGCATAAACATAAACATATAACATATGTATAAACATAAACATATAACATAAGCATAAACATATAACATAAGCATATAACATAAACATAAGCATAAAGATATAACATAAACATAAGCATATAACATAAGCATATAACATAAACATAAGCATAAACATATAACATAAACATAAGCATAAACATATAACATAAACATATAGCATATGCATAAACATATAACACAAGCATAAACATATAACGCAAGCATAAACATAAGCATAAACATATAACATAAGCATATAACATAAACATAAGCATATGACATAAGCATAAATATATAACATATGCATAAACATATAACACAAGCATAAACATATAACATAAGCATAAACATATAACATATGCATAAACATAAGCATAAACATAAGCATATAACATAAACATATAACATAAGCATATAACATAAACATAAAAACATAAACATAAGACGATAAAAAGCACATGAAACATGAACAACATAAATATACTTACAATCGTAAGTTCATAACTCCGTGCATGTAGCCAGGGGGGCTGACGTAGATTCGCCCAGGGTACATGAGCTTGGTGAACATGCAAGGTGTTCCCTCGCTCGCATTACCACATGAGTCAGCCAAAAAGGTCCAGGGATGGATGTAAGGAGGGGGGGGGGGGGGGGGGGGGGGGGGGGGGGGGGGTGGGCGGGTGGGGGGGGGGGGGGGAGGTGTGGATAAGGGGTGGAGGGGGGAGGTGGTTGTGTGGGATAAATTGAGGGAGACATGGAGGGGGGATGATTGAGGGAGGGAGGGGGACGAGGGGGAGGGGGAGGGATGGTGGATGAATGGATGAAGGGGGGAGGGAGGGAGATAGTTGTGTGTGTGGGGGCGGGGATGGATGGATGGATGATGGATGGACGGACGGACGGACAGACGGACGGATGGAGGGATGGATGGAGGGAGGAGGGAGTTGTGTTTGCGGGGGGGGGGGGGGGGGATGGATGGATGGATGGATGGATGGATGGATGGATGGATGGATGGGGGGGGAGGGGGGCTATGTGTGGGTGTGGGTGGAGGGAGGGAGGGGGTTGTGGGGGTTTAGGGTTCAGGGTTTGGATGGATGGATGGATGGATGGATGGATGAATGGATGGATGGATGGATGGATGGATGATTGGATGGATGGATGGATGGATGGATGGATGGATGGATGATGGATGGATGGTTAACTACATACGTACCTACCTACCCCCTACATACCTGCCTGCCTATCTACATAACTAACTACCTGCTTCCCTGTATCCTATGTACCAACTACAACCTACCATCCTACATGCCTACTTGCTTGTCTGCCGGCGGGCCAGCCTGCCTAAACATCACCTACCTGCCTACTTACTAAAAAAACATAACTACCTAACCTATTACCCGCCAATCACATGATCAAGTGAGAAATTAGTTTTAAGGCATTACAGGCCTTTAAGTTGATTTTTTGTCGGATCTACCTTTATGATCAAGTCACAAATAAGTTTTAAGGCATTATAGGCCCTTTAAGTGATTTTTTGTCGGATATCACATGATCAAGTCCACAAATAAGTTTTAAGTGCATATATAGGGCCTTTAAGTGATTTTTCGTCGGATCACATGATCAAGTCAGCAAAATAAGTTTTTAAGGCATTATAGGCCTGTATAAGTGATTTTTTTGTCGGATCACATGATCAAGTCACAAAATAAGTTTTTTCAGGCATTATAGGGTCCTTTTAAGTGATTTTTGTTTGGGTCGGATCACATGATCAAGTCACAAATAAGTTTTTTTTTTTTTGTCATCACAATGATGCAAGCATTAAGGCCTTTAAGTTGATTTTTTGGGCATTCACTACATGGTCACGAATAAGGTTTTAAGCATTACAGGCCTTAATTTTTTCGGATCACATGATTCAAGTCACCAAATAAGTTTTAGGCATTATAGGCCTTTAAGTGATTTTTTGTCGATCACATGATCAAGTCACAAATAAGTTTTAAGGCATTACAGGCCTTTAAGTGATTTTCTGTCGGATCACATGATCAAGTCACAAATGAAGTTTTAAGGCATTATAGGCCTTTTAAGTGATTTTTTGTCGGATCACATGATCAAGTCACAAATAAGTTTTAAGGCATTATAGGCCTTTAAGTGATTTTTTGTCGATCACATGATCAAGTCACAAATAAGTTTTCAGGCCATTATAGGCCTTTAAGTGATTTTTTGTCGGATCACATGATCAAGTCACAAATAAGTTTTGAGGCATTACAGGCCTTTAAGTGAAATTTTTGTCGATCACATGATAAGTCACAAATAAGTTTTCAGGCATTATAGGCCTTTAAGTGATTTTTTGTCGGATCACATGATCAAGTCACAAATAAGTTTTAAGGCATTATATGCCTTTTTAAGTGATTTTTGTTCGGATCACATGATCAAGTCACAAAATAAGTTTAAGGCATATATGCCTGTTAAGTGATTTTTCTGTCGGATCACCAGATCAAGTCACAAATAAGTTTTAGGCATTACAGGCCTTTTGGTGATTTCATTTGGATTACATACTAAAACCTACAAACCTACTCACCAACCTACCTACCCAGCCAGCCGGCCCTACCAACCCACCTAGTAGTAACAACCTACCTACATACCTTAGTACCTCCCTCCCTACCTTTCTTACCTAATACCCACCCACTTACTACTACATACCTAGGTGCATACCCCACGCATACATAACTACCTACATACTAAACCCTACAAACCTACTCACCAACCTACCTACCCCAGCCAGCCGGCCCTACAAACTATCCTAGTACCTACCTACCTACCTACTTACCTAAATACCCACCCCACTTACCTAACTTCCTATCTGAATACTAACACACATACAACTATCAACCTAACTACCTACTTTCCCACCCACCCACTATCTAACTTCTACCAGACTACTAGACACCACCAACCTACCAAACCTAACTTACAAACCCACCTCTTTGTTGTTGCGATACTACGTAATCGTGGCCCCTGCTTGCAACTGCTGAAAGGACCAAAGTTCTTGCTCTCCTCAAGGCAGTTACCTTGCACACAGCACCTTGCCCAACAACACACAGAAGACAACTGCTGATGCACGTGCTTTTAGCATCACGGTGTCCCGGATATAACACAAGGGTGTCCCCATCTGCATGTCATGCCTCCAAATGCTAGCTGTTGCATGACCTGATGAGGCCAGGTTCAGCCATCCTGTGCAACAAATAAATTAGGAGGAGCATTACAAGGATGGATGGGGAAGGAAGGGAGGGAGGGAGGAGGGTAGAGGAGGGAGGAGGAGGGAGGAGGAGCGGAGGGAGGGAGGAGGAGAGGAGGGAGGAGGGAGTAGGGAGGGAGTTGAGGGATGAGGAGGGAGGGGGGAGGGGGAGGGAGGGCGGGAGGGGAAGGGGAGGGAGGAGGGAGGGAGGGAGGGAGGGAGGGAGGAGGGAGGGAGGACGGGAGGAGGGAGGAAGGGAGGAGCGGAGGGAGGAGGGAGGGGAGGGGAGGGAGGGAGGAGGGAGGGAGGGAAGGCGAGGGGACCGGGAGGGAAGGAGGAGGGAGGAGGAGGAGGGAGGAGGGAGGGAGGGAGGAGCGAGGGAGGAGGAGGGCAAGGAGGTGGGAGGGAGGGAGGGGAGGGGGAGGGGAGGAGGGAGCGGAGGGAGGAAGGAGGGAGGAGGGAGGGGAGGGAGGAGGGAGGGGGACGGAGGAAGGAGGAGGGGGGAGAGGGAGGAGGAGGGGGGGAGGGAGGGGGGAGGGGAGGGAGGGGGAGAAGGGAGGGAGGAGGAGGAGGAGAGGGAGGGATGGGAGGGAGGGAGGAGGGGGAAGGAGGGAGGGAGGGAGTGGAGGGAGGGATAAGAAGGAAGATAGGAGGGAGAAGAGGGAGGGAGGGGGAGAGTAAGGAGGGGGGGGAGGAAGGGAGGCGGAGAGGGGAGGAGGAGGACAGAGAGGAAGAGGGAGGGAGTGTCACTGATGAGGGGAGAGGGAGGGAGGAGGGAGGGAGGTGGAGGTAGGGAGGTGAAGGCGAAGGGAGGGAGGGAGGGAGGGAGGGAGGGAGAGGGGGACGGGTGTGGTGGTTCAATGCAGATGTATGATGTAGTGATGTTGGATGATATGGAATGTATGGATTATGATGTATGATTAGTATTGGATGTATGGGAGTTATGACTTAATGGAATTTGGAATGATATGGATGTATGGATGTATGAGATGATAGAGTATTGGAGTAATGGAATAATTGGATGTATGGAATGTATGAAAGTATGGAATGGATAATTATGTTGTATTTAGTATGTTGATATGATGATATTGTAATGTTTTTGATATGATAATGTATGATACTGTATTGATGTAGTATGTTATGTAATGTTGTATGTAATTAGTATGCATGTAGTATGATGTATGTAATGTATGTATGTAATATGATATGTATGTAATTATGATATGATAATGTATGTATGTACGTATGTATGTATGTATGTATGTATGTATGTATGTTTGATGATATGATCGTTGTATTATGTATTATGTATGTATTATATGAAATGAGTATGTATGTATGTATGGGGATCGATATGTATGTATGCATGTAGTAGTATGTATGTAGTAGTATGTATATATGATATGTATGCAATGTATGTAAATGTTATGTATGATGGTATGTATTAGTGTATGTATGTAGGATGTGGATCTAGTGGTATGTTATGTATGGTAGCATGTATGTATGTATGTATTTATGCATGTATGTATGTATGTAAGTACTGTAATGTAGTGTTTAAATTGTAGTAGTATGTATGTATGGTATGTATGATGAGATGTATGTATGTATGTTATGTATGTATGTAGAGGATGTATTGGTAATGCTATGTATAGAATGTATTTAATTGTATAGTATGTATGTAGATATGATATGTATGTATGTAAGTATTATGTATGCTAATGTATGATAATGTGAGTGAGAGAGGAGAGAAAGAAGGAGAGGGAGAGGGACGGGAAGCGAGGTAGCGGAGATGGTAGTGAGGAGGAGAAGGAGGATGGAGAGTTATAGCAGGAGGAGGAGAGAGAGAGGAGAGCGATGGGAGGAGAGGGAGAAAGGAAAAAGAAGAAAGATGAATGGAGAATGAGAGAGAAGTTGGATGTATATGTATGGAATAGTATGGAATGAGAGATGATGGCATGGAATATGTAAAGAGAAAACAAATGTAAATGATAGAGGAAAGGAATGGAAATGAATGAATGAAGATTATGAATGTATGATTATGTAGTAATGTATGTAATGGAAATGGAAGTGTATCTAATTAGGGAAGTATAAAAGAATGATATAGGTTAGATGATGTATGAATGATGTATAGTATGATAGTAAGTATAGT
>CM039463.1:86897268-86937793 GCA_022414725.1 Microglena sp. YARC | reverse complement strand
GGGTGGTCCAAATTAACTTGAAGGGAAGAAGAGATTTGCCCCTCCAGTAGCTGACCCTCTTATGCTGACCTGCTGGAGGGCAGAGTAGCGATTAGACCGCATGAAGCCGTCTGTAAAAGTCAAGATGGGGCACTGAGCAGCTTCCCATAGCGCGAAATTGCAGTCGCTCCAGCCGAATTGGGCCCGAAGCAGCTTCGAGCAAAGTTAGAAGGCGCCGGAGAGCAGACATTGCTAGGGCGAAAAAAGGACCTCCAGCTCCAATTGTCGCCTTAAAGCTACGTCTACTAGGTACTCAGCAGCTGACATGAAGGAGCAGGGATGAAGGGAGGAGATGGAGGATTCTGAGAGGAAGGAGGAAGTGGGTGGGGCTCGGAAGAAAGGGACAGGAGAGAGCTGCTTCTGAAAGTACTAAGGATGGGGGTCGGGTGGTTCCAATTAACTTGAAAGAAGATAGCCTGCCCCCTCCAGTAAGGCTGACCTCTTATGCTGGACCTCCTCGAGGGCAGAGTAGGCGGATTAGGACCCGAATGCGGTGTAACAGTCAAATGGGGCAACTGAGGCAGCTCCCATAGCCGCGAAATTGCAGTCGCTCCAGCCGAATTGGCCGAAGCAAGCTTCGCAGCAAAGTTAGAAGGCGGCCGGGAGAAGCAGACATTGCTAGGGCGAAAGCAAGGACCTCCAGCTCCAATTTGCCCTCGCCTTAAAGCTTCGTCTACTAGGTATCTCACCAGCAGCTGACATGAACGGAGCAGGGATGAGAGGGGAGGAGACTGGAGGATTCTGAGAGGAAGGAGGAAGTGGGTGGGGCTCGTTATGAAGAAAGGGAATCAGCTACGACCAGAGAAGCTGCTTCTGAAGTGTACGACGTAAGGATGGGGCGTCGGGTGGGTCCAATTAACTTCGAAGAGAATAGCTGCGCGCGCGCATCCGCTCAGATGGCGCGCTCGCAAGCCTCGTCACTGCGCTGGACAGTAGGCGGCGCAGAGTAGCGGATATTACGCACCCGCATGAGCTCTGACCTCGAATGAGGGACTGACAGCCTTCCAGTAGGGCCGAAATTCGCAGTCGCCTGCCTTGGCCGCCCGAATTGGCGAAGACCTCTGTGCGCCATGTGCAGAAGTCTGTAACACTCGAATGGGGCAACTGGAAGCAGCTCCCATATCCGAGAATTGCAGTCCGCTCCAGCGAATTAGCGAAGCTAAGCTTTCGCAGCAAAGTTTAGAAGGCGGCGGAGAGCAGACATTGCTAGGGCGAAAAAAAGACTCCAGCCTCAATTGTCGGCTTAAAAGCTTCGTCTACTAGGTATCCGCAGCTGACATGAAGGAGCAGGGATGAGAGGGAGGAGATGGAGGAATTCTGAGAGGAAGAGGAAGTGGGTGGGGGGCTCGAAGAAGGGATCAGGAGAGAGCTGCTTCTGAAACTGAAGGATGGGGGTCGGGTGGTCCCAAATTAACTTGAAGAGAATATAGCCTGCCCGCCTCTCAGTAGGCCTGACCTCTATATGCTGAACTCTGGAGGGGCAGAGTAGCGGTTAGCCGGCATGTCGTCTGTAACACTCAAATGGGGCACTCTGGCGCAGCTCCCATTAGGCCGCGAAGCAGTCCGCTTCCAATTGGCGAGCAGCTTCGCAGCTAGAAAGAAGGCGGCCGGAGAGCAGACATTGCTAGGGCGGCGAAAAAAAGGACTCCAGCTCCAATCATGTCGCCTTAAAGCTTGCGTCTACTAGGTATCTCAGCAGCTGGACATGAAGGAGGAGCAGGGATGAGAGGGAGGAGATGGAGGATTCTGAGAGAAGGAAGGGAGGAAGTGGGCTGGTTGGGCTTCGGAAGAAGGGAATAGGAGAGAGCTGCTTCTGAAGTACTAAGGTATGGGGTCGGGTGGTCCCAAATTAACTTTGAAGAGAAATAGCCTGCCCCTCCAGTAGGCTGACCTCTTATGCTGACCTCCTGGAGGGGGCAGAGTAGCGGATTAGACCGCATGAGCGTCTGTAACACGTCCAATATGGGGCACTGGAGCAGCTCCCATATGCCGCGAATTTGCAGTCGCTCCAGCCGAATTGGCCGAAGCAGCTTCGCAGCAAAAACGTTAGAAGGCGGCCGGAGAGCAGACATTGCTAGGGCGAAAAAAGGACCTTCCAGCTCCAATTGTCGACTTAGATGCTTTCGTCTACTAGGTATCTCAGCAGCTGACATGAAGGAGCAGGGATGAGAGGGAGGAGATGGCGGATTCTGAGAGGAAGGAGGAAGGTAGGGTGGGGCTCGTGAAGAAGGGAATCAGGAGAAGAGCTGCTTCTGAAGTACTAAGTTCTGATGGGGGATGCGGGTGGTCCCTAAATAACTTGAAGAGAATAGCCTGCCCCCCTCCTGAGTAGGCTGACCTCTTATGCTGACCTCTGGAGGGGGCAGAGTAGCGGAATTAGACCGCATGAGCGTCTGTAACACTCGAATGGGGCACTGAGGCAGCTCCCATAGCCGCGAAAATTAGCAGTCGCTCCTAGCCGAATTGGCCGAAGCAGCTTCGCAGCAAAGTTAGAAGGCGGCCGGAAGAGCAGACATTGCTAGGTTGCGAAAAAAGGGACCTCCAGCTCCAATTGTCGCCCTGTAAATGCTTCGTCTACCTAGGTATCTTCAGCAGCTGACATGAAGGAGCAGGGATGAGAGGGAGGAGATGGAGGATTCTGAGAGGAAGAGCAGGAAGTGGGTGGGGCTCCGTTGAAGACGGGAATCAGGAGAGAGCTGCTTCTGAAGTACTAAGGATGGGGGGTCGGGTGGTCCAAATTAACTTGAGAGAATAGCTGCCCCCTCCAAGGTAGGCTGACCTCTTATGCTGACCTCATGGAGGGGCAGAGTACGCGGATTAGACCGCATGAGCGTCTGTAAGCACAGCTCAAATGGGGCACTGAGCAGCAAGCTCCAATAGGCGCCGAATTGCAGTCGCTCCAGGGCGAATTGGCCGAGCACTTCGCAGCAAAGTTAAGAAGGCGGGCGAGAAGCAGACATTGCTAAGGGGCGAAAAGGACCTTGCTTCCAATTTGTCGCCTTAAAGCTTCGTCTACGTAGGTATCTCAGCTAGCTGACATGAAAAGAGGCAGGGATGAGAGGGAGGAGATGGAGGGATATTCTGAGACGGAAGGAAGGAAGTGGGGTGGGCTCGGAAGAAGGGAAAAGGAGAGAGCTTGCTTCTGATAGAAGTACTAAGGTTGGGGGTCGGGTGGTCCCAAATTAACTGAAGAGAATAGCCTGCACGCCTCCTCACGTAGGGCTGACCTCTTATCGCTGAACCTCATGGAGGGGCAAGAAGTAGCGGATTATTAGAACCGCATGAGCGCTGTAACAACTCGAATGGGGCACTAGAGGCCAGCTCCCATAGCGTGAGAAATTGCACGTCGCTCGCCGCAGCGAATTGGCCGAAGCAGCTTCGCAGCAAGTTAGAAGGCGGCGGAGAGGCAGACATTGCTAGGCGCGAAAAAAGGACCTCCAAGCTGTCCAATTATGTCGCCTTAAAGCTTGCGTCTACTAAGTATTCAGCAGCTCAGCAGCTGACATGAAGGAGCAGGGTGAGAGGGAAGGAGATGGAGGATTCTGAGAGAAGGAGGACAGTGGGTGGGGTCTCGGAAGAAGGGAATCAGGAGAGAGCTGCTTCTGAAGTACTAAGGATGGGGGTCGGGTGGTCCCAAATTAACTTGAAGAGAATAGCCCTGCCCCCTCCAGTAGGGCTGGACCTCTTTTATGCTTGACCTCTGGGAGGGCAGAGGTAAGCGGATTTAGGACGCGGATGAGCGTCTGTAACACTCGAAATGGGGCACTGAGCAGCTCCCATAGCGCACGAAATTGCCAGATCGGCGTCTCAGCCGAATTGGGCGCGAAGCAGCTTCGCATAGCAGCAAAGTTAGAAGGCGGGCCGGAGACAGAACATTGGCTAGGGCGAAAACCAACGGACCTCCAGCTCCAAATTGTCGCCTTAAAGCTTCGGTCTACGTAGGTTACTAGGTATCAGCAGCTGACATGAAAGGAGCAGGGATGAGAGGGAGGGCAGATGGCGGAGGATTCTGAGAGAGGAAGGAGGAAGTGGTGGGGCTCGGAAAAGGGAATCAGGAGAGCAGCTGCATTCTGAAGTACAAGGATGGGGGTCGGGTGGTCCGCAAAATTAACTTTGAAGAGAATAGCCTGCCCTCCAGTAGGCTGACCTCTTCATGCCTGACCTCTGGAGGGGGCGAGTAGCGGATTAGACCGGATGAGCGTCTGTAACTACTCAAAATGGGGCACTGACAGCTCCCATATTGCCGAGCAATTGCATTTGCTGTTGCTAGGGCGAAAAAAGGGACCGAAGTAGCTCGTCTACGTATGTATTCTCAGCAACACTGGCAGGGATCTTCTCGCAGATAAGTACTGGATGGGGTCCGGGTGGTCAGCCTGCAGGCAGACAGAGTAGCGGATTAGACCGCATTGATCTGTAAACACTTGAGCAGCTGTGAGTCCGCTGCCAAGCGAATTGGCCGAAGCGAAAAGTTAGAAGGCGAAGCAGATTGGAAAAAGGGCGAAAAGACTCCAGCTCAATTTGTCGCTTAAAGCTTCGTCTACTAGGTAATCTCAGCAGCTGACATGAAGGAGGCAGGGATGAGAGGGAGGAGAGATGGAGGATTCTGAGAGAAGGAGGAAGTGGGTGGGGCTCGGAAAGAAGGGCATCAAGGAGAGAGCTGCTTCTGAAGTACTAAGGATTGGGGTCGGGTGGTCCAAATTAACTTGAAGAGAATAGCCCTGCCCCCCGTCCAGTAGGGCTGACCTCTTTATGCCTGACCCTCTGGAGGCAAGAGTAGCGTGATTAGACGCATGAGCGTCTGTAACACTCTGGGGACACTGAGCAGCTGCCTGCGAAATTGAAGCGAATTGGCCGAAGCAGCTTCGAGCAAGTTAGAAGGCGGCCGGAGAGCAGACATGCTAGGGCGAAAAAAGGATCCACTCAATTGCGCCTAAAGCTTCGTTCTATATTCTCAGCAGCTGACATGAAAGAGGGATCTGACAGCCGGACTTGGTAGGCTGACATCTCCGCAGAGCGTCTGTAACAGCAGCTGCTCGCAAAATTGCAGGCTCAGCGAATTGGCCAAGCAGTTCGCAAGCAAAGTTCGGCGGAGTAGCAGACATTGCTAGGGCGAAAAAAGGACCTCCAGCTCCAATTGTTCGCCTTAAAGCTTCGTCTACTAGGTATCTCAGCAGCTGACATGAAGGAGCAGGGATGAGAGGGAGGAGATGGAGGATTCTGAGAGGAAGGAGGAAGTGGGTGGGGCTTCGGAAGAAGGAATCAGGAGAGAGCTTGCTTCTGAAGTACTAAGGATGGGGGTCGGGTGGTCCCAAATTAATTGAAGAGATAGCCTGCCCCCTCCAGTAGGCTGACCTCTTATGCTGACCTCTGGAGGGGGGCTAGAGTAGCGGATTAGACCGCATGAGCGTCTGTAACACTCAAATGGGGCACTGAGCAGCTCCATAGCCGCGAAATTGCAGTCGCTCCAGCCGAATTGCCCGAGCAGCTTCGCAGCAGTTAGAAGGCGGCGGAGAGCAGACATTGCTAGGGCGAAAAAGGACCTCTCAGCTCCAATTGTCGCTTAAAGCTTCGTCTACTAGGTATCTAGCAGCTGACATGAAGGAGCAGGGATGAGAAGGGAGGAGATGGAGGATTCCCTGAGAGGAAGGAGAGAAAGTGGGTGGGGCTGGAAGAAGGGGAATCAGGAAGAGAGGCTGCTTTCTGAATTTTACTAAGGATGGGGGTCCGGGTGGTCCCAAATTAACTTGAAGAAATAGCCTGCCCCCCACCCTCCCATAGGCTGACTCTTATGCTGACCTCTTTTTTGGAGGGGCAGAGTACGGATTAGACCGCATGAGCGTCTGTAACACCAAATTGGGGGGGCACTGAGCAGCTCCCATAGCCGCGAAATTTGCAGTCGCTCCCAGCCGAATTGGCTCCGAAGCAGCTTCGCAGCAAAGTTAGAAGGCCGGCCGGAGAGCAGACATTCTAGGGAAAAAAGGACCTCCAGCTCCAATTGTCGCTTAAAGCTTGCGTCTACTAAGGTATCTCAGCAGCTGACATGAAGGAGCAGGGATGAGAGGGAGGAGATGGGGATTCTGAGAGGAAGAGAGGAAGTGGGTGGGGCTCGGAAGAAGGAATCAGGAGAGAGCTGCTTCTGAAGTACTAAGGATGGGGGTCGGTGGTCCCAAATTAACTTGAAGAGAATACCCTGCCCCTCCAGTAGGCTGACCTCTTATGCTGACCTCTGGAGGGGCAGAGTAGCGGATTAGACCGCATGTAGCGTCTGTAACAGTCAAATGGGGCACTGAGCAGCTCCCATAGCGAAAAATTGCAGTCGCTCCAGCCGAATTGGCCGAAGGCAGCTTCGCACCAAAGTTATAAAGGCGGCCGAGAGCAGACATTGCTAGGGCGAAAAAAGGACCTCAGCTCCAATTGTCGCCTTATAAGATTCGTCTACTAGGTATCTCAGCAGCTGACATGAATTGGAGCATACGGATGAGAGGGAGGAGATGAGAGATTCTGAGAGAAGGAGGAAGTATGGGCTCATGAAGGGAGGAGAGATGTCCCGGGCTTAACCGAAGTAACAAGAGCGTAGCGTCACAATGGATGTCTTGGATTTCCTGTCCCTGCGCATTCCAAACGTCCCGTGGCATGCACCAGGGGCTGCGGCTGATTTGTGTTTTATGCTCATGCCTCTCCCTGCCGATGCAGTCTCCGTACTTGAACATTATTGGGAAAGCAAAAATGACTCTTCCATATGAAACGTCCGGGGTATTTTCGTTCTCCCTAGTCAGGCTAGTTCGGACAAATACGTCCCCCTCTCGGTTACTGAAGGCATGGACTCTTAAGGAATACCAGTCGGGCGATAAACCTATTTAAGCCCTCCGGATGGTTCCAATCCTCGGCGCATGGCTACTCTGGTGTGGTATGATCCGCCTGATTCCGAAAAAGCTTGTCTTATGATGAAAGAAATGGCACGCGATCAACGAAACCACGAAGGCAAGTTATTTTGGTCCGGACGAAAATCCCCAAGGTTCCCTAGTCCGGTTGAATCGCGGACTAGAAACACTGGTGGAAACGGGTCGACAATCCCAAAGGCAGAGCACTGCAAGATATCGCCCGTCGCCCCACCAAATATAACCGACGGAATCAACATCCCGGCGATACCAACGCTTCCCCGGCCAAACTTAAACGATTGGACAGCCTTTTTTTTTTTTTTTTTTTTTTTTTTACAAAGGGGGGAACCAGGAAAAGGCGCAACTGATAAAACCTAGCCCTTTGTGACAAGGAGAAAAACCAAAGAAAAGACAAGAACGGCTAAGGGACAGCTAAGGGACGGACACCACCTGGGCGGCTCAAGGAACAAAGGAGGACGGGAACAGAAGACAAACAAACCAGAGAGGCAAGGAAGAAGCCAAAAACAGAAGCCCAAGAGAAGGGGCTAGGACTACTAAGAAAAAAGACCTATGAAGGGGGGGCCATAACATTGCAACCTCTAACAGTCACCGGATCAGAAGACTGAAAGAGGAGATGCAAACTAAGAGAGGACTAAAAGGAAAACTATGCGAGAAACTAAGAGAAAAAAGGGGGGGAGGGGGGGGGGGGGGGGGGGGGGGGGGGGGGGGGGGGGGGGGGACTAAGGAGGCAACTGAGGAGGAAACTAAGGAGGCAACTAAGGGTGGAAACTGAACTAGGGGAAGCAAACTAAGGGAGAAACTGCAAAAACAAGCCTAAAGCAGGGAGGCAACCAGAAAAGAAGAAAGACAACTGGAAGCAAAGCGAAAACCTAAAAGACTGGTCTGGGCAGGTAAACAACAGGAATGAAGACAGAGACAGTATCAAGATCTAGATCTTGATCTGGATCTTAGCGCAGATCTGGACCTTGATCTTGGTCCAGATCTAGCCCCAGATCTGGAACGTTGTCGAGTGTTGTGTCCAAATCTGGAACCTGATCCTGATCTGGGGCAGGGTCTTGATCTTGGGCTTGGGCTGGATCTAGGTTAGGGTCAAGATCGGGGCCTAGAGCTGGGGCTTGGGCTGGACCTAGGTCAGGGTCTAGATCAGGGTCTAGAGCTCGGGAATGGGCTGGGTCTGGGTCAGGGTCTAGAGCAAGGTCTAGATCCGGGTAATGGGCTGGATCTGGGTCAGGGTCTAGATCAGGGTCTAGAACTAGGGCTTGGGCTGGGTCTGGGATTGGGTCTGGGATTTATGAAGTCAATACCAAGACTGCCACTGACATGATATTTAATGCACGCTCTGGTTCGAATCAGATGGTCACGTTGGCCGATTCAGGCGCTACGGGTTGTTTGATGGCTCAAGACATGGCTGAGCGGTTAGGCCTGCACATTCGCCCATGGGAGCATGGTACCGAAGGCTTCACGTGTGCAAACGAAGGTATCATTGGATTGGTATCAATGGTACAGCCACTTTGCCGTTCAGCATTCAGCGATTCAAAGATTCTGCCCATGTCCATGTCGTCGATAAACTCCCTGATGGTCTCGACCTCATCCTCGGTTCCGATTGGATGCGTGTCAAAAAAGCCATTCTCGATTATGACGACATGCGCCTTATTCTCAAAAAGCATGGTTGTAGCTTAATTCCAGTAAACAGAACGAGAGATAGTTCGGTTCATTCGTTTTTCACTATGGCACTTTCGGGTGATTCATCAGTTGACTCTATCATTTCTGGTCGTAAGGCAGCAAAATTTTTGAAGGCTGGGGCAAATCACATTATGGTCAACATTCGTGATTCTCGTCCGGTGGACTACCCGGCCTCTAATGTATCGGCCACCGAAACCGCGGACCTCCTGGCTAAAGCGGTCCCCAGTTCGGTTCATCTTCCAAACCCACCTGAAGTTGAAGTCGACTTCGAAACGTGGGTCAAGGAAAATTGTCCAGAACATGGAGATCCTGCCCTAATGCCCGCCCATGAGGTCCGATACTTGTTGCGTAAATTCAAGAAAGTGTTCAACGCTCTTCCCATGCAAACTCCGAAGCATCGGGATATTCCTCATGTTATCAAGACTGAGGAAAACGCGTATGCACCTTATCGTCGCATTCGACGCATGAGCCCTGCGGAGACAGCTCTTTGCGAAGAATACGTGGCTGGCTTTTTAAGGCACGGATTCATTACACCAAGCTCTTCCCCCTATGGGGCACCGATTATGATCATTGCCAAACCGGGCGGTGTCGGTTATCGCGTCGTTTGCGATTGGCGAGCGCTTAATAACATTACTATCAAGAACAGATACCCCCTTCCTCGGATTGACAAAACCATCGATAGGCTGAGCGGGGCTACTATTTTTAGCTCCCTTGACCTCACTTCGGGTCATTACCAGATTCACATTTCGGACGAAGACGCGCCTAAGACGGCCTTTACCACTCCGATGGGTCAGTACGAATTCAAAGTGCTGGGCATGGGTTTGGCGAACGCTTCAGCCACTTTCCAGGCAGTAATGAACAAGATTTTTGCTCCTTACTTGCACAAGTTCGTGGTGGTGTATCTCGATGATATCCTGGTTTACGGTCGTAATCCCGAAGGGCATGCAGCTAACCTCGAAAAGGTCCTGCAGGTCTTACAAGACGAGGAATTCTATGCAAAATTGTCTAAGTGCACTTTCAACCAATCCGAGATTAAGTTCTTAGGCCACATTATTGGTCGTAACGGCGTTAAAGTTAATCCGAAAAAAGTAGCTACCGTCCGAGATTGGCCAACCCCTCGACATGCAAAACACGTTCAACAGTTTTTGGGTTTTGACCAAATTATTTTCGAAAAAAATCATCCAAGGATATTCGTCCATGGCAGCTCCTCTTTCGGGACCTTACAAAACTCAAAGGCGATTTTTGGAGCAAAATGGACAGCGGCCATTCATCCGCTTTTGAAGGGTTGAAAACGGCTTTGACTTCTGCCCCGGTTCTCATGCTCCCCGATTTTGACAAACCCTTCGAGGATATTTCCGACGCTTCTCTGTTGGGGACAGGCGCTGTTTTACTACAGGATAAACACCCTGTAGCTTACTCTAGCAAGAAATACATCCCTGCTGAAAATAACTATACTGTGTCGGAACAGGAAATGCTTGGTATCGTCCACGCGTTGACCGAATGGCGTTGTTATTTGGAGGGGTCCCGGATGACATTGGTCACGGACCATAACCCTCTTACTTACTTCGATACCAAGAGTGTCCTCTCTCGTCGCATGGGGCATTGGCAAGAGACTCTCGCGCCTTTTCATTATATTGTAGGAGTGGCACCACCATTCGAACTGAATCCTCCGTGTCGCTGGTTTGTGTCGGGAGACCCACCTCATGGGGTGAAAATCCTTTCACAACTAAAAAAAAAAAAAAAATGGGAGTATAGGGCCGGCCGGAATAACGTGGCTGATCCAATCAGCCGTAATCCTAACTTGTCTACACCAGGCGACCACGATCTTTCGCTCCACCTCATGGTATACTCTCTGTCGGTCACAGAGTGCAAGCCTCGTGTTCGTTCAAAAAAAGCCAATTACGGGTTCACCTCTGCCCAATCAATCCATCATGGATAGAATCTTGGAGGGTTACGCGTCTTTTTTTTTTTTTTTTTTTTTACATAGGGAGGAACCAGGAAAGGGAACATCTGATAAAACCTAGCCCTATGTGACCAAGGAAGAAAAACCAAAGAAGAAGACTAGAGGACATGGACCAAAAGTCCGCTAAGACAAAAGATCCAAGACAAAAAGACGAAAAGACTAGGGGACAAAAAGACCGAGGGACACAAACTAATTACTAGGAGGACAAAGGACAAAGGGCCTTCCGAGCACCACCCCCACCTCCAAGCAACACTGTTCCTCCCCAACCAATAAAACACCACTGTTACCTCCAAGAGCAACACAGAAAAAGAAGGAAAGGCATGCAAGCAAAGGTCTTGCTGATCTAAGATTAAAACACTGCAGGGCATCACTCCTTTTTTTTTTTTTTTTTTTTTTTTTTTACTTAGGGAGGAACCAGGAAAGGGAACATCTGATAAAACCTAGCCCTATGTGACCGAGGAAGAAAAACCAAAGAAGAAGACTAGAGGACATGGATCAAAAGTCCGCTAAGACAAAAGATCCGAAGACAAAAGACGAAAAGACTAGGGGACAAAAGACCGAGGGACACAAACTAATTACTAGGAGGACAAAGGACAAAGGGCCTTCCGAGCACCACCCCCACCTCCAAGCAACACTGTTCCTCCCCAACCAACAAAACACCACTGTAACCTCCAAGAGCAACACAGAAAAAGAAGGAAAGGCATGCAAGCAAAGGTCTTGCTGATCTAAGATCTCTAGACTCCTGTAACAGGCCAGTGCATCAGGGCATCACTCCTGTAGCAAACCACCGTCTGACCCACTTTTTGCTGCGGGTCACAAACGTCTTCGGGACAAGTTCTCACGCGACGGGTTTTGGTTCAAGAAATCCAAGCACGGACGTGATTACTTGTGTGTCCCGAACAACCGGATTCTCAAGCAGGATATCATCCGGGAACAGCATGATCCGATTTATTTGGGTCATTGCGGTCGCACAAAAACCCTTGAACTGGTCACCCGTACATTCACTTGGGATGGCGTCACTGACGACGTCAAGGACTTCATCAAACGTTGTCATTCGTGTCAAACCAACAAGCCAGGAAACTTGAAGCCTGGTGGCACGTTGGTTCCTGTCGAGATCCCTTTACAGTTTTGGGATTGTGTTAGCACAGATTTGATAACAGCTCTGCCTCTTACAACTTCGGGTCATGATGCTATTGCAGTTTTCGTGGATAAGCTGTCCAAAATGGTGCATGTCGCGCCATGTTCGACTACAGTTTCGACTGTTGGCTTTGCTGCTATTTATCTGGACACAGTGGTCCGCCACCACGGTATCCCTAAAAAGCTTCTCAGTGATCGAGACGCACGGTTCACAGGCCATTTCGGCTCCAAGCTTCAGCGTCTCATGGAACCCGCCAGGCCTTGTCGACCGCTTTTCCACCTCTCAAACCGACGGTCAGGCGGAGCGTATGAATTGCGTTATCGAGGATATGATTCGCCATCACGTCGGTCCTTACCACGATGATTGGGACCAATCCTTGGCTCTTGTCGAGTTTGCTATTAACAACTCGTGGCAGGAATCTATTCAAAACACCCCGTTTTGCGCCTACTTGGGTTATGACCCTCGTACACCCATGGCCGCTGAGGTCGACTCCAAGTGCCCAGCTGCTAAGTCATGGTGGGCTTCCCACATTGACCGCCAAAACCATAGCAGAGACTGCCTCAAGGCAGCCCAAAGTAGGCAAAAAGCGAATTACGACACGCGTCGCCGCGAAGTGACATTCTCGATTGGAGAACAGGTCCTCCTTTCCACCAGGAATATGAAATTCAAAGCGACAGGCAAACCGAAGTTTGTCCCTCGCTGGGTCGGACCATATACAATTTCTGGGGTAATTGGTCCGCGCGACGAGGTCACTCGGGAGGTCCGACAAGTTACCAACCAAAAATGATGAAGCTTCATCCGGTGTTCCATGTCGGCCTTCTCAAACCGTGGCACTCTGACGGTCAACCGCATCTCGGTCAGCCCGTTGAGTTCGACACCGATGGTTCGCCCACTTGGACTGCAGCATGTATCAGGCACCAGAAGTCCCGTGTGATTAAAAACTCGTCCAAACGCCGTGAGGAATACCTCATCCGTTGGACGGGTTATGGCATTGAGCAAGACACGTGGGAATCCGCCAAGGACATCGATAAGAAATCGCCTCAAATCGTTACAGCTTGGCTGCAACGATCTCAGAGAGACCGCGATTATCGAACCGGCTCGCGGTCGACACGAAAGAATCCTTCTGTTTAAGGATCCAGAGTTGGCACGAAAGGGATGTTAAATGGTCTCCTCCGGGACCAACTTGTTTTCTGCAAGTATATTTCGGGCCCACGCACGATTCTTCTAGGTGTTCCACCTTTTTCCTCCCCTCCGATAGATGCGGGGTCCGCATCTCTTCACGGAGGGGGGGAGTGTAACGGTACAGACTCCTTCACAGGCTCTGACCGTTGTTAGACCCTTAGGTACAGTCATACCTTTGGTCTAAGTTACAACTTACGCACGAAGAGACAGTACTTTTGGCTGGTTGGTCTTTGGGAGGACCTCCAACTGGACCCAACAACATGGGGTGTCCACCTCCATGATGATACTGGGGTGAACCTCCTTGAACTCTCTGTGCGCCAAGCACGGCAGGCCCTTCTTCACCAACATATCATGCAACAAAGCCCCAGTTCCCCCCATTTTGTGCCAGGTTATACCGAGGAACGTGCTGCTTGGCCCAGGCTGTGGAGCATTCTACCCCCCTCCACCTTGGACACTCACCCTAGCACTAACCCTGACCTGCGAGGCCTCCGTGGTCTTGAATCCCGATGGATTGCCTCAGCAACAGAGAGAGCGCTCGTTGTCACCCTATTCCAGTCCCCTCCCCTGAAGACCTCCCACAGAACGCTTGGGTGGACTTACAACGTGTCCCGCCCTCCCGTCCAGGCCCAGCGGAGAGTACTGCTCAAAGACAAGACGAACCTCAAGTCTCCCTCCCTCTACGTGCAGGCTTTTTGCAGGTGTGGGTACGCCTCGCTGACAAGACTCTCCACCGTCCTTATACCATCACTTGCCGGAGCTTGCTTCATGGCACCCTGGGCTGCAATGCGTTCCTTGCTCATGTACGAGGACGCTTCCAACGGGTCAACCAAGACGACCCCCCTCCATAGTCTGCTCCAGCCCTGACTGCTTGCAGCTGCACACTGCTGACACAATGTCTCACGCTTTCTTGGAATGCCCTGATTCTGCCCCTGTCATAGACTGGCTCCTTTCCACTTGGGAGACCCTCACCGGTGGGCAGCGCCTTCCTCGTTGCCCCTTCTTCCTCCTCGTGACGACATCACCTTTGGCCCGGGACACCCCTCCTCCCTCTACCCTAAGGTTGTGGTCCTTCCTGCGTATAACCACCTTGGGGCGCGATATGGCAGGTCCGTTCGTCCCGGGCTGACAGACTGGACCATTCTGAGCCCCTTCACCACAAGGCTATCTGCCTTGCCCTTGGCCACCTTCACCAAGCCATCGCCAGGGACTGGTTGCGCACCCAGACGGATCTTCGACACCTTGATAATGGCGCCTTCTGTCAAGATTGGTGGCGTGGCCTAGATTGCTCTCTCACAGTGGCTTCCTTTGCAAGCTTATGGGCCACCCCCCCGATCTTTTGCACCATGATTGGGGTCACTCCCGGTGACCAGGAGCCTGATACCCGGACCATGGAAATGACAATCCCCATGGCCCCAGCGCTCCCTACAATCCCAGACCCAATCCCAGACCCAGCCCAAGCCCTAGTTCTAGACCCTGATCTAGACCCTGTCCCAGATCCAGCCCATTACCGGATCTAGACCTTGCTCTAGACCTGACCCAGACCCAGCCCATTCCCGAGCTCTAGACCCTGATCTAGACCCTGACTTAGGTCCAGCCCAAGCCCCAGCTCTAGGCCCCAATCTTGCCCTGACCTAGATCCAGCCCAAGCCCAAGATCAAGACCCTGCCCCAGAGCAGGATCAGGTTCCAGATTTGGACACAGCACACGACAACGTTCCAGATCTAGGGCTAGATCTGGACCAAGATCAAGGTCCAGATCTGCGCTAAGATCCAGATCAAGATCTAGATCTTGATACTGTCTCTGTCTTCATTCCTGTTGTACATGCCCAGACCAGTCTTTTAGGTTTTCGCTTTGCTTCCAGTTGTCTTTCTTCTTTTCTGGTTGCCTCCCTGCTTTTGGCTTGTTTTTGCAGTTTCTCCCTTAGTTTGCTTCCCCTAGTTCAGTTTCCACCCTTAGTTGCCTCCTTAGTTTCCCCCTCAGTTGCCTCCTTAGTCCCCCCCCCCCCCCCCCCCCCTCCCCCCCCTCCCCCCTTTTTTTCTCTTAGTTTCTCGCATAGTTTTCCTTTTAGTCCTCCTTAGCTTGCATCTCCTCTTTCAGTCTTCTGATCCGGTGACGGTTAGAGGTTGAAATGTTATGGCCCCCCCCTTCATAGGTCTTTTTTTCTTAGTAGTCCTAGCCCTTCTCTTGGGCTTCCTGTTTTTGGCTTCTTCCTTGCCTCTCTGGTTTGTTTGTCTTCTGTTCCCGTCCTCCTTTGTCCCTTACGTCGCCCAGGTGGTGTCCGTCCCTTAGCTGTCCCTTAGCCGTTCTTGTTCTTTTTCTTTGGTCTTTTCTCCTTGGTCACAAAGGGCTAGGTTTTATCAGTTTCGCCTTTTCCTGGTTCCCCCTTTGTAAAAAAAAAAAAAAAAAAAAAATGTACTGCCTCTCTCACAAGCACGCCTGTCGGCTGCCTCACAATACCCAGACCCAGACCCAGACCCAGCCCATTCCCGAGCTCTAGACCCTGATCTAGACCCTGACCTAGGTCCAGCCCAAGCCCAAGATCAAGACCCTGCCCCAGAGCAGGATCAGGTTCCAGATTTGGACACAGCACACGACAACGTTCCAGATCTGGGGCTAGATCTGGACCAAGATCAAGTCCAGATCTGCGCTAAGATCCAGATCAAGATCTAGATCTTGATACTGTCTTTGTCTTCATTCCTGTTGTACATGCCCAGACCAGTCTTTTAGGTTTTCGCTTTGCTTCCAGTTGTCTTTCTTCTTTTCTGGTTGCCTCCCTGCTTTGGCTTGTTTTTGCAGTTTCTCCTTAGTTTGCTTCCCCTAGTTCAGTTTCCACCCTTAGTTGCCTCCTTAGTTTCCCCTTCAGTTGCCTCCTTAGTCCCCCCCCCCCCCCCCCCCCCCCCCCCCCCCCCCTCCCCCCTTTTTTTCTCTTAGTTTCTCGCATAGTTTTCCTTTTAGTCCTCCTTAGTTTGCATCTCCTCTTTTAGTCTTCTGATCCGACGACTGTTAGAGGTTGCAATGTTATGCCCCCCCCCTTCTTAGGTCTTTTTTCTTAGTAGTCCTAGCCCCTTCTCTTGGGCTTCCTGTTTTTGGCTTCTTCCTTGCCTCTCTGGTTTGTTTGTCTTCTGTTCCCGTCCTCCTTTGTCCCTTACGTCGCCAGGTGGTGTCCGTCCCTTAGCTGTCCCTTAGCCGTTCTTGTCTTTTTCTTTGGTCTTTTTCTCCTTGGTCACAAAGGGCTAGGTTTTATCAGTTTCGCCTTTTCCTGGTTCCCCCCTTTGTAAAAAAAAAAAAAAAAAAAAAAAAAATACAGGATTGCTCTCTTCACGGCCATCATCATTATAACCCTAAACCTATTGACGAGCCTTCGAGAACATCCTACATCCCTTACCATATTTAACAACTAACCATACTAAGTGACGTAGTATCCTATAGCTACTAGCTAGACCTCCGAACCTTATGCTAACCTCCTGTCAATCTAGCTATTATCTCTTCTCGTGTGCACTACTCTTCCGCCGTTGCTTCTGAGCTGTCACACATACTGCCCCGACCCTTGACCCCTAATGCCGGCATCCTTACCCCAAACATAACACATCCCCCCACGCATACTATTGAGGAGATCCCTGCCTCCAATGCACACATGTGGTGGGCCAGAGAGTCCTATCTTCACCCCACCAAGTATACTCAAGCCTGGAGCACTGACCCCAAGATTGCTTGGACTGCCATAATGCAATTCATCAGAAATGACACCCACAAATGTACTGACGCCTCCTACTACAAACACCACACCATCCGTAAGAACAGCTCCCCCGATGACCTGGTGCATGCTGTCTCTACCCCAGACCTTCTTGCTCCCCCAACCCCAGCCAAGCTCCTCCACCTCCTATATGGAAACCAACACAGCCTGACCCACCTCCTGGGCTTCAGAGCCCAGAAGAGGAAGGCTAACGAACCTCGAGAAACCCCCCATCACAGATATTGGAGGGTCCAGAAAGCCCCATGCACCATTCTCTGCCACCATCTCCCTTGTTTACATATCTGGCCTCCCCGTGCATTCCCACACCTATTCCTCTGCCACCTCCATTGTGGTTACTTGGTCCCCCGTCCATCTCACATAGGAACAAATCACCCTGCTGGTTGGTCCCACCAGATTTCAGGAACTCCTCCATGCCTACAACACTGAAACTACCCCCCAAAGCCCCCCCCCCCCCCCCTCCATTCCAGCCAGACAAGACCTCCACCTCACTAACCTCCAACGACAAGGACAGTGGGCGGAGGGAGGAGAGTTTGATGCCAAATGGTACAGCGAACTCAGGCAAAACCTCATCATTAACACGGCAGACCACCACCCAGACTGGGATATCCACCCCCCCGGCAAATACCACATACAGGCTGGTACACTGAATGACAGGTACCACCACCTTCCTCCCCAACTCAACAACGGAGACACCACCTACATCTACTCACCAACAGGCCAATGTGTCGGTCATATACCCCTCTCCCAACTCCACCTCCTCCACTACAGATGCCATACCACCAAGGCACACTCTCCCCACCTATGGACCCTCCACAGCACAGGAACCTTCGCTGGAGACGTAGCCACCCTCCTATCACAGGACAAAGACACTACCATCTCCAATGTCTCCCCTGCCATACACAAAGCTATGTCCACCCTGGGGATGACAACGGACCTTGACACATCACCCCTCCTAATGAGTCCCCACCTCCCCATGGGCAACACCCCCACCCCCATTGGCCAACTGTTTGGCTTAGGACCCCGGGCTGACAGACTGGACCATTCTGAGCCCCTTCACCACAAGGCTATCTGCCTTGCCCTTGGCCACCTTCACCAAGCCATCGCCAGGGACTGGATGCGCACCCAGACGGATCTTCGACACCTTGATAATGGCGCCTTCTGTCAAGATTGGTGGCGTGGCCTAGATTGCTCTCTCACAGTGGCTTCCTTTGCAAGCTTATGGGCCACCCCCCCGATCTTTTGCACCATGATTGGGGTCACTCCCGGTGACCAGGAGCCTGATACCCGCACCATGGAAATGACAATCCCCATGGCCCCAGCGCTCCCTACAATCCCAGACCCAATCCCAGACCCAGCCCAAGCCCTAGTTCTAGACCCTGATCTAGACCCTGACCCAGATCCAGCCCATTACCCGGATCTAGACCTTGCTCTAGACCCTGACCCAGACCTAGCCCATTCCCGAGCTCTAGACCCTGATCTAGACCCTGACCTAGGTCCAGCCCAAGCCCCAGCTCTAGGCCCCGATCTTGACCCTGACCTAGATCCAGCCCAAGCCCAAGATCAAGACCCTGCCCCAGAGCAGGATCAGGTTCCAGATTTGGACACAGCACATGACAACGTTCCAGATCTGGGGCTAGATCTGGACCAAGATCAAGGTCCAGATCTGCGCTAAGATCCAGATCAAGATCTAGATCTTGATACTGTCTTTGTCTTCATTCCTGTTGTACATGCCCAGACCAGTCTTTTAGGTTTTCACTTTGCTTCCAGTTGTCTTTCTTCTTTTCTGGTTGCCTCCCTGCTTTTGGCTTGTTTTTGCAGTTTCTCCCTTAGTTTGCTTCCCCTAGTTCAGTTTCCACCCTTAGTTGCCTCCTTAGTTTCCTCCTCAGTTGCCTCCTTAGTCCCCCCCCCCCCCCCCCCTCCCCCCCTTTTTTTCTCTTAGTTTCTCGCATAGTTTTCCTTTTAGTCCTCCTTAGTCTGCATCTCCTCTTTCAGTCTTCTGATCCGGTGACTGTTAGAGGTTGCAATGTTTTGGCCCCCCCCTTCATAGGTCTTTTTTCTTAGTAGTCCTAGCCCCTTCTCTTGGGCTTCCTGTTTTTGGCTTCTTCCTTGCCTCTCTGGTTTGTTTGTCTTCTGTTCCCGTCCTCCTTTGTCCCTTACGTCGCCCAGGTGGTGTCCGTCCCTTAGCTGTCCCTTAGCCGTTCTTGTCTTTTTCTTTGGTCTTTTCTCCTTGGTCACAAAGGGCAAGGTTTTATCAGTTGCGCCTTTTCCTGGTTCCCCCCTTTGTAAAAAAAAAAAAAAAAAACTGCTACACCCAACCTTGGTACGGGGGAAACACACACCTCACCAGCCAGAACGAACCCTGAAGAGGCCCACAAGGCTGTTCGATGGGCACTAGGCAGTGCCATACATGCTCACACCCTAGATATTCCCGCGTGCACCATCCTCTTGGTCCCACACAAACCCACATATGCCCATAACGCCCTCCTAAATCACCCATGGGCTATGAAACTAGCCACTCTGCCTCCCAAGGCCAAATCCCTCACCCCCTCCCTAATCTGGACGGGGGGCAAACTCACCCCTGCCCTTTTTTTTTTTTTTTTTACAAAGGGGGAACCAGGAAAAGGCGCAACTGATAAAACCTAGCCCTTTGTGACCAAGGAGAAAAGACCAAAGAAAAAGACAAGAACGGGTAAGGGACAGCTAAGGGACGGACACCACCTGGGCGACGTAAGGGACAAAGGAGGACAGGAACAGAAGACAAACAAACCAGAGAGGCAAGGAAGAAGCCAAAAACAGGAAGCCCAAGAGAAGAGGCTAGGACTACTAAGAAAAAATACCTATGAAGGGGGGGGCCAAAACATTGCAACCTCTAACAGTCACCGGATCAGAAGACTGAAAGAGGAGATGGAAACTAAGGAGGACTAAAAGGAAAACTATGCGAGAAACTAAGAGAAAAAAGGGGGGAGAGGGGGGGGGGGGGGGGGGGGGACTAAGGCTCTTTTTCTCCTTGGTCACAAAGGGCTAGGTTTTATCAGTTGCGCCTTTTCCTGGTTCCCCCTTTGTAAAAAAATAAAAATAAAAAAAAATGAGGCAACTGAGGAGGAAACTAAGGAGGCAACTAAGGGTGGAAACTGAACTAGGGGAAGCAAACTAAGGGAGAAACTGCAAAAACAAGCCAAAAGCAGGGAGGCAACCAGAAAAGAAGAAAGACAACTGGAAGCAAAGCGAAAACCTAAAAGACTGGTCTGGGCATGTACAACAGGAAAGAAGACAGAGACAGTATCAAGATCTAGATCTTGATCTGGATCTTAGCGCAGATCTGGACCTTGATCTTGGTCCAGATCTAGCCCCAGATCTGGAACGTTGTCGTGTGCTGTGTCCAAATCTGGAACCTGATCCTGCTCTGGGGCAGGGTCTTGATCTTGGGCTTGGGCTGGATCTAGGTCAGGGTCAAGATCGGGGCCTAGAGCTGGGGCTTGGGCTGGACCTAGGTCAGGGTCTAGATCAGGGTCTAGAGCTCGGGAATGGGCTGGGTCTGGGTCAGGGTCTAGAGCAAGGTCTAGATCCGGGTAATGGGCTGGATCTGGGTCAGGGTCTAGATCAAGGTCTAGAACTAGGGCTTGGGCTGGGTCTGGGATTGGGTCTGG
Organism: Microglena sp. YARC; assembly: GCA_022414725.1. NCBI lineage: Eukaryota > Viridiplantae > Chlorophyta > Chlorophyceae > Chlamydomonadales > Chlamydomonadaceae > Microglena > Microglena sp. YARC. The sequence goes on along the minus strand of CM039463.1, from coordinate 86,917,491 downwards.
GATTGTAGGTAGCGAGGGGGCCATGGGGATTGTCATTTCCATGGTGCGGGTATCAGGCTCCTGGTCACCGGGAGTGACCCCAATCATGGTGCAAAAGATCGGGGGGGTGGCCCATAAGCTTGCAAAGGAAGCCACCGTGATTTTTTTTTTTTTTTTTACAAAGGGGGGAACCAGGAAAAGGCGCAACTGATAAAACCTAGCCCTTTGTGACCAAGGAGAAAAGACCAAAGAAAAAGACAAGAACGGCTAAGGGACAGCTAAGGGACGGACACCACATGGGCGGCGTAAGGGACAAAGGAGGACGGGAACAGAAGACAAACAAACCAGAGAGTGAGAGAGCAATCTAGGCCACGCCACCAATCTTGACAGAAGGCGCCATTATCAAGGTGTCGAAGATCCGTCTGGGTGCGCATCCAGTCCCTGGCGATGGCTTGGTGAAGGTGGCCAAGGGCAAGGCAGATAGCCTTGTGGTGAAGGGGCTCAGAATGGTCCAGTCTGTCAGCCCGGGACGAACGGACCTGCCATATCGCGCCCGAGGTGGTTATACGCAGGAAGGACCACAACCTTAGGGTAGAGGGAGGAGGGGGTGTCCCGGGCCAAAGGGTGATGTCGTCACCGAGGAGGAAGAAGGGGCAACGAGGAAGGCGCTGCCCACCGGTGAGGGTCTCCCAAGTAGAAAGGAGCCAGTCTATGACAGGGGCAGAATCAGGGCATTCCAAGAAAGCGTGAGACATTGTGTCAGCAGAACGCAGCTGCAAGCAGTCAGGGCTGGAGCAGACTATGGAGGGAAGGTCGTCTTGGTTGACCCGTTGGAAGCGTCCTCGTACATGAGCAAGGAACGCATTGCAGCCCAGGGTGCCATGAAGCAATCTTAGGCAATGCCAAGAGACACAGAGGAACTACAAACTCATTGCCATCTCAAACCCAGCTGGCCATGCCAAGTACCTCCACAACCCACCTACCACATGGGCCCAAACCATGAGGGACATGGGGGCCACTGCCATCCCCCGACCAGGTCCCCCCCCCTCCCAACTGGGCCTTCCTACCTCCCACCTACCCAAGGCACTTAGCTCCCTCCTTAAGACCTGGGCAGAACAACCCACCCCCATGCAGATAGACCCCACACCCATAACACCCCCCGTGCTCTCTTGCACACATGCTATCCTACAAGCACCAGGCCTCGCTCTATACACAGATGGAAGTGCCATCATAGACAAAGACGGCGTCCTACGCCTAGGGGCAGGCGTATACTCCCCCAGGGCCGCTGCTCGTTGCCTCCGCATAGACCCTGGCGGACAGGGCATCACTGCCGACATCAATCGCGCCGAACTCGTGGCAATCCAACAAGCACTCATACACTCCGAAATAGATGAAGAACTCACCATCTACTCCGACAGCTTATGCTCCTTGCAGCTTATTAACCTGCACATTTACCATCCCAGCAGGACCCGGGAAAACAAACATCGCGAACTCCTGCAAGACATCGCCATCCACATTATCAACAGACACAACGCTGCTGCTACCACACGCCTGCTAAAGGTCCGATCTCACTCAGGAATCGTAGGGAATGACGAGGCAGACACACTCGCGAAAGAAGCGACGACAGGGTACAATGTAATCGGACCAATTAATGCAGGGGAACATGCGCACCTCAACGTGCATTGGCCGTCTGTCCAAGCCCCCCAAATCTATTAATGGGGGACCAGCCCCCCCCGGCACCCGGCCAACAATCTCACCAAGGGTATCAAGGCTAACCTCCCCACACCCCTGCACACCGGGCATGCCAACACCACGGGCATAATACTCCTCCATGTGGGAGCAAGCTAACCCCTTCCTCCCTCAGGCTAGTAATCGTTTCTGGCAATCCACCGACATCAAATGGTGGCAAAAAATACAAATCCACAAGGCTAGGTGGGGACGCTTATGGACTAGGAAACTGGCGTACAGATACAAACGCCCCTATGGTACCAGCACTAGCCCCCCCTCTGATGATAACTGCCCTCTTTGTCGCAAAGCACAGGACGGAGCTGGCCATATTCTTGCTGGGTGCAGCGACCCTGTCTTCAAAGGAATGTATATTAACAGACATAATAAGGCGGTCCAACTCATCCAAAAGGCAGTAGCCAAAGGAGATCTGGGGGCTCTCCCCATGTACATGGATGCAGGCACTTGTGAAGCAACCTCGGACATTCCCACGAGACCCCCAACCACCCTCAACCCCCCTGATCTTCCCCAAGCCACATGGGATAAATACAGGCCTGATCTCCTCCTCATTGACGACAAATCCAAACCAAGAAAAGCCTACCTAGTTGAACTGGGCTACTGCTCAGACACTAACCACCAAATCAAATTCCAGGAAAAGAGCGTTCAGCATAAGGAGCTCCAACGTATCCTTCAACAACAAGGATTCCTTGTACACTACCTAGTCTTCACCATAGGTACCACTGGTGCCATACCAATCACAACTATTACCAATATCTCCACCTTAGGGATCAGTCGCGAACACGTAGACAAACTCATCTCTAAGCTGCACAGAGAATCTATCGCCTCCTGTACCAGCATTCTTGCCACACGTCGCATGAAGGAGTCCCTCCCGCCTGGAGGGTGACACTTACTATGTCTGCCATGGTGACTTTCCCCAGCTGCGGCGTACGGGAGGGTCCCTTAACACCACGCCCCTCCAGGCGTTATCTTTTTTTTAGTACCATTGATTCGTATAAACGTTTTTTTTTTTTTTTTTTGAAAAATGGGGTGGCCCGATGAAGAATAAATAGGCTGGGGACCAGAGAGAGAGTAAGTGGTGATTACATCATCTTTGTCCCTTACGTCACCCAGGTGGTGGCCGTCCCTTAGCTGTCCCTTAGCCGTTCTTGTCTTTATCTTTGGTCTTTTCTCCTTGGTCACAAAGGGCTAGTTTTTATCAGTTGCGCCTTTTCCTGGTTCCCCCTTTGTAAAAAAAAAAAAAAAAAAAAATCAGAAACAAAACAACTACAAAGAGAAGCGAATGCCTTAGAACTGACAAGTGGGAACAGGCAATGTACAAGAAGCAGGCAAAGAGCCTTCAATATCTAAGCAAAGCAATTATAACTAAGAGTCAGAGTAACAAAGCAGAGAGAAAGAGAGAGTTGCAAACAAAGCTGAACAACTAGCTTTGAACAAATGCGCGCAGTCAGATGCGCGCGAACAGATTCGCTCGGTCAGATGCGCGCGAACAAATGCGCGCGAGTCTCAGCTTTCTGGAGCACCAAAGATCATAGCAAGAGACGCAGTAATGGCAGTAGAACAGAAAATCTTACCTGGGGACCAGAGAGAGAGTAAGTGGTACTCTGCTCTCGTGAGTCCCCTTTTATACTGTTCGGGAGGGAATCTACGGAAGGCATCTTTGGAAGATTCCACCGGTAGATTCCTTCAGTAGCTACCGCGAAGCATCCCTAAACCGGCCATCGGGCGGTAACAACCGGTTGGCCACCACGCCTAAGTCGTACTGACAAAGCACGGCACAGCATATTACTACTGGCTCAGTGGTGTAGCGCCATGAGCTATTCGGAGATTCGATAAGGGTTCGAATCCCCCTGGGGGCAGCGTTTTGCCTTTACCTAATTAGCATCACATGAAGTCTAGTCCGACATCAAATATCACAAGGCAAGTGCTAACTGATATTCTAACACTCCCACTCGTGACTAACTGAATGTTCCTACTTGTTGGTAACTCCCAACCCGAGCCTGCACAGCTCAAACTCGCACCTAGGCAGGATTTTAGTGAGTACATCTGCCACCATTTCCACAGTGGATATGTAGGTGAAGGTCACCTCTGACCTTGCCACTCGCTCACGCGCAAAGTGGTGCACAACATCAATATGCTTCGTGCGCACGCAGGAGATGGGGTTCTTCAGCAGCTTAATGGCTGCTTGGTTGTCACCGTAGATAGGTACTGCTCCTAGAACCATTCCAAACTCAGGTAGAAGCTTCCTGAACCAGAGTGCTTCCTTGACAGCTGCACCAGCAGCCATGTACTCAGCCTCTGTGGTGGAGTGCGCCACCGTGGGCTGTAGTTGGCTCTGCCAGGAGACCACAGCTCCATTCAGCCTGAAAGCGTAGCCAGTTGTCGACCTGCGTGTGTTAGTGTCTCCAGCGAAGTCTGAGTCAGCGTAGCCCTGAAGCTCCAGCAGATCACTGCCTCCAAAGAACAACCCATAGTTCAGAGTGCCAGAAATGTACGCCAACACATGCTTTGCAGCAGCCAGGTGGTCCTCAGTGGGGTTTGCCATGTACCTGGCCAAAGCTCCCACTGACTGTGAGAGGTCAGGCCTGGTGCACACTGCAAGATACATCAGAGACCCAATGATCTCGCTGTAGCTCACAACAGTCTGGTCCATGGGCTCTCCTGCCTTGGTCAGCTTGGTGGCTGGGGATAGTGGCACCTTCTTTGACTTGGCATGTGAGGCAAACTTGTCCATGAGGTCAGCTACATACCTTTTCTGAGTCAAGAGGAGTGTCTTCATCCCTCTGTCCCTGATGATGTCCATACCAAGGTAGAAGGAGGATTCCCCCATGTCCTTGATTTTGAAGACTTCAGCCAGCTTGGTTTTCACCAGTGTGACTCCTTCCGCTAAACCGGCAATCAGGATGTCGTCGACATGGATCAGCACATAGGTCCAGTCACCAGAGCCAGCCATCATGCAGCTGCACACTGCTGACACAATGTCTCACGCTTTCTTGGAATGCCCTGATTCTGCCCCTGTCATAGACTGGCTCCTTTCCACTTGGGAGACCCTCACCGGTGGGCAGCGCCTTCCTCGTTGCCCCTTCTTCCTCCTCGGTGACGACATCACCCTTTGGCCCGGGACACCCCTCCTCCCTCTACCCTAAGGTTGTGGTCCTTCCTGCGTATAACCACCTCGGGCGCGATATGGCAGGTCCGTTCGTCCCGGGCTGACAGACTGGACCATTCTGAGCCCCTTCACCACAAGGCTATCTGCCTTGCCCTTGGCCACCTTCACCAAGCCATCGCCAGGGACTGGATGCGCACCCAGACGGATCTTCGACACCTTGATAATGGCGCCTTCTGTCAAGATTGGTGGCGTGGCCTAGATTGCTCTCTCACAGTGGCTTCCTTTGCAAGCTTATGGGCCACCCCCCCGATCTTTTGCACCATGATTGGGGTCACTCCCGGTGACCAGGAGCCTGATACCCGCACCATGGAAATGACAATCCCCATGGCCCCCTCGCTACCTACAATCCCAGACCCAATCCCAGACCCAGCCCAAGCCCTAGTTCTAGACCTTGATCTAGACCCTGACCCAGATCCAGCCCATTACCCGGATCTAGACTTGCTCTAGACCCTGACCCAGACCCAGCCCCTATTCCCGAGCTCTAGACCTTGATCTAGACCCTGACCTAGGTCCAGCCCAAGCCCCAGCTCTAGGCCCCAATCTTGACCCTGACCTAGATCCAGCCCAAGCCCAAGATCAAGACCCTGCCCCAGATTAGGATCAGGTTTCCAGATTGGACACAGCACTCGACAAACGTTCCAGATCTGGGGCTAGATCTGGACCAAGATCAAGGTCCAGATCTGCGCTAAGATCCAGATCAAGATCTAGATCTTGATACTGTCTCTGTCTTCATTCCTGTTGTTTACCTGCCCAGACCAGTCTTTTAGGTTTTCGCTTTGCTTCCTTTTTTTTTCGCTTTCTTCTTTTCTGGTTGCCTCCCTGCCTTTGCCTTGTTTTTTGCAGTTTCTCCCTTAGTTTGCTTCCCTAGTTCAGTTTCCCACCCTTAGTTGCCTCCTTAGTTTCCTCCTCAGTTGCCTCCTTAGTCCCCCCCCCCCCCCCCTCCCCCCCTTTTTTTCTCTTAGTTTCTCGCATAGTTTTCCTTTTAGTCCTCCTTAGCTTGCATCTCCTCTTTCAGTCTTCTGATCCGGTGACTGTTAGAGGTTGCAATGTTTTGGCCCCCCCCTTCATAGGTCTTTTTTTCTTAGTAGTCCTAGCCCCTTCTCTTGGGCTTCCTGTTTTTGGCTTCTTCCTTGCCTCTCTGGTTTGTTTGTCTTCTGTTCCCGTCCTCCTTTGTCCCTTACGTTGCCAGGTGGTGTCCGTCCCTTAGCTGTCCCTTAGCCGTTCTTGTCTTTTTCTTTGGTCTTTTCTCCTTGGTCACAAAGGGCTAGGTTTTATCAGTTACGCCTTTTCCTGGTTCCCCCCTTTGTAAAAAAAAAAAAAAAAAAAAAAAATTATGAACAATCCAGGGTCGGCCACAGAGGCATTAAAGCCAATGGCCTCCAGCTGGGAGCGCAAGTTTGCATACCAAGCACGGGGGCTCTGCTTCAGACCATAGAGAGTCTTGCGCAAATGGCATGCGCGGTCGCTTCCCCTAACTGCAAAACCTGGAGGTTGCTGCATCCACAGATCCTCTTCCAGTTCCCCAGTGAGGAACGCGTTGGCAACGTCCAGCTGATGCAGTTCAAGATCGCGGTGAGCTGTGACAGCCAAGAGGGTGCGCAGAGTTGCGTGCTTCCCTACAGGTGCATATATCTCATTGTAGTCGAGACCCTCCCGCTGCCTGCATCCAACAACTACCAGGCGAGCCTTGTAGCGCTCGATGTTACCGGCAGCGTCTCGCTTCCTCTTGAAGATCCACTTGACAGGGAGTACATTGGTTCCAGGGGGTCTGTCCTCAACCTCCCAAGTCTTGTTGTGGAGCAGAGCTGCATACTCTTCATCCATTGCAAGCTTCCACTGCTGAGCGTCGGGACCTGCGAGAGCTTCATTCACAGACACTGGCTCAGGCTGAAGTTCAACAACAGCAGCTGAGCTGGCCCACCACTCTGAAGGTGCCTGCCTGAGTCTAGATGATCGCCGCGGAGGAGGTGCATCTTGAGTAGGCAGTGGAGCAATGTCCTCATTTTCCTCATCTGAGTCAGTATCCATGTGCAAAGGGGGCAAGTCTTCGTCCTCACTGTCAGCTTCATCTGTCGGGGTAGTGGGTGCCGCTGGTGAGGTGCCAGAAGGTGCACTAACTGGTTCCTCATCAGGTTCCAGCTTGATGTCTACAATGCACAGTGGCTCATCATTCATATGGGCCGGTGGCGTCGGCGTGTTGTATGGGAAGACACCCTCATGGAAGGTAACATCCCGAGCCACACGCACAGTCTTGCCGTCTGGATCCAGGATCCGGTATGCCTTGGAGTTGGCCTCGTACCCAATGAAGACACCTGGTCTGCTTACAGCATCCAGCTTGCGCCGCTTCAGCTTGGGCACATGGGCAAAGGCCTTGCACCCAAAAATCTTGAAGTGGGATACTTCTGGGACTGACCCTGTCAGCAGCTGATGAGGCGTAAGCTCCCGGCCACTGACACGGGAGGCATTCCTTAAGGTGTTAGCTGTCTGTAGGCCCTCAGCCCAAAGGTAGAAGGGGGGCACCATGTGAAGGAGTAGGGCCCTAACCTTTTTCCATTAGGGTCCTGTTCAAAACGCTCTGCCGCGCCATTGCTCTCTTCGGGCTGTAAGGGGCTGTGGTTTGATGGACAATCCCTCTGGAAGCAAAGAAGGCAGCGAGTTCACCATTGCAGAATTCTCCTCCTCTGTCCGAGCGCACTATCTTGACAGTGATGCCATGTTGAGTCTGCAGCATGAGAATGAGGTCATGCAAGGCTGCTGATGCCTGGTCCTTGGTCTTCAGCATGATGACAAAGCTGTACCTGGAGTGGTCCTCCAACACACCCAGGAAGTACTTGCTCTGCCTAGAGAGGCAGGTGTGATAGGACCACATAGGTCCACATGAAGCAGTCCCTTCACAGGTGCTGACTTACTGGCAGGAAAAAGGATCGCGGGTCTGCTTCGACAGCACACAAGCCTTGCAGGGATCCTTGAAGTCCTGAATGCCTCAGCTTCTACCTTCATGCCATGTACCATCCTGCTTGGCCTGCAGAGTGGCCAAGTTTGTCATCCCCAGATGACCAAACCTGGCATGCCAAAGCTCCGGCGTCTCAACTGCAGCGCACACAGTACCGTCAGTAAAAAGAGGAGCAACTGGCATGTCTGCCTCGGGCACCATCCCCTCCACCTCATACACGCCGTTGATGCAAACCGCTTCAATGCGCACACCCATTCTTGGCAAAGATACAACGTGTGTCGTCCCAGTATTCTATCTGAGCTCCGTTCCGCATAACGCTTGAGAGGGAGATCAGATTTCTGGCAGATGCAGGGACATAATGGACATTCTGCAGCTGAACATACTCTCCATTTACAGATTCCAGGAAGACGTCGCCAGCGTACTCCGCCCGATGTCCCACTCCGTCAGCAAACCTGAATTGGAGTGGTGTATCAGGTGTCTGATGTTCACAAGCAGATCGCGGTCCCCGTGATGTTTGTGGGAAGCACCTGAGTCCAGCATCCAAGTCAACTTCACCAATAAAGGGGGCAAGTCCTCATCAGTGAGTGCAGCAGAAAAAAGACCGCGTTTGGTTGTCCTTGCCGCGTTTGGTTGTCCTTGCAGAGCTTACTGATTTGCATCGGCAACCTAGTGGCTTGATACTAGGCTGCTAATAGACTGCGCTGAAATGCTAATGGAGTGATGCCCTGATGCACATGCTACTGGTTTTTTTGCTAGCTGCTTTAGTGCGCCTTTAAAATTTTCCTTGCTGGTCAGTGGATCTTGTGGGGGTTCTACCCTTTCACCGTCCATGACGTTTTCTAAGGAGTTTGATTTGCTTCTTTAGATTTTTTTTAGTTACCTTGTTAGTGTTAGCTTTGGCCCTGTCCTGTTTTTTGTTGCATGCCGCGCTCTGGTCGTCTTTGCAGAGCTTGCTGATCTGCATGGGTGACCTAGCGACTTGTTACTAGGTTGCTGAGAGTATGTGCTGGTTTGCTAAAGGAGTGATGCCCTAATGCACTGGCCTGTTACAGGAGTGATGCCCTGCAGTGTTTTAATCTTAGATCAGCAAGACCTTCGGGTGCATGCCTTTCCTTCTTTTTCTATGTTGCTCTTGGAGGTTACAGTGGTCTTTTATTGGTTATGGAGAAACAGTGTTGCTTGGAGGTGGGGGGTGGTGCTCGGAAGGCCCTTTGTCCTTTGTCCTCCTAGTAATTAGTTTGTGTCCCTCGTTCTTTTGTCCCCTAGTCTTTTCGTCTTTTGTCTTGGATCTTTTGTCTTAGCGGTCTTTTGGTCCATGTCTTCTAGTCTTCTTCTTTGGTTTTTCTTCCTTGGTCACATAGGGCTAGGTTTTATCAGATGTCCCCTTTCCTGGTTCCTCCCTATGTAAAAAAAAAAAAAAAAAAAAAAAAAATCCTCAGGGTCCACCGTGTCCTCTGAAATAGCCTTGGACACCTTCTTCAAGGCAAGGCATGCCATCATCCTAACACTCCAGACCCCATAATTGTTGTCATCCAACTTGGGCATAGAGACCCTTGTGTCCTCCATTGTAAAGCAGACGGATGAGGTAGAGAAGGTTGCAGAAGGGGGGTTTGCAGTCCAGCAAAAAGATGGAGCAGTCCAGCTTCAGACAACTTTTTTTTTTTTTTTTTTTTCTATGCAGTCCAGCACAGTACTAGGAGCTGAAGAAGAGGGGGGCTGTGCAGTCCAGCACAACAAAGCAGTCCAGCTAAAAGGAGGGGGAATCCAGCCAGCTCCAATTCAATCCGCAGTGGGGTGCAATCCAGCACTTTAGCGCGATGAGCCCATAACCTGAAGAATAAATAGGCTGGGGACCAGAGAGAGAGTAAGTGGTGATTACATCAGAAACAAAACAACTACAAAGAGAAGCGAATGCCTTAGAACTGACAAGTGGGAACAGGCAATGTACAAGAAGCAGGCAAAGAGCCTTCAATATCTAAGCAAAGCAATTAGAACTAAGAGTCAAAGTATCAAAGCAGAGAGAAAGAGAGAGCTGCAAACAAAGCTGAACAACTAGCTTTGAACAAATGCGCGCAGTCAGATGCGCACGAACAAATGCGCGCGAGTCTCAGCTTTCTGGAGCACCAAAGATCATAGCAAGAGACGTAGTAATGGCAGTAGAACAGTAAATCTACCTTTTTTTTTTTTTTTTTTTTTACAAAGGGGGAACCAGGAAAAAAAACGGCGGCAACTGATAAACCTAGCCCTTTGTGACAAGGAGAGAAAAGACCAAAGAAAAAGACAAGAACGGGTAAGGGACAGCTAAGGGACGGACACCACTTGGGCGACGTAAGGGACAAAGGAGGACAGGAACAGAAGACAAACAAATCAGAGAGGCAAGGAAGAAGCCAAAGACAGGAAGCCCAAGAGAAGGGGCTAGGACTACTAAGAAGAAAAAACCTATAAAGGGGGGCCATAACATTGCAACCTCTAAACAGTCACCGGATTCAGAAGACTGAAAAGGAGATGCAAACTAAGGAGGACTAAAAGGAAAACTATGCGAGAAACTAAGAGAAAAAGGGGGGGGAGGGGGGGGGGGGGGGGGGGGACTAAGGAGGCTTGTGGCTTTAAACTTGAGGTTATTTGTACTAAGGAGAACTTCTTGTCCCACTTCATACGTGACATCTCTCCGTGTCTTATTTGCTTGCGTCGCTTGTCCCTGCTGAGCTTCGCTTTCGCATTTCTTTGCATACTGAGTCAGAAATAGATCAGCTTTGGGCACATAGCCATTGAGCTTTACTTTCAAGGCTAACTGAAATGGGGGTCAGTGGCTGTCGTCCATACAAGGCCGTGAAAGGGCTCATCCCAATCGTTCCATTCTTGGAAGTATTGATGGCGAACTCTGCCGTGAACAAATGCTCATCCCAATCATCATGATATGGGCTGACATAATGTCTCTAAACATCTTCTAAATTCCTATTCATAATCTCAGTCTGACCATCCGTTTGAGGGTGGAAAGAGGTAGAAAATGCTTGTCTGATATCCGAAACTGAGGTTACTTGCTTTAGGAACTTTTGTTATTGACTGATTTATATATCAGTCTCTGAGTTAGCAAAGTGCACACCGGTACCTGTTCCCTCCTGGTCCCGTGTTGCCTGCCGCCGGGCCACAGGCTAACTGTGGCCTGCACGTGACTGCATTACCTTGCAGTACACATCCCTATTCTATATGATTGCGCCTGTTGCGCTTAATAGCATCTTCTCCGCTATCGAGTATATGCCGTTGTAAAGAACTTACATTACAAGGTTATGCGCTCCATCAATAGACGCTAAAGAAGACAGCCGCTGCGTACCGATCCTCAGGTATCAGTTCCCCTCTGACCAGCTCGAAGGTCCGAGTTCGAGCATCTGGATCCCCGACTACGGATCCAACTAACCGCTGCTCCGTCTACCGCTTCATCCAAGACCTACTTGGATCTGCCGCTGCGTCCGCATGCATACTACTGGAGCAAGCAAGAGAACCTGCTAGTCACCAAAACCTATGAAGTGAGTTTGAAAGACGTCCTCACCGAGATACAACACAGAGCTGTAGTGATCGCCGACGATCATTGTGCTTGCAACTACAGCCTTCAACAAGAGGCTCCTGTTGCCAAACCTTGCCACCCAGCGAAGTTCACCATTCCCACTCCCCTAGATCCATTTGGATTGCCGATCCCCACAAGCACACCATCCCCACTTCCCCTGCCCCGCCCTCGTAATCCCACTCCATCCATCACTCCGACCAACAAACGGCATCAAAACCCTCCTCCTCCCTCCTTCTCCTTCATCTGAGTACCAAGACTCCTACTATCTCCCTCCTCCCTCCTCCCCCCCCCCCCCCCCCTTTGTAACCTGCTACAATCTCCTTCACATTCCGGCTGTCATAGACACTTATAGCCAGAATGGGGGGGATATCTGCTTTATCGTAAATTTTGGCGCTATCGCTATACCCCTCTCCTCCGCCCTTTTTCCAAGGACGGAGTGAAGCATCATGATCTTTAATGGAGATGGCTTCGACTTCTGGGATATCCTCATCGACGACAAGCTTCTGCCTCCAACCAGTCCCTGGCTAGGTAACCCAGATGGTTTATTCATTCATGATCCCCACCGTGCCTTGAGCACCATCAATGCGCATCTCTCCTCTGGCATTAGAAATGAACTGGCAAGCCTAGGCATCTATGATCCCTTTCGCTCTATGCTGTACCTCAGATCCGTTTTTGCTTCCAATAGTAATGATGATAATGATGCAATCGCCCCTACACCTAAGCCTAAGAGGATATGTGTCAAGTGCCAAGGCAAAGGCCATCTTCAGGCCGTCTGCCCTACCTACAGGACGATCCCTGCCCCTAGGAAGCCTCATACCCCTAGGAAATCCCACACCCCTAGGAAAATCCTTGCCCCTAGGACAATCCCTGCCCCGAGAAAAATTCCTCACTCTCGGACTGTCAGTAGGACCAACAATTTCATCATCACCAATCATCTCAACGGAGAGTCCCTAGGATTACACACCCCTACTGCCATATCACCTGTCAAAAATGATGATGGGGAAAGAGCTTACCACTTGCATGGGGGGGAATAGCCTGACCATTCTGTCCTCCCTACCTACTGATGCCTCTGATGACTTGCATGGGGGGGACCTGAACACCTATGCTAATGAAAGGACAATGTATCACACATCCACATCCTGCTCTAGTGATGAGGAAACAACATCCACTGAGCACAGCAACACTACCACCACCTGGCATACTGCCAGCCCCACTCCTGACATGATAACTATCATCAGATCACACCACCTTTCACTCATCCCTGCCCTCCAAGGCATTCCCCACCTGTCCTTACCACGCCACCACCACAGGACATGCAAGCGACTATGCATCTTTGCGGGTATCGGATGAAGGACACCCTTGTGAAGGGGAACATGGGGAGGCATATAGCATGGGAAGAAAATGCTCTGATGCACTGACGAGGGGGCTGACCTATGCACTACATGCATTTGTGCACTCATGTGATGTATTGTACTGCACATACAGAGGGGGCTGACCTTTTTTTTTTTTTTTTTTTTTTTTTTTACAAAGGGGAGAACCAGGAAAAGGCGCAACTGATAAAACCTAGCCCTTTGTGACCAAGGAGAAAAGACCAAAGATAAGACAAGAACGGCTAAGGGACAGCTAAGGGACGGACACCACCTGGGCAACGTAAGGGACAAAGGAGGACGGGAACAGAAGACAAACAAACCAGAGAGGCAAGGAAGAAGCCAAAAACAGGAAGCCCAAGAGAAGGGGCTAGGACTACTAAGAAAAAAAGACCTATGAAGGGGGGGGCCATAACATTGCAACCTCTAACAGTCACCGGATCAGAAGACTGAAAAGAGGAGATGCAAACTAAAGGAGGACTAAAAGGAAAACTATGCGAGAAACTAAGAGAAAAAAGGGGGGGAGGGGGGGGGGGGGGGGACTGAGGAGGCAACTGAGGAGGAAACTAAGGAGGCAACTAAGGATGGAAACAGAACTAGGGGAAGCAAACGAAGGGAGAAACTGCAAAAACAAGCCAAAAGCAGGGAGGCAACAAGAAAAGACTACATGCATCTGTGCACTCATGTGATGTATTGTACTGCACAGACAGAGGGGGCTGACCTATGCACTACATGCATCTGTGCACTCATGTGATGTATTGTACTGCACAGACAGAGGGGGCTGACCTATGCACTACATGCATCTGTGCACTCATGTGATGTATTGTACTGCACAGACAGAGGGGGCTGACCTATGCACTACAAGCATTTGTGCACTGCCATATTAGGCAATGTGCCTGATTTAGTAATGATCTGATATGAACTGATGCACTGATATCAGATACATCGATGTAGATCAGGCGCCGATCTGCATAATGATCAGTGATATGATCTGCATAAACACATCTGCATATCTGATCACTGACGCACAGCCATCCATTGATGTACTGTGCTGTAGAAGGGGAGGAATATTGAATGGGGACTGACTAATGAGGAAGTACTGACCTGGTGCACTGATGCACTGATCATGCGCCCATCTGCATAATGATCAGTGCTATGATCTGCATAAACACATCTGCATATCTGATCACTGACGCACAGCCATCCATTGATGTACTGTGCTGTAGAAGGGGAGGAATATTGAATGGGGACTGACTAATTAGGAAGTACTGACCTGATGCACTGATGCACTGATCATGCGCCCATCTGCATAATGATCAGTGCTATGATCTGCATAAACACATCTGCACATCCGATCACTGATCCACAGCCATCTGATGTACTGTGCTGCACAAGTTTACTCAGGTACCATACTCTGCACCGACGGGGACGGTACTGATAGTGATGATCTGTAGATGTACTAACCCAAGTGCACTGACTTGCACGATGTGATCTGAGTGATGTCCCACTCTGATGATGAACCAGATAGGCAAAGATCTGCGTGTTAGACTTGACTGATTTGTTGTACGGATGACGTGTAGTAGTACCTGTCATATCCCACTTCACACCTATTAAATCCCACTTCAATGCAACAAGATAATTGATTGATTGCTTCATGACTGCTTGCTCTCTTCAATTATCCATTGCATCTGAAGCTATCAGTGAGTTCACATCCACACATGCATTTGTGCACTGATGTGATGTGACCTACCCTTGCATGCAGATCCTGAGCAAATGAGCGATACCCTCGCTTGCTGATTTAAATCTGTGTGTAACATAATCAGTTGGTCAATCTGCACCCATGTGCCTGCAGCTTTCTAGTGACGTTTAAGTTGACAAGGAGTCCACCTGCCGTGCAGCTTCCTACTAGCGTTTATTTGACTTGCACCGTCCCAGCAGGTCATACAATCCCTAGCAAGCCCCTAGTAGTCCTCAGTTGACCTGCACTTCCCCACGTCGGTAAGTTTTGCGCCTCTTGTTTCTCCCTCTTAAATAAGCTAAACCTCTTGAAAGCTCTTGTGGCTTGAAACAAGTCGAATACAAGAGCGGCAAGCAGTGATTGATACACCACTTGTGCAAGACATGTCTCCAAGAGCCTCGCAAGAGGATGCGTCATGCAAGCGAATGCTTGTTACGTTCTCATTTGTCGCCCTTCGACAGATGGGGGGCTTCGAGTTCGATTCGAACAAGGCGGGAAATGGTGGTTCGGACTTGGTTTTAGGACCAAGCCATGTATCAGCTTGGATAACACTCCGGAGAGTGGACTTTGTGTGTGCAGCACGCCAATCTATAAATGCGGAGACGAGAATAAGTTACAAGCACAGGAGACCCATTAAGGGGCACCAGTGGAGGAAAGGGGGCGGTAGCCTGGAACCTGATCAGGGTACAGGCTAGACAGCGCGTGTCAGAAGAACCGATGACGCAGTCAACAGGAAGCTGACATAGTACTGTCAGGACCGATAGTTCTAAGGGAGTACACAAGGAGTCACCAAGACATAAAACAAGCGAGAGCACCGCTATTCATGCTGATACTCCACCTATGACGCAGGTGTCATACAATACTAGTACTCCACCTATGGCACTGGGGACATAGAACCATAAACTGGTAGCAAACAAAAATGATGCGGAAAAACAGGAAACCAGAAGAAAGCCTTGTCTAAAATAAAAGGATGAGAAAGGATGAACCAAAAACCACTGTAGTACTCCGAAAATGTAGCAGCAAAAAACTTGGGTCATACCGAGCTGAGCTGAGACCAAAATGGAAATGTAACCATCCATGGTAAGCGCAAAAATACCATTCATCCAGAATAGCAGGCACCAAACCAGAAAATCACAGGGAGGCCAAACAGAAATCAATCCTAATACCAGAAGAAGGGGAACAACGGTGACTGAAAGAACCGAGAACTTAACCTAAAGAGAAGACTGAAAAAATCGTATATCAAAGTTGGGGAACAACGGTATAGAAAACCCGATCCGGGAATAGGAACCTAACGCCAATCAATGATAACCAAAGAGACGGATTGAAATATCGTGTGAGCGCAGCACACGAGAGAATCAAAGCCTAAAGGACGCAGACAAGAGGACACTAAAGACTACGATGGAAAAAAAAAAAGTCGATGGAAAAATCCACTACCTTAAAAATTATTCTTAGCATAGAATTCATGACTAGGTTGGGATGAAAAAAACATGATGAACTGGTTTCTCACTCAAAGATGGAAGTAAGAAGATTTTATGAAAGTTAATTATCATAAATCCCCAGCTACTGCACTAACGAAAAACATTCTAAGAGGTGGGTATCGCACCGCAAAGAACTCATGCACTCAAGACACACCAAGCGCCTAACCACAAGCAAACCAAACCTGCAGTAACTGAAAAAATCCAAAGGATGCGAAGTTAAAATTTTCAAGAAACTTGTAACCAACAAAGGAAACCCAGTTCAATGAACAATAGAAGGGTAGATGTACAACCATAGTACATAAAAACCTATTGTCCCACTGAAAAAATAGGAAACGCAGAAAAAAGGACTTCAAAAGAATTTACTGCAAAGGAATAGGAATGAAAGGGCGCTTGAAATACACTCGGAAGAACAAGAAAGAGGTGAGCGGCGGTACATCTGCAAGTACAACTGCAGGGACATCTGCAAGTAACAACTGCAAGATGACCCAGCCCACCAAATTACAGTAAAATCCAAAGGGAAATAACTACTACACTCCACAAAAAGTTCCAATCACAATGAGGGGCTGGTGATCTAAAAACAGTGTGGAGTAAAAAGAAATAGCTAATCTATGATGAGCTCCACCGAACGAACCATCTGCCTATGGAACTAAGAGTCAGAAACCATCAAGACGCTATAACGGTGGTCTGAATTAAGTACCACCTTCCACCAAAACCAAGAAAGACAGCTGAAAGGAAGCTGCCTAAACAAATCGTCAAAACGCTCCACCAATCTAGACTACCCTATAAGTCAGTCTAGGAGGTGCTGAGGAATAGGCACTCACACATAGGGCCATGTTAACCTACGTATGAGAACCAGCAGCACCTAAAACAATGAATCCTGGGTTGACTGTAACACCCCAGCCATACGCAGTATCAAGCTAGACCAGTGTTCAAGATCATCACTTACCCATTCGGCAACGGCTACATCATCACATGGGCTTGACCCGAGTAATCCACCAGGGACGACAGGAGGCGTCGGAATTATCGACACCCGCGAGCCATCCGAGGTGGTCGGAGGTTGGCGACTATTAGTCAATGGACCTGATCCAGGTACCACTATGATCGAAGGCTGTCTAAATCCTAAAGCTTCACCGCTAAAACGTGGCACATAGGAGGGCCTGGCGACCCCCTGAGATTCGGCTAAGATTATAGTTGGATATCCCACTCCCCCCCGCCCTAAAACTTCACACACAATACAGCAAGATCAGGCCCTGGTCTAGAATGCAACAATGATACATCCAGCCAGGCCAGCCAACAACAATTGGGGTTGTTAAAGGGCGTAGGGAATTACCGGTAACACATAACATATCACCCGTTTGATGACAGGAGGGATGCAAGCGGGCACGGGGACCCATACTAAAGGGAGAACCCCGGAAGACAGTTTTAGAAACTGAACTGGAGATAGAGAGTACATCACTACTCACTACTAACTGGCGCAACATTGGAAACCCAAATATAATAACCCTTACTCACCAGGGAATACCCAACCAGTCTACCAAATAATGCCTTTTCTAACTAGCTTGTTGCGTGACTGCCCAATACTAAGATTACATAGCAAGGGCAACCAAACAAACGCAACAACGACACATCAGGTGCAAACCCCAAAGAAAAGCTCCGAAGGAGTCTTGTCTCCCTAGATGAACACGCGATTGCGAAGATAACACACTAGCACCATGCTGAGCAGTGTCATCATCAACAACTCATGCATGCCCCAACTAATCGAGATCAACCATGCCTCTATACCACTTAACTAAAAAATCCTAAGCCCTATCAGAACTCAAAACACTTGAACCCAAACTCACGTAGCTAAGGCATACACCTAAGGGGGGGAACCAGGGGCACGGGAAGACAAAGTAGTAACCTCTGTCGAACCACGGAAACGCACCCAGGGGTCACAAGGAGCCTAAGAGAGAAAAATATCCACCTAGATTATCATGCCAAAGATCCTCCACGGCCGCTGGACTAGGGCCCAGGACGGCGTCCACTGCGGCCTGTAGCATGGGCGAAGTCCGGCGCTGCCGAGACCTGGGATCACAGAAGGTGGGGAAGCGTTAGGTCGAAGTCGAGATTTGAGGTATGGGAAAAAGGAGACGAGAATGACAATGCAGCAAGTCACACCTGGTGCAGAAAAAATCGCACCAATGGCAGAAAAATCGCAAATCGCAAGGGCAGAATTCGAACATTTATCGCTAGGATGCGAAGAGGCAGAGCCGAGGCATGTAAAAGGTCCTAATATCCCGCCGTCGATGATCAAGTCAATCTCAAGTCCCCCCCTCTATCGCTCGACTCACCGGTTGGGGGGTAGAGGGAGCAGCACCCGTAGTGGTGCTGACCATACCCCCCTGCTTCCTACCACCTCCAGAATCTCCAGGTCCAGACGCGTAGGTCGTCCTCCTCTGGCGAATCCTACGGCAGTGCCGGCGATCCGCCAGTTTAATCGAAAAAATTCTCCAGAAGGTAGCACAGAGCCACTAGAGCGCAAGCTCATGCCAGGAGCCGACCGTCGGCTGGGCAGAGCAAAGGGGCAAAGACGACGTAGACATCAGCAGGAGCTTGGTCGGGTTGGCAACCTCCGGTATGCAGGCAGAGCCTCAAACACCGGAGAAAGGTTAGCGACGTCAAGGACGCGAGCAGACGAAGACGGGGTATCTCCACCGATGTCCAGGCTAGTCGCCGACTTGAGTCTGCACGTCACAGTCATCTACGACAGACGGGAGGAGGCGACAGACGGCAGGGGAGGAAAAAAGAAGAGAAGATGGAGGAATGACCGGGGGGGGGTTACTTCCACGATGGCGGAGGACTCTCATGACGCTAGCAGAGGCAGCTGGTGCACAAACGTCTAGCCAATTCATCAAGAGGAGCCGTTCCTCCGTTGGAAGGATTGGTCGCAGCCATCGCTGAGAATGATACTGCGCATCCCGCGCGTCCAGGAAAGACCATCCATGTCATGGAGTTCTCAAAATGGCGGGAGGTCCTCGCGGAAGTTGCATCGCAAAGCAGTGGTAGTTAAATGAAGGGCCGTGTAACCTATCAGCTTGGATAACACTCCGGAGAGTGGACTTTGGTGTGTGCAGCACGCCAATCTATAAATGCGGAGACGAGAATAAGTTACAAGCACAGGAGACCCATTAAGGGGCACCAGTGGAGGAAAGGGGGCGGTAGCCTGGAACCTGATCAGGGTACAGGCTAGACAGCGCGTGTCAGAAGAACCGATGACGCAGTCAACAGGAAGCTGACATAGTACTGTCAGGACCGATAGTTCTAAGGGAGTACACAAGGAGTCACCAAGACATAAAACAAGCGAGAGCACTGCTATTCATGCTGATACCATGGAGTACAGCCTCAGGTACTGCCGTGGCCACGATCACGACTTGATTCTGACCTGAATCGATCATCTTTCAAAAGCCGCTTCCTTCCATTCCATTCTTCCAAAAGCTGCTTTCTTCCATTCCAACAAAGCGTTCTTTCCATTCCATTCAAGCTCCCGCAGCTCTTGTTCCTCGCATTCGTGTTCCCTCTTATTTTGTTCTCAATTTCACTGTGCGGTTGATTGTGCGACTCTTGGTAAGTTGTCACTTGTCTCTATGCCCTTGGCCACTTCTGCGCTTGACCCCGCCCTCCTAGCCTGCTCAGGTACTGCCGTGGCCACGACTTGAATCTGACCTGAATCGATAATCTGTCAAGGTCCCGCAGCTCTTGTTCGTCGCATTCGGGTAGGTCTATTTCTGTTTATTTTGCTCCTGCCCCTAAGGCAAGTCGGGTATGCAGGCGTGACTTCCTCATGATCACATAACTCGCAGGCGCAGCAGGGGTTCGTCAATTGAATACTCGTCCTTCCTGCTCATGCCCATCAGTTAATTTAATCTCCCTGCCTCCCTCCTTTCCCATCCCTCCCTCCCTCCCTCCTGCCTCCCTCCCTCCCTGCCTTGCCTCCCTCCCCTCCCTCCCTCCCTCCTCCCTCCTTGCCTTCCTCCGTCCCTGTCTTGCCTCCCTCCCTACTTGCCTCCCTCCCTCATTACCCATCCCTCCCTCCCTCCCTCCTTGCCTCCCCCCTTGCCCTCCCTCCCTCCCTCCTCCTTGCCCATCAGTTAACTTAATATCCCACCCTCTCTCCCTCCCTCCGTACATACATACCTACCTACCTACCTACCTACCTACCTACCTACCTACCTACATACATACATACATACATACA
>CM039463.1:86889768-86892268 GCA_022414725.1 Microglena sp. YARC | reverse complement strand
TCCCTCCCTCCCTCCCTCCTCCCTCCCTCCACTCCCTTCACTCCCTTCCTTCCCTCCCTTCCTCCTCCCTCCCTTCCCTCCCTCCCTCGCTCCCCCCCTTCCCTCCCTCCATTTCTTCCCTCCATCCAAATCCATCCATCCATACTACATACATACATACAATACATACATACATACATACAATACATACAACATACATACATACATCATACATACATCATACATTACATACATACATACATACATACACTACATACATACAACAATACATACATACATAAATACAATACACTTACATCATACATAACAACATAACATACATAACATACATACATACATACATAATCATACATGCATACATACATACATACATCATACATACACTACATCATACATAAATCATACATACATACTACATAACATACATACATACATAACATTACATACGATACATACATATACATACATAACTTACATACATACATACATACATTACACATACATACACACATACATACATACATACAATACATACACACATACATACACACACACATACATACATGCATACATACATACACTACATACATACATAAACATACATACATACATACATACATACTAATACTCATAATCATACACTACATACATACATACATACATACATTACATACATAACATACATACATACATACCATCATCAATTACATAATACTACATACTACAATACATAAACATACGATAATACAATACATACAATAGCATACATAATACATACTACATACATACTATACATACATACATACCATACACTACATACATACATACATACATACATACATACATACATAACATACATAATACATACATACTAATACATACTACATACATTACATACATATCATACATAACATACATACATACAATACATACATACATACATACATACACATACATACATAATACATACATACATACATACATACATACATACAATACATACATAATACATACATACAACAATAATACATTACATGAATACCAAATACTACCACATCATACATCATACATCATACATACATACATACAATACATACATCTAACTATACATACATACTATCATACTTACATACAAGTACACTACATACATATCACATATCATTACATACATACAATTACATACCATACTCATACTACATACTACTACATTACATTACTACATACATTACATTACATAACATACATACATACATACATACATACATTCATACTACATACATTACATACAACATACATAAATCCATACATACATACATACATACATTCCACATACATTCATACATACAATACATCATACTACATACATACATACATCATACATTAATAACATACATAAATAAACCATACATACATACCATTCATACCAGTATGCCACCCAATCCATCCATGCACCATCCATCCATCATCCATCAATCAATCCACCATCATCAATCCATCCATCCATCCATCCATCCATACCTCCACCATCATCCAATCCATCCACCATCCATCCATCCACCATCCATACCATCCATCCTCCATACCATCCATCCATCCATACCATACCAATATCATCCACTCTATCCAATTCATCCATACCATCCATTCCATCCCTTCCTCCCTCTCTCCCTCCCTCCTCCTCCCTCCTCCTCCCTCTCCCTCCCTCACTCCCTCGACTCCTCCCCCTCCCTTCCTCCCTCCCTCCCTCACCTCCTCCCATCGCTCCCCCCCTCCCTCCCTTCATTCTTCCTCCCTCCATCCCATCCATCCATACATACACATACATACATACATACATAACATAATCAATCATACATACATACATACATACATACACAATACATACATACAATACATACATACATCATACATACATACATACATACATACATACATACATACATACATACATACATACTACATACATACATACATACATACATACCCATACATCCATACATACATACATACATACATGCAGATACATACATACATACATACATACATACATAACATAACATACAATAATACATACATCATACATACATACATACATACATACATACATACATACATACATACATACATAACATACATACATACAATACCATCATACATACATACTACATACATACAACATATCATACATACAACATACATACATACAATACATACATACATACAATAATGCATACATACATAACATACATACATACATACATCAACATACAATACATACATACATACATACATACATACATACATACATACATACTAATACGTACATACATACATACATACATTACATACATACATACATACATTACATACATACATACATACATACATACATACATACATACATACATACATTACATACATACTACATACATGCATACATACATACATACATACATACATACATTACATAACATAACATACATACATACATACATACATA
>CM039463.1:86723702-86888768 GCA_022414725.1 Microglena sp. YARC | reverse complement strand
CAGTCAGCGCTGAGATAACTAGCTAGACGAGAGCTTTGAGGCGACAATTGGGAGCTGGAGTCCCTTTTTCGCCCTAGCATATGTCTATCTCTCGTCCGCCAGAAAAATAACTTTGCTGGAAGCTGCTTCGGCCAATTCAGCTGGAGCGACTAGCAATTTCGCGGCTATGGGAGCTGCTCAGTGCCCATGTTTGAGTGTTACAGACGCTCCATGCGGTCTAATCCGTCTACTCGCCCCTCCAGAGGTCAGCATAAGATGGTGGTGCTCGGAAGGCCCTTTGTCCTTTGTCCTCCACTAGTAATTATGTTTGTGTCACCTCGTCTATTGTCCTCCTAGTCTTTTCGTCGTTTGTGCTTCTAGGAGTCTTTGTGTCTTAGCGGAATTTTTGTCCATTCCTCTAATTTTCTTTCTTTGGTTTTTTCTTCCTCGTCACTAGGGCTAGGCTTTTATCAGTATGTGGTCTTTGCACCTGGTTCTCCCTATGTAAAAAAAAAAAAAAAATGTAGGGAGGGGATGCCGCGATCCTGCCTGCCAAAAGGGAGGACAGCACTAGCAGTTGGGAAATGAGGCTGTAGGTCACAGCATTTTTTAGCCAGGGTCCATATGCCTTGTCTAAAAGCATATATCGAGTAGCTGTAGCGTCTACAGTCAAGGGTAGGTGAGGCAGGTTCAATACTCAGTGGTGAATGAGTCTGAGACATGGAGAGGCGGTGGCGCTTTCGGTTTGGCGTGGTGAGAGATTTTGTGTCTTGTACTATGTATGAGGTCCCAGGGCTTTGTTTATGAGGGGTCTCCAGTTTCAGGGTGGGCTAACCGGCACCCCTAGATCTTGTATGGTTCATTGTGGGAAGGTATGTAGCGCCATTGTGTCGTTAATGAGGATGTGTTGTGGTGAGACCGTTTGGTTAGGCAGCCTGTGGTGGTGGGATCCTGGGGGTGGGAGCCTATGACAATATGCCAGTGATCATGGCTATTTACCCACGTTATAGAGGAATCCCAGACCTAAGGTACTGAAATTTTTTTGCACTTTGAAGGCATTGTATTGAGTTTGTCTGCTGTGTTAAGTGACCAACTGGTGTCATCAGATTATCCTAAGGCTACCTGTTTTTCTGGTCAGTATTGGATTTGATGTTATGGCCTTGCTTGTATTGCTCTGCCCCGCTGTAGCCATCTATAAGGAGAGGTTGATGAAGATGATAAATATGTAGGGGGGGGAGGGTGTGCACTTGGGATGGTGCTCTTGTGAATTTAATTGGTTGCCTTGGTTTTGTTGAGAGGTACTTTTTTTTTTTTTTTTTTTTTACAAAGGGGGGAACCAGGAAAGAGCGCAACTGTAAAACGGTAGCCTTTGTGAAAGAAAAAAGACCAAAGAAAAAGAACAAGAACGGCTAAGGACAGCTAAGGGACGGACCGCACCGGGCACGTAAGGGATAAAGGAGGACGGGGAAACAAAGACAAACAACCAGAGAGGCAAGGAAAGAGCCAAAACAGGAGCCCAAGAGAAAGGCCTAGGCTACTAAGAAAAAGACATATGAAGGGGGGGGCAAAACATTGCAACCTCTAACCGTCACGGTCTCAGAAACTGAAAGAAGGAGATGCATAACTAAGGAGGACAAAAGGAAACTATGCAAGAAAATAAGAAGAAAAAAGGGGGGAGGGGGGGGGGGGGGGGGGGGGGGGGGGGGGGGGGGGGACTAAGGAAGGAACTGAGGAGGAAACTAAGGAGGCAGACTAAGGTGGAACTGAACTATGGGGAAGCAAACTAAAGGGAGAACTGCAAAAAAGCAAAAGCAGGGAGGCAACCAGAAAAGAAGAAAGACAACTGGAAGCAAAGCAAAAACCTAAAAGAACTGGTCTGGGCAGGTAAACAACAGGAATGAAGACAGAGACAGTATCAAGATCTAGATCTTGATCTGGAGTCTTAGCGCATAGATCTGGACCGTTGATCTGGGGGGTCCAGAAAAAATAAAAAAAATTTTTCTAGCCCAGATCTGGAATCAAGTCGAGTGCTGTGTCCCAAATCTGGAACCTGATCCTGATCTGGGGCGAGGGTCTGATCTTGGGCTGGAGCCTAGATCAGGGTCCTAGAACAGGGTCTAGAGCTCGGAATGGCTGGGGTACTGGGTAAGGGTCTAGATAGAAGGTCTATATCCGGGTAATGGGCTGGATCTGGGCAGGGAGCTCTAGATCAGGGTCTAGAACTAGGGCTTGGGCTGGGTTTGGGATTGGGTCTGGGATTGGTAGGGAGCGCTGAGGCCATGGGGATTGTCATTTCCATAGGTGCGGGTATTCAGGCTCCTGTCACTGGGAGTGACCCCAATCATGGTGCAAAAGATCGGGGGGGGTGGCCCATCAAGCTGCAAAGGAAGCCACTGTGAGAGAGAGCAATCTAGGCCACGCCACCAATCTTGACAGCAGGCGCTATTATCAAGGTGTCGAAGATCCGTCTGGGTGCGCATCCATCCCCTGGCGATGGCTTGGTGAAGGTGGCCAAGGGCAAGGCAGATAGCCTTGTGGTGAAGGGGCTCAGAATGGGTCCAGTCTGTCAGCCCGGACGAACGGACCTGCCATATGCGCCCAAGGGGTGGTTATACGCAGGAAGGACCACAACCTTAGGTAGAGGGAGGAGGGGTGTCCCGGACCAAAGGGTGATGTCGTCAGAGTTTGACGAGGAGGAAGAAGGGGCAACGAGGAAGGCGCTGCCCACCGGTGAGGGTCTCCAAGTGGAAAGGAGCCAGTCTATGAAACAGGGGCAGAATCAGGGCATTCCAAGAAAGCGTGAGACATTGTGTCAGTATATATACGTATAAATTTTTTTTTTCTTCTAGTTGTGAAAGGACTTTCACCCCAGGAGGTGGGTCTCCCGACACAAACCAGCGACACGGAGGATTCAGTTCGAATGGTGGTGCCACTCCTACAATATGCAAGTAGGGCGCACTTAGGGTTGGTGAGAGATACCAACCCATGACCAAAAGAACATTCACCACTACCTGTTTTGACCACGGCAGACAAGCTCCTGCATGGTCGTTAGAGCGGAATCAAAGGAGACAATACAACCTAGAGAACCACCATGAGGGCAAATCCGACAGTACTTCCCTAACAAGGTTTGCTTAGGGCAGGACGCCAAAATACTGAGGAATCGAACCTCACCACCCCTTCCTACTCTCGCAAGTAGGGTCGATACAGCAAAAGAGGTACTGGGTAGATCACAGAGATGTAGAACACACCACATTTGTAACTCAGCCTGCGTGTCCTGCGATCTAACGCCCGCCCCCGTAACCGGCTAAGGTAAACCTCGGCAAGCCCAGGAAAAAGAGCCATCTCCGGTGGAACTATGGTCTGGGCGATTTTCGCGCGCCCAGACCGGTCTATTTGGGCGAATTTCACGCCCAGACCAGGTGGTTTGTGTGTGGATGTGGTGGGGGGAGTGAGGGGTGTGTTGTGAAAGGTATGGGTGGGTGGTAAGTTGTAAGAACGTGTGGTGATGGGGGGGAGAGTGGTGTGGTTATGTGTGATGTGGTGGGGGAGTGAGTGTGGGTTAGGTGGTTGAAGAGGGAAGGTGTGACTGTGTGTGTTTGGAGGGGATTTACTGGCCCAGACCGGTCTAGGCGAGCTCGCACGCCCTGGCCAGGGTTGTGGTGGTGGGGTGGGGGTGAGGGCGTGTGATGTGAAGGTTGGTGGTGGTTTGTATAAGAACGTGTTGTGAATAGGGGGGTGAGTGAGTGGTTAATGGGCGGTGTGGTGGGGGAGTGAGATTGTTTTTGCGGGAAGGGTGGTGCAAGGGGGGGTGTGGTGTGGGGGGGGGGAGGTGGGAGGAGGGAGTGTTTTGGCAGTGTGAGGTTGAAGGGGTGTGATTATGATTTTTTTTGTGACCATATTTGAGAGAGAGGGGGACAGTGGTGTGTGGTAGAGGTGGAGCGTTAGGCTGCGGGCAAGGAATGAGGGTGGAGAAAAGAAGAAGTTGGAAGAATCTTGGACCACAGGAGGAAGCATACCTAAAGCATACCTCCGAGAAAGTCTGAACAGGAGGTGTCTGGAAAAGGAGGTGAAGTGTGAAGGAGCAGAGGAATCAACGGGAAGCGAGGTACGAGGATTTCGCATTTCCTGAGTAGGTTGTGGGGGATTGATGAGTAAATAATGTGTAGACTTTTTTTTTTTTTTTTTTTTTTTTTACATAGGGAGGAGACCGAGGAAAGGGAACATCTGATAAAAACCTAGCCCATAGTGTGACCGAGGAAGAAAAACCAAAGAAGAAGATTAGAGGACATGGACCAAAAGTCCGCTAAGACAAAAGATCCGAAGACAAAGACGAAAAGACTAGGGGACAAAGACCAGGCCGAACTAGGCCTAACGGGTCAACCCTAAACCCTAAAACCCTAAACCCTAAACCCTAAACCCTAATCCGGCAGAAACTTCTCCAAGCTGGCCTAGACTGACAGCGCCGCGTATCAGTGATGGAGGGGACCACTCTATGGCCACGGGCCTCCCTCTCACTGCGTTCCAGTCGTTCTCACTGCAGAGGGGTGTGGAGCGTAGTCCCGTGCTTACTACCTTACTCAGGTTGTTGTCGATCCTCTGTAACTGAGGGAGACTAAAGGCTGCCCGGATCTGTGGCCGGCGTTTAATGAGCCTGAAACCCAGTACAGATGACAGCGCCGCCGGGGTGCGGTCACGTGATGAGGGGTCCAGGCTCAGGTCCACTGCTTGTTCCATCCGTTCACTGCGACGGGGTGTGGAGTGAGTAGGAGTTGCATACAGTCGGCCGATATGGCGCAGCGGGACCCACGCATGAGGAGAGTATAAGAGTCTGGTGGCCCAGGCGTTTAATGAGCTGAAAACCACTGTACAGGACTGGACAGCCGAGGCCGCAGTAATCAATGATGACTGGGGTCCAGGCCAGGTCCACAGGCTGCGTATCCAGCGTTCACTGCGAGGGGTGGGGTGGGTGCGCAGTAAGGAGTTGCGATAAATGAGGGAGATAAGGTCTGGTGGCCGGCGTTTAATTGAGCCTGAAACCCAGTACATGGACTGACAGCGCCGCCGGTACAGTGATGAGGGGGTCCAGGCCAGGTCCACTGCGTTCCAGCGTTCACTGCGAGGGGGTGTGGAGTAAGAAAGTTGCGATAACTGAGGAAAACTGAGTAAAAGTTTGTGTGCAGCTGCAAGTAGTCAGGGCTGGAGCAGGACTATGGAGGTGGGGTCGTCTTGTTGAGACCCGTTGGGAAGTCGTCCTCGTACATGAGCAAGGAACGCATTGCGCAGCCCAGGGTGCATGAAGCAAGCTCCGGCAAAGTGATGGTATAAGGACGGTGGAGAGTCTTGTCAGCGAGGCGTACATGTGGGTGGTAGCCCCGTTGTAAATTCCTTTCACTGCTTCAATGACATCTACCGGTATACCAAGGTCATACATAGTTTGGAGCATCAATGGTACTATATATGTTCGGTTACTATAAAAATTCAGTCAACTATTGTTTTTCCGTGGGTATCGCAAGTAAATCTAGAAATGGAACTTGGATATCCAGAAAACCAAGGTGTCAAGATAATGGAATTGGCTGATGAAACTTGTAAATCGCGGTTACAATATCAATACAATGTTGTTTTTCGTGGGCATCGCACAAAAATCTGAAGTTGAAATGCTGACCACAATTTCCAAGTTGCATTAGTCATCTGAAAACGTTTGGTCTGCCACATTGATTTAAATACTTGGATTTTTGTGGGTATCGCACGGATATCCGGTGTACCAAAAAGCTGGTTCAGTTTTCCAACATTGAATGGATTAATCTAGTTTTTACGTACAATCAGTAATCTGCGCGAGTCCAATAGCACAGCAGATTACTATGTTAACTCAGGTTACGATTGAATTCCTGTGGGTATCGCAAAGGAATGCAGAGTACCTCTGGAATGGTGTAAAAGTTATTTAAGTCTTGATCCTAATAATCAGTCACCTGCCTACAGTACAGCAATCAATTTAGTAATATAATGTATGGTCATAAAGGAACAACTGAATATGTTGACGTAATTATTGGTTTTTGTCGGTATCGCACAAGTAACCTGAGTTAGAAGTATGTACTACAGTACATGTGTCTCATGTTGTGCATTGCGCAACAGTAAATGTGCACAATCTCAGTTAGGCAATTGGAGGTTGTAGACATCCAAGTGTGGTGTATTATACGGATATAACCATAAGATTCCCCAATCGGACAACACGTTTTCCTCATACAAATAAAAAAAAAAAAAAAATACACCACACCAAGCTCAAGCAATTGGACATCCAACTTAGTCTGTAAGGCATTCAGCAAGTAACGCATCAGGTACAAGTGGTAGTGCATATGGTTTGCAATGACATAGGCATGATACATTCTAAATGCCTGTTGGAGGTTCTGCATAGGATGGGTAGTAACGCGGCCACGAGAAGCATCACTCTTCATGTCTGACCTGAGTTCATCCAATGCTTTATCTCTAGATGCTGTGACAGAAGGTTGAGTTGGTAGTTGCATGTCTGGGTATGGGAGCTGCTCAGTGCCCCATTTGAGTGTTACAGACGCTCATGCGGTCTAATCCGCTACTCTGCACCCTCCAGATGTCAGCACAAGAGGATTTTTTAGCGTTTTTTGGCCTTAGACAGAGACTCATTCCCTCTTTCTTGAATTCTCAGTCAGCAGGTCTCCTTTTGAAGGTCTGCAATGGTCAGCATCTTCTTGTTCTCTAATTAGAGACTTGCTGATCCTGGAGTGTGACATTGGTTCGAAACCATAGCGATACCTGTTTTACATGCCCAGACCAGTCTTTTAGGGTTTCGCTTTGCTTCCAGTTGTCTTTCTTCTTCTCTGGTTGCCTCCCTGCTTTTGGCTTGTTTTTGCAGTTTCTCCCTTAGTTTGCTTCCCCTAGTTCAGTTTCCACCCTTAGTTGCCTCCTTAGTTTCCCCCTCAGTTGCCTCCTTAGTCCCCCCCCCCCCCCCCCCCCCTCCCCCCCTTTTTTCTCTTAGTTTCTCGCATAAGTTTTCCTTTTAGTCCTCCTTAGTTTGCATCTCCTCTTTCAGTCTTCTGATCCGGTGACTGTTAGAGGTTGCAATGTTTTGGCCCCCCCCTTCATAGGTCATTTTTCTTAGTAGTCCTAGCCCCTTCTCTTGGGCTTCCTGTTTTTGGCTTCTTCCTTGCCCCTCTGGTTTGTTTGTCTTATGTTCCTCTCCTCCTTTGTCCCTTACGTCGCCCAGGTGGTGTCCGTCCCTTAGCTGTCCCTTAGCCGTTCTTGTCTTTTTCTTTGGTCTTTTCTCCTTGGTCACAAAGGGCTAGGTTTTATCAGTTGCGCCTTTTTCCTGTTTCCCCCCTTTGTAAAAAAAAAAAAAAAAAAAAAAAAAAAGATACAGTTTGTCTTAGCATTTTGCTGCCCTAGAGGGCTGGATAGTAGTTTTTGGGGGTGGATCTGCTGCTGCTGCCCTGAAGACTGTTTTTGTTTGCTTTTTCCCGGACCTGTTTATTAGTAGCATGCCCTGCTTTGGTCTTCTTCCTTACAGAGCTTGCTGGTCTGCATTGGAGAAGAAGTGGCATGCTACTTGACAGCTGAGCTGGCACGCCGGTCTGCTGATGGAGTGATGCCCTGATGCACTGGACTGTTATAGGAGTGATGCCCTGTACCGTGTTGTAATCTTGCGTCTGCAGGTTCAGGAGGCTTACTTAGGAGCTACATAGTTTTTTTTTACCTTGTTACCGCTACCTTTGAACCGTAGACATGCCGCGTTTGGTTGTCTTTGCAGAGCTTGCTGATTTGCATCGGCGACCTAGTGGCATGATACTAGGCTGCTGATAGACTGCGCTGAAATGCTAATGGAGTGATGCCCTGATGCACAGGCTACCGGTTTATTTGCTTAAAGTGCCAGCTGCTTTAGTGCGCCTTTAAGGTTTTCCTTGCTGGTCAGTGGATCTTGTGGGGTTCTACCCTTTCACCGTCCAGGACGTTTTCTAAGGAGTTTGATTTGCTTCTTTAAATACCTTGTTAGTGTTAGCTTTGGCCCTGTCCTGTTTTTTGTTGCATGCCGCGCTCTGGTCGTCTTTGCAGAGCTTGCTAATCTGCATGGGTGACCTAGCGACATGTTACTAGGCTGCTGAGAGTATGTGCTGGTTTGCTACAGGAGTGATGCCCTGATGCACTGGCCTGTTTACAGGAGTGATGCCCTGCAGTGTTTTAATCTTAGATCAGCAAGACCTTCGGGTGCATGCCTTTCCTTCTTTTTCTGTGTTGCTCTTGGAGGTTACAGTGGTCTTTTATTGGTTGGGGAGGAACAGTGTTGCTTGGAGGTGGAGGTGGTGCTCGGAAGGCCCTTTGTCCTTTGTCCTCCTAGTAATTAGTTTGTGTCCCTCGTTCTTTTGTCCCCTAGTCTTTTCGTCTTTTGTCTTGGATCTTTTGTCTTAGCGTACTTTTGGTCCATGTCTTCTAGTCTTCTTCTTTGGTTTTTCTTCCTTGGTCACATAGGGCTAGGTTTTATCAGATGTTCCCTTTCCTGGTTCCTCCCTATGTAAAAAAAAAAAAAAAAAAAAAACATACGCACGCATACGAATTCTTTTTCTTCGAATTAATCGCACCCGCCAGGACATCCTGTCGGCTTTCTGGCATTTGCTGCTCGCTGGCCCTGCTCTTCCCTTTTGGCTTCGAGTGCTCGTAGCGCCTGTTAGGTTCTCGCAGGGACTGTCCTGTGCAGCTCGACACGCCCTAGGCCGCCTGCGTCCTGTCTTGCATGGGCATCTTTTCCTAGCCTGCCCTACCCCAGTACGGCCTACGCGCCCGATTCTTGCTTTCACGACCTGCCCTTTTGGTCATAACTTCTTAAGCTCCATTCCCGGGCTTCCTGAGCGGGGTTTGAGCAATTGGACACCATAGGATCCATTTGCCACCTAGGCCGTACTTGCTTTAATTAGAGAACTTCCGAGTCTGTCCTGCGACTCTTCCTGCTTGCTGCATCATCTTTTGTTGCTTTGCACCAGCACGTTTGCTCATCCTGTCGCGCTTTTCGATTCGTCGTTGTCCTTCCTGGTTACCCTGTGATACGTGCCTTGGCTGTGCTTTTATCCCTCATCGTATCCTGGACGAACGCGTCATGTACAGTTACGCTTGAGGCATTATCAGCTCGTTACGCTCGCAAAATTTAGTAGTCCCTGTGGCAGGTGAATTTTGGCATCCTGAAGTTGCGAGTAATTCTCCCTCTCTCGCCCACCACTCATTCCTGTCCAGCCTACTGACTTGTTCTGTTGCCTGTGCAGAATGGCATCCCACAAATCCACCAAGGTAACCAACGACGCGGCTGACCAGCCTACGATTTCAGTGGTCAACACCAATCCTGAAGGGATGGCGTCTTCTGACACTGAGCCCGACACTGAGCTCGGTGCTACGATGGATGAGTCCGCATCTGCCAAAGCGCGGCCCTCTGTCTCAGTGGGTACGCTGCAACCGCTGGTTGACGGCCTCAATGGTCTGGTGGCACCCTCGGGTGCCCCGCCCGCTGCCCCGCCTCTGCGCGCGGGCATGGCCCCGACGACGCCGACGCCGACGCCGACGCCGCTGGCTGAGCCTCGAGGAGCTCAGCGCTCGCTATGACGCCGGCGCTCCGCAACAAAAAAAAAAAAAAAAAAAAAAAAATCAGCATATGGGTGACCACCTGATCGCGGCGGAGCAAATTGGACAACTCCGCGCGCAGCTTGACCAGGCCTCCATCGCCAACTCGGCTCTTACCGAGCAGTTTATGGCGAAGATATCCGCTAAGGACGTCGAAGTCGCTGACCTAGTGCAGCGCCTCGCCGCATCCGGCGCGGCTACGGATGCCGCATTGGCCAACGGCGATCCTACCGAGAGGCAAGAGCTGTTAAACAGCCACTACTTCCTCGGCAAGGATCTGGCTAAGAGTCGCAAGGCGTTGTCCGACCTCCAGGCCGCTTTCACTGGGGCTGCGGCGACCGCCAGGTCCTCCTTGGATGATTTGTGCATCGAGCTGGCGACTAAGGAGTCTGAGCTCAAGGCTGCGCAGGCCGACCTTGCTCAATCTCAAGCAGGTGAGCATAGTTTGACGCCTGACGATTATCGAACAAACCTGTCTCTCGCGGCTTGCAATCCATTCGATCATATTGAGGACTCACCTTCTCGCTTGGATACACCTCCCAATGTTTTGCCCGTGAATCGCACACTGTTTTCCGCTCTGCTGACGCCATTGTCTAACTCGCCGCGTCTTTCTCCCCATGCAGCGCTCGCCCCCGCTCTCGCTAAAACGCTCGCTTGACTGAGGTCGTCGCGCAGCTGACCCGCGAGAACGTCGCCTATGGTAAACGCCCAATGACTGCTCCCGCGGTTGGATCTCCCGCCGCCATTACCATGGCTGATGTCATGGCCTTGATCGTGGCGAGCCAAGCTACTGTGGCGCGCAACGAGACAGTGCCGATGGACACTGAGGACCCTGGCGGTTCTTCCAGCGGCACCCGCGACGTGGGGTGTGGAAACGGCAGGACTGTGGGGCGCAAGCATGCGCTTCCTCAGACTGCTCGTGAGGACGCCGCCGCCGCTCAGGAGGCCATCGCTGCGCGCAAGCAGGCGTTTCTGCGCGGCCGCGAGATCAAGGCGTCGCCCACATATGCCAAGGCTGCGAAGACGGATGGTCTTCTCTATTACCACGCCGCGGACCACCCTGTCGCGCCTTATGCCGACGCCAAGTTGGCGGTGCATATGAACGCTTACGCTGACATGCTCCTCCTTGAGTGCGATCCCGAGAACATCGTGGACGCGCTGCAGCAGGTTGATGATCTCCGCGACAGCATGACCCGTTTGTACACGGCATCCAAGATGCGAAAGCAAAGGTGGATGGAATGGATGCCTTTGAACATCACAGACATTGCCGACAAAGACGCCGCCCTCAAGGGCACTAAGCTGAAGGCCCACTACCCGGCGGCGGAGGCCAATGACGACAGGATGGACGAGACGTTGCCTCGTGCACCTGACAGGCAGGTGCGGGTTGCAGGGAATTCAGGGTTGTTTGATAAACTAGCTGTCGCTCAGGTAGCCCCGGCGTTTGAGCCAGAACCCTTTCGCCTCCCCGACGTCTATGCCCCTTGGGGTGGCCTTCCTGGCAAAATGCAACGTGGTTCGATCCCGCGGGGGGGCGCTACCCCTTCCCCGCCGACAGCACCTACCGCCGCTCACTCACCACCCGACGGCCCCTTTGTGGTCTCCGACCACTCGTCATCGGGCCACGACTTAGCCGATTCTCCAGGTTCGCCCCTCCAGGTTCCACCTGTCGACCCGACCTCTAATCGCGCTCCTCGGGCTACGCAGCCCGAGCACCCAACGACGCCCGCCGTACCTACGGTGGCTTCCCCGGCCGCTGTTCGCCCTCGTGCAAAGCGCGCAGCTACGCTGCCCGCAGACGCCCCTTCTCCGACGCTACAGATTCGCGAGGGCACACACCTGGCCCCGGCAGGCCCGCCAGGTGAGCCCGTCTCGCTACCGCCAATCACCCCTCCTCCCGATAACGGTGCCACTCGTCACTCTGATCACGACAATGGGTTCGCCAAGCGTGTTACTGAAATGAGAAAGGAACTACGTCTCATTGAACACAAACTGTCGGACAGATGCACTAGAACTAAGTTGCGCCGATGGGTTTTCAATGTGGCCACAATCATGGAGCTCCAGTTCGCCGACGGTTACCTTGGTCCGTTCGAGCGCATTGTTCCACACCTGTCGGGCGCTTTCACTGGCCAACTCCGCATCACTTACGACGAGGCATGGGCTAGCGATGAGTTGGACGGGTTAGATTTCATGGGAATCGTCGCATGGGCGGAGTCGCTCCTCCTGCCCGAGCTATTAACGGAATCACACGTCGCTCTCACCAAACTACACGAAGGTGGCTTCCGCCAAGACACTCGATCCTTGCAGAATTATTACCACGCCATCAAGTCGGAATTTCGCAAAGTCCCCGATCTCACCGATCGCAAAAAGTTAAACTTGTTTCGCACGGGACTCTCCGACGAACTCCGCGCCGGTGCACACTCTCGGCGCGAGTCTGATACTATGTTCGAAACGATGGAGGATTTGTTCCGCTATCTGCAATTGGACGAAGCGAGGAAAGTTGTCGCCGCTAGTGGCAAGTCCTTGACGGACAAGCACGATCCCCATCAGAGGGGAGGTTACGCTAACCAGAAGTCGAGGTATCCATTCAAGCGCCCCGCTGATACTAAATACCCGGGTAAGGACCTTGCATTCAATCGCGTCCAATTTACCAACTCCCCTCCGATTCTGACCCTGATTCTTTCTCTTTGCAGGGAGTAGCCACCGACGACGGCGGGGAGATGAACTCTCGCCCAGCCAAGAGCCCCAAGCTGGCGGCAAACAGTAGTCGCAACCCGGCCCGTGGCCGAGGTGGTGGAGGACGTAGTGCGACGCAGCCGGCGCACAACGGCAAGCTGGGTGGATCGCCAAGGCCGCAGGTCCTCAGTTTGCAAGGTGCTGATCGCACGTTCGGGAAAGGCTCTATTAGCCGCGACGGGCGCGGGCCGTGGTGGTCGCGGAGGATACGGACAGGGTGCGGGTCGGGGCCGTTCACAGCCCAGCGGGCCGCAAACCCCCGACTTTTCGGGTCAAGACCCCCAAAACGCCATGCATATGAACAAGTCGGTCAGCGTCGGGCAGACCATCTGGCTTCAGAATGGTTCTCGCTGCTTCTTCTGCTTCCGCTACATGTGGACATGTGTGCGATCGCTGAATGCTGATGGACGCTGCCGCACGCGGGACTTGCCTAACTGGCCGGCCCTCAATGAGACTACGTGTCCCGACTGGGCCCTTGATGGCAACGGTCCCATCCCGATTTGGGAATAGGAACTGGCCGGTCAGGTATTGACAAGCCTGGATCGTGTACTTAGCGGCGATAAAGTAGTAGTAGTCGAGCCACTTGAGCTCTTGTTACAAGTTCAAGAGGAACTATTTTCTAACTTGGGCTTAACCCAAACCAATGATGTAACTTCTACTAATGCCTTGTCGTTCCTTTTTTTTTTTTTTTTTTTTTTTACATAGGTAGGAACCAGGAAAGGTAACATCTAATAAAACCTAGCCCTATGTGACCAAGGAAGAAAAACCAAAGAAGAAGACTAGAAGACATGGACCAAAAGTCCCTTGTCCACTGAAGTACTCTACGGAGTTTGGCATGCGTGTCTCCATCGCAAACGAGTTCATATACGCTCACCCCATTCCTTAAGACGTTGTGTCGGTGTTAGAACACTATTGGGATTTTTTTTTTTTTTTTACAAAGGGGGGAACCAGGAAAAGGCGCAAGGAATGCAAAAACGATGCACCCTTCGACACATCCGGTATGTTCATCCTCCCGAAAAACGCGAGTAACGATAAGCATGTCTCCAGTCTCCTCCAAGGTTTTTTTTTTTTTTTTTTTTTTTTTTACAAAGGGGGAACCAGGAAAAGGCGCAACTGATAAAACCTAGCCCTTTGTGACCAAGGAGAAAAGACCAAAGAAAAAGTCAAGAAACGGCTAAGGGACAGCTAAGGGACGGACACCACCTGGGCGACGTAAGGGACAAAGGAGGACGGGAACAGAAGACAAACAAACCAGAGAGGCAAGGAAGAAGCCAAAAACAGGAAGCCCAAGAGAAGGAGCTAGGACTACTAAGAAAAAAGACCTATGAAGGGGGGGGCCAAAACATTGCAACCTCTAACCGTCACCGGATCAGAAGACTGAAAGAGGAGATGCAAACTAAGGAGGACTAAAAAGGAAAACTATGCAAGAAACTAAGAGAAAAAAGGGGGGGAGGGGGGGGGGGGGGGGGGGACTAAGGAGGCAACTGAGGAGGAAACTAAGGAGGCAACTAAGGGTGGAAACTGAACTAGGGGAAGCAAACTAAGGGAGAAACTGCAAAAAACAAGCCAAAAGCAGGGAGGCAACCAGAAAAGAAGAAAGACAACTGGAAGCAAAGCGAAAACCTAAAAGACTGGTCTGGGCAGGTAAACAACAGGAATGAAGACAGAGACAGTATCAAGATCTAGATCTTGATCTGGATCTTAGCGCAGATCTGGACCTTGATCTTGGTCCAGATCTAGCCCCAGATCTGGAACGTTGTCGAGTGCTGTGTCCAAATCTGGAACCTGATCCTGATCTGGGGCAGGGTCTTGATCTTGGGCTTGGGCTGGAACTAGGTCAGGGTCAATATCGGGGCCTAGAGCTGGGGCTTGGGCTGGACCTAGGTCAGGGTCTAGAAACAGGGTCTAGAGCTCGGAATGGGCTGGGTCTGGGTAAGGGTCTAGAGCAAGGTCTAGATCCGGGTAATGGGCTGGATCTGGGGCAGGGTCTAGATCAGGGTCTAGAACTAGGGCTTGGGCTGGGTCTGGGATTGGGTCTGGGATTGTAGGGAGCGCTGAGGTCATGGGGATTGTCATTTCCATGGTGCGGGTATCAGGCTCCTGGTCACCGGGAGTGACCCCAATCATGGTGCAAAAGATCGGGGGGGTGGCCCATAAGCTTGCAAAGGAAGCCACTGTGAGAGAGCAATCTAGGCCACGCCACCAATCTTGACAGAAGGCGCCATTATCAAGGTGTCGAAGATCCGTCTGGGTGCGCATCCTGTCCCTGGCGATGGCTTGGTGAAGGTTGCCAAGGGCAAGGCAGATAGCCTTGTGGTGAAGGGGCTCAGAATGGTCCAGTCTGTCAGCCCGGGACGAACGGACCTGCCATATCGCGCCCAAGGTGGTTATACGCAGGAAGGACCACAACCTTAGGGTAGAGGGAGGAGGGGGTGTCCCGGGGCAACGAGGAAGGCGCTGCCCACCGGTGAGGGTCTCCCAAGTGGAAAGGAGCCAGTCTATGACAGGGGCAGAATCAGGGCATTCCAAGAAAGCGTGAGACATTGTGTCAGTAGTGTGCAGCTGCAAGCAGTCAGGGCTGGAGCAGACTATGGATGGGGAGTCGTCTTGGTTGACCCGTTGGATGCGTCCTCGTACATGAGCAAGGAACGCATTGCAGCCCAGGGTGCCATGAAGCAAGCTCCGGCAAGTGATGGTATAAGGACGGTGGAGAGTCTTGTCAGCGAGGCGTACCCACACCTGCGAAAAAGCCTGCACGTAGAGGGAGGGAGACTTGAGGTTCGTCTTGTCTTTGAGCAGTTCTCTCTGCTGGGCCTGGACGGGAGGGGCGGACACGTTGTAAGTCCACCCAAGCGTTCTGTGGGAGGTCTTCAGGGGAGGGGACTGGAATAGGGGTGACAACGAGCGCTCTCTCTGTTGCTGAGGCAATCCATCGGGATTCAAGACCACGGAGGCCTCGCAGGTCAGGGTTAGTGCTAGGTGATGTGTCCAAGGTGGAGGGGGGTAGAATGCTCCACAGCCTGGGCCAAGCAGCACGTTCCTCGGTATAACCTGGCACAATTTTTTTTTTTTTTTTTTTTTTTAGTTGTGAAAGGATTTTCACCCCTGGAGGTGGGTCTCCCGACACAAACCAGCGACACGGAGGATTCAGTTCGAATGGTGGTGCCACTCCTACAATATGCAAAGTAGGCGCACTTAGGGTTGGTGAGAGATACCAACCCACGACCAAAAGAACATTCACCACTACCCCTGCTGACCACGGCAGACAAGCTCCCTGCCATGGTCGTTAGAGGCGGAATCAAGGAGACATAACTAGATAACCACCACGAGGGCAGAAATCCGACAGTACTTGGTAAAATGGTGGGAACTGGGGCTTTGTTGCATGATATGTTGGTGAAGAAGGGCCTGCCGTGCTTGGCGCACAGAGAGTTCAAGAAGGTTCACCTCAGTATCATCATGGAGGTGGAGACCCCATGTTGTTGGGTCCAGTTGGAGGTCCTCCCAAAGACCAACCAGCCATGGTTCCAAGAGCTCTTGCCTCTGGTGGGGGGGGAGGCCTTGCTGGATCAGCTGCTCCTCAAAGTCTGCCCGTAACCATGCTTCTCGAGGTTTCTTGCGTAGGGTGATGAGCGCAGCTTGGGGGTGTCCGTCCCTTAGCTGTCCCTTAGCCGTTCTTGTCTTTTTCTTTGGTCTTTTCTCCTTGGTCACAAAGGGCTAGGTTTTATCAGTTGCGCCTTTTCCTGGTTCCCCCCTTTGTAAAAAAAAAAAAAAAAAAAAGACGGTCCTCTCCAGTGAGGGGATCTGGCCCCTCTGCAAGGGGACCAGCATGGGCCACAGCGGGAAAGAGCTTCCATTTGGGAGGTGGAAGTTCAGGAAGGAGGACAGCATCCCGCCAGGGGTCTGGCAGAGAGGAGAGGATGAAGTCAAGGTCTTGGACAGCAGCGGGAGGGACGTGAGCTCGTTGTTGATGAGCTGAGCGGATGTCCTTGAGATGGTGCCACGAGAGTGCTTGGGAGGAGAGCACTTGGTTTGAGGTGATGGGCATGGACGGAAAAGGAGGGGTGTTGTTGAAGGTGGTTTCCAGTAGGATGGATTGGGGGCACTGCATGGGCGGAGCGATAATTCTACGAATGTTCAGCAGGAGAAAAGGGTATGGAGTTATTTAAGGAGTACCAATCGTTCGATCACCATATGATACCCCGCCCCAAGGTTCCTGTTGTACATGTCCAGACCAGTCTTTTAAGTTTTCGCTTTGCTTCCAGTTGTCTTTCTTCTTTTCTGGTTGCCTCCCTGCTTTTGGCTTGTTTTTGCAGTTTCTCCCTTAGTTTGCCTCCCCTAGTTCAGTTTCCACCTTAGTTGCCTCCTTAGTTTCCCCCCTCAGTTGCCTCCTTAGTCCCCCCCCCCCCCCCCCCCCTCCCCCCCTTTTTTCTCTTAGTTTCTTGCATAGTTTCCTTTTAGTCCTCCTTAGTTTGCATCTCCTCTTTCAGTCTTCTGATCCGGTGACTGTTAGAGGTTGCAATGTTATGGCCCCCCCCTTCATAGGTCTTTTTTCTTAGTAGTCCTAGCCCCTTCTCTTGGGCTTCCTGTTTTTGGCTTCTTCCTTGCCTCTCTGGTTTGTTTGTCTTCTGTTCCCGTCCTCCTTTGTCCCTTACGTCGCCCAGTGGTGTCCGTCCCTTAGCTGTCCCTTAGCCGTTCTTGACTTTTTTCTTTTGGTCTTTTCTCCTTGGTCACAAAGGGCTAGGTGTTATCAGTTGCGCCTTTTTCCTGGTTCCCCCCTTTGTAAAAAAAAAAAAAAAAAAAAACTGCGAAAAGCCTGCACGTAGAGGGAGGGAGACTTGAGGTTTGTCTTGCTTTTGAGCAGTTCTCTCCGCTGGGCCTGGACGGGAGGGGCGGACACATTGTAAGTCCACCCAAGCGTTCTTTGGGAGGTCTTCAGGGGAGGGGACTGGAATAGGGGTGACAACGAGCGCTCTCTCTGTTGCTGAGGCAATCCATCGGGATTCAAGACCACGGAGGCCTCGCAGGTCAGGGTTAGTGCTAGGTGAGTGTCCAAGTGGAGGGGGGTAGAATGCTCCACAGCCTGGGCCAAGCAGCACGTTCCTCGGTATAACCTGGCACAAAATGGTGGGAACTGGGGCTTTGTTGCATGATATGTTGGTGAAGAAGGGCCTGCCGTGCTTGGCACACAGAGAGTTCAAGAAGATTCACCTCAGTATCATCATGGAGGTGGAGACCCCATGTTGTTGGGTCCAGTTGGAGGTCCTCCCAAAGACCAACTAGCCATGGTTCCAAGAGCTCTTGCCTCTTGTGAGGGGGGAGGCCTTGCTGGATCAGCTGCTCCTCAAAGTCTGCCCGTAACCATGCTTCTCGAGGTTTCTTGCGTAGGGTGATGAGCGCAGCTTGGGGGTGTCCTTGGGGGGGAAGGGCAGGAAGGGTTTTTTTTTTTTTTTTTTTTTTTACACGGTGAGAGGGTGGTAACCTGGCCAGAGGGCCAGACCTCCCAAAGACGGTCCTCTCCAGTGAGGGATCTGGCCCCTCTGCAAGGGGACCAGCAGGAGCCACAGCGGGAAAGAGCTTCCATTTGGGAGGTGGAAGTTCAGGAAGGAGGACAGCATCCCGCCAGGGGTCTGCAGAGAGGAGAGGATGAAGTCAAGGTCTTGGACAGCAGCGGGAGCGGAGGTGAGCTCGTTGTTGATGAGCTGAGCGGATGTCTTGAGACGGTGCCACGAGAGTGCTTGGGAGGAAGAGCACTTGGTTTGAGGTGATGGGCATGGACGGAAAAGGAAGGGGTTGCTTGAAGTGGTTTTCCCAGTAGGATGGATTGGGGGCACTGCATGGGCGGAGCGATAATTCTACGAATGTTCAGCAGGAGAAAAGCCTCTGCACTTTCCCGGGCCAAGTTGGTGGTGATTGAGGCGATTGTCCACAGAAGACGGGGCGGTAACCAGGGCATGGTATCCACTTGCCTGACCTGGAGGAAGGCGCACAGCCCGAGAAATCTCGTGACGGTAGAGCTGCTGCCAGGGGTGACCTGTGTAACTGAAGAGGAGCCATGTGGTCTTGGCCAACATAGCAGCCGAGTGGGAAGCAAGATGGGGTACAGCAAGCCCTCCTCGATGAAAAGGAAGGACGGCTGTCCCGAAGTGGGGAAGAGGTGTCCTGGACGTGGTGGATTCCTCCTCCTGCAGGCTAGAGGTTGCAACAAAGGCATTTGAGAGAAGATTGCAACTGCTGGCGGAGAGCGCTGGTGGTGATGCAAAGTTAGCCTGGAAGATGAACTTGGAAGCCAAGCATTGCATAGCAACATGCGCCCTTCCAATAACATTGAGATTGCGTGAGAGCCATGGAGCTGCTGCACGTGAGATGCTATGGGGCATGTGCTGGTAGGCTGCAGCCTTGCAAAGGGCAGCTGTTTTGCACCGAACGGCACGCCCAGCAATCTGTGACGTGTGTCTGGGGGATGGAGGTGGAAACCAGTCAATGATGGGTGCCAAGGGCGGGGTCCAGATCTGCAGGGAGGGGTATGTCTGGGGGAAGTTCAAGAAGCAGAAGACGGGTCTTGGGAACAGACTGGGCGGGTAAGCCAGCCGAATTGGCTACCGACGTATGTCCCTCCTTGATGAATTTTTTTTTTTTTTTTTTTTTTTTTACAAAGGGGGGAACCAGGAAAAGCGCAACTGATAAAACCTAGCCCTTTGTGACCAAGGAGAAAAGACCAAAGAAAAAGTCAAGAACGGCTAAGGACAGCTAAAGGACGGACACCACCTTGGGCGACGTAAGGACAAAGAGGACGGAACAGAAGACAAACAAACCAGAGAGGCAAGGAAGAAGCCAAAAACAGGAAGCCAAGAGAAGGGGCTAGGACTACTAAGAAAAAAAGACCTATGAAGGGGGGGGCCAAAACATTGCAACTTCTAACAGTCACCGGATCAGAAGACTGAAAGAGGAGATGCAAACTAAGGAGGACTAAAAGGAAAACTATGCAAGAAACTAAGAGAAAAAAGGGGGGGAGGGAAGGATAGGCCCATCTGTGGCTGGGTTGAGGACAAAGTGCTTGCCATCGTCAGCAAACGAGAGGTTGTGGGCCAACTCTCCTGAGGAAGACGGAAGGATTGCAGAGTTCCGCAAGATCTCAGTTGGTTTATTGTAGGTGATGAAGGGCTCAAAGATGAATGACCCATTGATTACAGCTCAAGGCCCCACCCTGAGGAGCGGAAGTGTTGGGGAAGGAGTTAGTGAAGAAACCGTTGGAGACACACTCGCGTAGAGCTGCCATTCATGAGGATATCGCACCAGCGCGTGATGCCCGCACTATTGAATCCCATGGCTGAACATTGTCTTTAGGAGCCATCCCTGTTGACAGAATCATAAGCTTTAGTGAGTCAGAATGCAGCAACCAGCCTGGTAAGCAAGCTCTTTCAAGCGCGCAGGCCAAGCCTAGGTGATAGCGGATGTTGTCACTGATGTCTCTGCCACGGAGGAAAGCTGATTGAGTGACGTCGATGAGATATTCCAGTGGGCGTTGCAGACCGGTGAGCCATGATCAAAAGGATCAGCTTAAGGTCGCAATTGAGAAGGGTGATAGGACGGTAACCTGCGAGGGAGTCTTGGGCCTGACCAGTCCTTGTGGAAAAGGCAGATGGTTCCCGCTGAAGGAGGGGTGCTAGGGGCCGAGTTAACTTGATCTTGGAAGGCAGAGTTGAAAAACCCGTTGAAGGATCGGGGACAGTTCTTCATGGAACGCATTGTAGACTTCAAAGGGAAGTCCGTCATAACCTGGGCTGGAGCCTCGAGAAGCAGAGCGGATGGCAAGGTCCATCTCCTCTGATGTGATTAGGCCATCGCCATTGACACCTTCTGCAAGGGCTGCATAACTAGGGGGGAGGGGACGAGGGAGGGATGTGAGCAGAAGATCCTGGTTAGCCTGGTTGATGTGAGGGTTTGGACAATACAGTCCAAAGGAGGAATCAGCACTATAAAAGTCCCGAGCATACTCCAGTCCTATGCTGCCGGATTTTAGCAAACCTTTCGAAGTAATTACCGGACGGCATCTTTGCTTGGTACGGCGCGGTGCTTTTACAAGATAAACACCCCATAGCCTTCGCCAGCAAGAAGTATATCCCAGCGGAGCTGAATTATACAACGACGGAACAAGAGATGCTAGCGATCGTCCACGCGTTAACTGAGTGGTGATGCTACCTCGAGGGTTCCCACATGACATTGGTCACTGATCACAATCCGCTTACGTATTTTGACACCAAGGCAGTCCTTTCGCGACATGGGCCGATGGCAGGAGGACCTGGCGCCCTTTAGCTATACGTGGGAATATCGCGCGGGTCGCAATAATATGGCAGACCAGGTCAGTCGCAATCCTAACCTCTCTGCCCCCGCCGACGTCGCGGTTGAAAACCAGCTGTTAGTTTTCTCTCTCTTGGTCAGCGAATGCAGGCCTCGATCGAGAAAGCAGCGCCCTAATGCAGTCGGTCCCGCGGTCGTGGATATCCTTCCCCGCCCACCGACTGTCCTCCCCGTACCTTCGGTTCCGGTCAAGGAAACGCGACAACGCAGTCAGCATACGCCCGCTGCGTCAACTCCCTCCTCTTCGTCCATCATGGATCGAATTTTGGCTGGATACACACGAGACTCGAACTTCACACCGGGCTGCAAGCGCCTCCGCGATAAGTTTTCCAGGAACGGTTACTGGTTCAAGAAGAACAAGTACGGACGCGAGTTTTTGTGTTTCCCCCTTGACGCAGCCCTTCGCCTGGACATTATCCGCGAAGCTCATGACCCTATGTACATGGGCCATTGTGGTCGCAACAAGACATTGGAGTTGGTCACCCGCACTTTTACTTGGGCCAAAATCACGGCAGATGTCACTGCCTTCGTCCAACAATGCCATAAGTGCCAAACGAACAAGCCCGGAAACGCAAAGCCTAACGGCACCTTGGTTCCCGTGGAAATTCGCTGAGAAAATTCTGGGAGTGTGGTCTCCACGGACCTCATCACGGC
This sequence comes from Microglena sp. YARC, assembly GCA_022414725.1. NCBI lineage: Eukaryota > Viridiplantae > Chlorophyta > Chlorophyceae > Chlamydomonadales > Chlamydomonadaceae > Microglena > Microglena sp. YARC. The sequence continues at coordinate 86,867,417 of CM039463.1, read as the reverse complement.
GCTCCCGCCTACGTCTTCTGGCCATGGATGCCATCACGGTATGGCGTCGACAAACTGTCGAAAATGGTTCATGTCGAAGCCTTGTCATACACGATAAACGCGCAGAGGAATTCGCTTCCCTATACCTAAATCGTGTCATCCGGTATCATGGTATCCCAAAGAAACTCATGAGTGATCGCAATGCGCGATTCACCGGGCATTTCGTGTTAGAATATCAGTTAGCACTTGCCTTGTGATATTTGATGTCGGACTAGAACTTCATGTCATGCCTAATTAGGGTTAAGGCAAAAGCGCTGCCCCCAAGGGGAATCGAACGCCTTGTCGGAATTCTCCGTATAGCTCAATTGCGTTACACCACTGAGCCATAGTAGTACTATGCTGTGCTGTGTTTTGTGGAGTATGAGATTGCGCTCGTGGCCAACCGGTTGTTTACCGCCCGATGGCCGTTTAGGGATGCTTCGCGGCTAGCTACTGAAGGAATCTGACTGGTGGAATCTTCCAAAGATGCCTTCCGTAGATTCCCTCCAACAGTTATAAAAGGGGACTCACGAGAGCAGAGTACCACTTACTCTCTCTTTGGTCCAGGTAAGATTTACTGTTCTGCTGCATTACTGCGTCTCTTGCTATGATCTTTGGTGCTCCAGAAAGCTGAGACTCGCGCGCATTTGTTCGCGCGCATCTGACCGAGCGAATCTGTTCGCGCGCACCTGACTGCGCGCATTTGTTCAAAGCTAGTTGTTTAGCTTTGTTTGCAGCTCTCTCTTTCTCTCTGCTTTGATACTCTGACACTTAGTCCTAATTGCTTTGCTTAGATATTGAAGGCTCTTCGCCTGCTTCTTGTACATTGCCTGTTCCCACTTGTCAGTTCTAAGGCATTCGCCTCTCTTTGTAGTTGTTTTATTACTGATGTAAATACCACTTACTCTCTCTTTGGTCCCCAGCCTATTTATTTTACATTTCGGCGTGGCTCTCCATTGATTAATGGGCACGCGACAAGCGTTTTTGACTGCGTTTCATCCTCAAACTGACGGTCAGACGGAACGCATGAACCGAGTCATCGAGGACATGATTCGCCACTACGTGGTGGGGCCATACCACGACGATTGGGATAAGTCCTTGGCGCTGGTGGAATTTGCAATCAACAATTCCTACCAAGAGTCCATTCAGGACACCCCATTTTGGGCGTACCTTGGTTACGACCCTACGACGCCGCTTAAAGCGGAGGTTGAATCGAAATGTCCGGCTGCCAACAATTGGTGGGCCGATCACATTGAACGACAAGATCAATGCAAGGCATGCATGCAAGCCGCTCCAAGATCGGCAGAAAAGCCCATTACGATAAGCGCACCGAACGGAGTTTTCTTCACCTTGGGGATAAAGTTCTCTTGTCCACCCTCGCAATATGAAGTTCAAAGCAAACGGGTAAACCAAAAAATGTACGCCTCGTTTTGTTGGCCCCTATACGATTACGGAATGCATTGGTCCACGCGACGAGGTCACCGGAGTCGTCCGGCAAGTCACAGCGTGCCGCTTGGCTTTGCCCAAGATTATGATAAATGCGTATCCACCCCGTGTTTCACGTGGGGCGTTTGATAAAGCATTGGCGCTCCGATGGCGTTGTCCATGTTGGACAACCGCTGGGAGTTTGACTCCGACGGCGCTCCGATTTGGAATATCCAATGCATCATGCGCGAGAAATTATTCGGCGTGTCGGGCGCATAGGCACTTCCAGCAAACGGGCGTCGTTCGAATACTTGTCCGATTGGCAAAGACTTCGGGTATCCGAGCAAGACACTTGGGAACTCCCCAAAGCGGTCAAGAAAAGTGCCCCTCACGTCTTGTCGATGCATGGAAATCACGTGGTTGACGCCCGTTATGTCCCGCCGTACGTCGAAAAACGGGCCCATTCACCAAACCCATCGGAGGACACTCGACGAATGTTACGACACATCGGCGGTTAGATTGCTTTATTTATAAAGTTATCTTTTCCCGGAGTACTCAAAAGGGGATGTTAAATGGTTCTCTCCGAAACCAACTTGATATTTCATCAATGTGTATGGGTGTGAGCGGCGACGCACATACGACTACGACTGGTATGTCACATTCCCATCCTTCTTGACGATCAGATGCGGGGTCCGGCATCTCTTCTGGAGGGGGGGAAGGCGTGTAACGGTACAGAACCCTTGCACGGGCGGTACTCTGGCGTCCGCAAGCAGGGGGATATTTTTCGGTGTTTTATTCATTACGACCTTACCCGTAAGCCACGTGACGAACGCACATGATCATAGGTACAGTACCATACCCATCGTACTGCCTCATCTCTTCACAACGCACACGTTGCCGTTATTGACACGAGCTACTCGGGACGAAGGTCTTCTACTCCTTCACGAAGACGTTGCTAGAGGGGCCGCGATCAACTCTACATCCCCTACTTAGGGTACACCCTACTGTTCTGCTAGCTTACGCATATGCAACGGCTTACACCTAAACATATACATCACAGGTCAACTGTTATCCACCTAGAACTATCCCCAGGCTGCTAAGTGCATCCTGAAGCTGTTACAGAAGTAGCGTGTACAGTGTTCAGGGAAGGAGCCTTGTGAGATGACTTGTAGGCATAAGTCTTCGTCATATTTTCTTTTGTGTTTGCTTGCTGTATTTATTATTCATGATGGAATGCGCAAAAATTCTCTTCACACTGCAGGACCCCGCATGAATGCCCAAGAGGCTTGGATACATGTAAATAAATACAATTTGAGACATCCTGGTATTGAAATTTCGAGAAATTTTTGCCACCAGCGAAGACAGCCCTGACAGTCAGTATCTCAAATTCCAATCAGTGTATAGCAACAGTGAAGGCTGGTCTCAGGCATTAATAAAAGAGGTCATGAAGCTAAAATGATGAATCACGAGATGAGTACAAGTTTTGTCCAGGCCGTACATACTCTGAGAGTGTGTGATGACTCTTTTCCAGATTGGCACTGAATGTGTGGGACTATGGACTCTCTCATACCCTGCCTTGGCGGGTGGGGCCTTGTTGGGACCTCATGCGCAGATGAGGGAAAGTTGCTGGTCATTGATGCATACAAATATTTACACCCCCATGTTGCATACCATCTTGACAAATTGTTCCTTGAACCAAATCAAAACCCTAGATGCTCATCCCATCCAACAAAACATTGTAGGTCTTCTGTCCCGAATTCCAAACAATTCCAAAGGTAATGCACACGATTTCAACAACTGGCACAGGGTGAAGTATCCTGGTACCTAAGTGGCGAAGATTGGGAGTGGCCACAGCCTTGTGCCGGGTGTACTTTGACTCTTCTTAGTGCGGGTGTGTTTTGTTTGAGAGGATGGCGGCGAAGGGGCCAGAGCTCCACGAAATTGAGGGCGAAGTGTGAGTCGCTGGGGCCGGGGCCTGGTTGTCTTATGAGTACAAGCGCTATACTCACACCGTTGCATAATGCTCTTGCTAGAGTGGGCATGATGGAGTGCGAGTTGGTTGTGCGTGGAGGGGGATTGGTCAAGAATCGAATGGAATGGGGAAGAAGGAGGTTGATATTTGTATCCGCATCGCGAGTATTTGTGTGGCGCGATCAACGCCGATTGGAGGACGTGGCAAACGCAAGAGAGCACGCCGACGAATCATCAAACATGAGGACAGGATGTATGTTGCAGAGAGTGTTGCACCCACCTTGCTTGCCTTTTCGGTCGTGGACGGTGACAGGCTGAAGATAGACTGAAGGCAACTGCGAGGAGGTGCTGATTTATGGTGCTGCATTGTTGAGCTCAATTTTTTAGGCCTCATCACCCCCCCCTGCCTTTCCCTCTTCTCACCCCCCGTGCCAACCGCATATTCTTGCTCATTTTTAAGGTAGATTTTTTAAGCGTTGCGGATCGGTTTTTTAAGTTGTATTTTTGCAAAGTGTTGCTCCGCGGCGAATTCTCGGGCAGATTTCACCCTCGATGGTGACCGGCGTATTAGAAAGGTTCTCGTGCTAGTCCAAGAGGGGACGGAAAGCCCCGTTCGCTGATAGAGAATGATGTGCGAAGAGTGGCTGCTGGCCTGCTCATGACGAGGAGGAGTGTGTGCGACGAATGTTTGGGTCAGGGTGTATTCCTACGGATAGATTTTGATTTTGGATCGTAAGGTGGTGAGTGGGGGTTGTTTTTGATTTATTTCTTGTTAAACCGTTGCGAAATGTGCTGATACTTTCACGGTATGAAGGTCGGGTGGGTAGTATATGACCGTTTTATTTGATGATATCAGCTTGAAAAATGCAGCGGTAATTGATTTTTCTTCGTTGTCGGACGACCCCGCGCCAGCTTCCCCAGACTTCAGAATGCCACCGGGACAGCTATTGGCCGACCACGATGCGATGAAGGGCCGGCAGCAAACTCGAGGTTTTTTCTCTCTGGTTTCTATGGTGCCGATATCACATGAGGGCTCAGCCAGACTTGTAGGGCCACTTCCCTGGGAGTGGCGGCCTACGGGGCGCGTTGCGGCCCCCTCTCTAGGAATGAATTTATTTATGATCAGTTTTCAGGGCATCAACCTATATCGATATTTTTTAGGTTGTTTTTGTTGCAGCCTTAGACAGGTGGCAGCGTCTGAATGTCTTGAGCCACTCAATTCCCTCTTCTTGATATTCTCTCATCCGTGTGGTTGATTACCGTTCATCTCTAGGTTTCTTCTTTGGATAAAGGTCTTGCATTGGGTTCAGCTCAGTCTCTAGTCTTGTTCTCTCACATTTTAATTACAGAGACTTGCCGATCCTTGGGATGTGTGACATTGGGCTTGGTAATACCATAGCGATACCAGTTTGTCTTCAGCATTTTTGCTGCCTAGAGGGCTGGATTAGTTTAGTTTTTGGGGGTGGATGCTGCTGCTTCCTGCCGCTGAATGATCTGTTTTTGTTTGCTTTTTCCCGGACCTGTGTTATCACCATAGCATGCCCGTGCTTTTTGGTCTTCTTCCTTATATCAGAGCTTTGCTGGTCCTGCATTGGAGAAGAAGTGGCATTGCTACTTGACAGCTGACGCTGGCACGTCCGGTCTGCCTGATGGAGTCGATGCCTGCTGCCATGCCCACCTGACTGTTTCATAGGAGTGATGCCTGTACCGTGTTGTATCGGGGTTGCGTCTGCAGGTTCAGGAGGCTTACTCCCTAGGAGCTACATAGTTTTTTTTTATGTTTTTGTTACCTTGTTTTTGGGGGGTGTGTGTGTGTGTGTGAGGGGGGGGCTCCTGTCATATACCCTTCCTGCACAACGTAGACCATGCCCCCGCGTCTTTGTTGTCTTGCCAGAGCTTGCTGATTTGCATCGGCGACCTCGAGTGGCCTTGATACTAGGGCTGCTGAAGACTGCGCTGAAATGCTAATGGAGATGATGCGCCTGATTGCACAGGCTACCGGTTTACTTTGCTCAAAGTGCCAGCTGCTTTAGTGCGGCTTTAAGGTTTTTCCTTGCTGGTCCCGTGGATCTGTGTGGGGGTTCTACCCTTTCACCGTCCAGGACGTTTTCTAAGGAGTTTGATTTGCTTCTTTAGATACCTTGTTAGTGTTAGCTTTGGCCCTGTCCTGTTTTTTGTTGCATGCCGCGCTCTGGTCCGTCCTTTGCGAGCTTGCTGATCTGCATGGGTGACCTAGCGACATGGTTAGCTAGGGTGGCTGCTGGGAGAGTATGTTGCTGGTTTGCTACAAGGAGTGATGCCCTGTGCACTGGCCTGTTACAGGAGTGATGCCCTGCAGTGTTTAATCTTAGATCAGCAAGAACCTTCGGCGTGCATGCCTTTTTCCTTCTTTTTTCTTGTGTTGCTCTTGAGGTTACAGGTCTTTTTTTTTATATTGGTGGTGGGGGGGGACGAGTGGTTGGCGGTGGGGGTGGGGGTGGGTGCTCGGGGAGAGGGACCTGTTGTGGTCGCGCTATTGTCCTCCTAGTAATTAGGATTATGTGTCCTCGTTCTTTTGTCCCCCTAGTCTTTTTCGTCACTTTTGTCTTGTGGATTTATCTGGGGTCTTAGCGGACTTTTGGGGTCCATTCCATTCTAGTCTTCTTCATTGGTGGTGTGTTGTGGCGGGTTCCGTTGGTGGCGCGGGAGAGGGCGTGGTTGTGGAGAGTCAGAGTGTGTTCCGGGTTTCCTGGGTTGCCGTGCGTAGGTGTGTGGGGGAAGAGGAAGGAAGAAGAGAGAAAGAGAAGAAGTGTGTCCGAATGAGACGCGATGCAAGGTTGTTGCGCCAGAGTTGGATGTGCGGCATGTGTGAGTTTGAGTGTCAGGGCGGGGCGACGGGGAGATGTGCGCATTGTGCTGCACAGCGGCTAGGAGCCGGAAGGCGCGCGTGACAGGGATTCGTCAAGCTGCCTCCTGGGTTGAGGTGGTGGCGCGCGCGCTCTGCGGGAGTCGCGGATATGCGGGATGTTGTGGCACCGAGGCGAAGGTGTTGGTGAAAGTGGTGGCGGGGGGCGGCTGGAGAGTCGTGGGTCGGCCGTGTGCGCCGAGGGTTGGTTGCGGTGGTGGAACTGGTTGGTCGGCCGGTGCGTGCATCGGGTGGGCAGGGTGCGCAGTGGGCAGGTGCGGTGGGAAGTAAGGGCGTGCGAGGGTGTTCATGGGAGAAGCGCGTGTGTGGGTGAGGAGGTGTGGAGGCTGGTGTGTGGGGTGAGGCGGAGTGGAGGAGGTGCGTGGGTGGTGCGAGTGGGGTGCGGCGTGTGAGGCCGGATGTGGTGGGTGCACGCAGATGGAGGCTAGGGTTTGTTGTGGGTGTGTGATAGATGGTATCCCCTTTCCTGGTTCCATCCCTATGTAATTAAAAAATAAATATATAATAATATATATATTTATCTCTATTGATATGCCTCGGAGGCATGGCGCGAGGGAGTTTGGAAGTGGCGCCGGGCGGAAGAAGAAACGGAGGCGGATCCCAGAAGAAAAGGAGAGCGTTTTTTTGCTCTTCTTTGTGTTTTTTTTTTCTTTAGTAGGGAATATGGCGGTCGAGGCGGACTCTCTAATCAGAGGGGTTCGAGATATCTGGGGATGGTAATCGTGTTCTTTGGCGGCTTTTTTTTTTTTCTTTTTTTTTTTTTTCTTTTGTTTTTTTTTTCTTTTTCTCCCTTATTCTGTCAGGTTATTCCGTTATTCTACCACTGCTATTCGTTAACCTACTGGGGGCATACGCTTGAGTTCAGGCCACAAGGTTAGGGGCGGCCACTACGGCGCACACGAGCCTACAAGGTTAGGGGTGGCCTATTAAAGGTAGTGGGTTGCGTCATCTGGGCCACGTATGAGGGAAGTTGGACATGGTTGGTCTATTGAGGTTTAAGTTTCCCCATAAGAGGAGTCGCTATATTCAAGTGAGAGCTAGCTTTGCGTAGGTTCCACTCATCTTTAATCTGATGGCTTTGTTCTTAGTCTAGAGGGGTTTTTAGGAACCCAGTTCCTATTCTGAGTGGTCTCATCATTCCTTCAAAGCAGGTCCTGGCTTCGTCTCTGAGAAGGTCCATTCTCTCTTGCCCTGGCTTTGGGCTATCTTGTGAGACTTTACCTAAGCTCATTCTAATTATTCTTTCCGAGTCTCCCACCCACTTCTCTCTTTTCTCTTCAGAATCTTCTCTCATTCTTCCTCCCTCTCATCTCTCCTGCTCCTTATGTCATTGCTTGCTTGGATATCTCTATGTAGATTTTGAAGCTGTAGGCGACTCAATTGTGATGCTGGAGGTCTCTTTTTTTCCCTATGCAATGTCTGCTCTTCCTGGCCTGCCTTATTCACTTTTGCTTGCGTAAGCTGCTTCGGTTTTCTCCATATTTTCGTGTTGGGCGCATATTTTTCTAGCAATTTTGCGAGCCCTGAAAATAGGAGAGGTAGCTCGGATAGACCCACCTTGAGTGGTTCACAGAGAGCGGGGCGCGTGCAGGGAGATCGTTTGGGGCGCGGGGTCCTTAACTCCGCCTACTCCCCTGGCCCCTCCAGAGGTCAGCCCATCACTACCTCACATCCACCTTATATAGTTTTCCTAGGTCAGTTTCGCCTCTGAGGGCAGGCTATTCTCTTCAAGTTTAATTTGGGGGACCACGCCGCACTCCCCCATTCCTTTTAGTTACTTGGTCGCAGAAGCAGCTCCTCTCCTGATTTCTCTCTTCTCTTCGCGAGCTCCCTCCCCTCTGCCTGCCTGCGTGCAGGAAGTCGCTCAGTCGTCGCTCGCGCTTCGCATCCTGGCTCCCCCTTCGGATGTAAAGCGTGGCTGAATATCCTAGGTAGGCCGAGAGCGTGGAGGGCGGATCATTGATGGCTTTGATGGTCCTTTTTGTGTCGCGCGACCGGGTAGAAGGTGTCTGGCGCGCCTCTCGGCGCGCGCTTGAGGAATGGTGGCGCGCTGGAGCTGCTGTGGCCGAAGTTCGGCGTGGGAGCGACTGGCAGAATTGTGCGCAGGCCTATGGGAGTGCTGAGGGGTTGTTCGGGCGCGGATTGTGGAAAGTTGCAGTTGAGTGTGTTGTGGTTGGCCTTAGACAGGTGTGTTGGTGCTTGTTGGGACTGCATGTCGCGCGTTTCTTTCTTTTTGAATTTCTCAGTTCAGTGCATGGTCCTCTCTTTTGAAGGTCTGTCATATTTTTTGGTCTATTTTTTTCATTTCTTCTTTTTCTCTATAGTTAGAGGAGAGCTTGCCGGGGATGCGCCTCGGAGGTGTGACATTGGGAGGAAGAGAAAAAAAAGAAGGAAAGAGAGAGATTTGGGGTTGGAGGAGGAGAGCGCATGCGAGTGAGGCGCGCAGGTTGTGGTCGTTGAGGCAGTGTTTGGGCTGCCCTAGAGGGGCGTGGATGAGGGCGGAGTTGGTGGTGTTGGGGTTGGTGGTGCGTGGGTGTGTGCGCGCGTGTTTTATGCCTCTTGATTTTTTCTGTATATGTCTCTTTCTCAACCATCAAGGCTTATTTTTGCCTCCTTTTTGTCCCTTTGGCACTTTCACCAAGCATTCCGCCTCAGGTGATCTCTAGATGCGTCTACTCCAGACGGATTCTTTCTGACACCTTGATAAAGCGGCCTTCTGTCAAGGATTGGTGGCTGTGGCTCTAGATTTGCTCTCTCACAGTGGCTTTCCTTTTTCATAGCTTATGTTGGCCACTTTCTCTTCTTCCTGATCTTTTGCAGTGGCCGGAGTGAGATGGTGGGGTCGACGGTGTCGGGGTGCAGGGGGCCTGGAGTGTAGGCGCGGCGCGCGACCGGAGGGGAAGTGACATGGGGTTTTCTTCATGGTCACATCGTCTTTTCCCTCTCTTTAACAATCTCTTCTAGACCAATTCCCTATGACCTCAGCTACCAAGCCTCTAGTTTCTTTAGACCTTTGATCTAGATAATCTCTGACTTCTCAGTATCCTAGTCTCAATTTAAGCGGGCGCGGGAGTGGGACGTTGCGCGTGCGCGTGTGGAGAGGACCTGACACAGACCAGGCCCATATCCCGAGCTCTAGACCTATGGATGGCGCTGAGGGACGCGCGGTGAGACGGGTAGGGTTCTCAGCCAAAGTTCGGCTGCTAGAGCCCGGGAGTCGTTTGGACTGGTTAGAGAGCGGTGAGGGGATGCCGGGCCGGCAGACGGCAGAGGAGTCAAGGAGACGCGGGCTGCGCCAGGAGTGCAGGGGGAGCAGGTGTGCCGGAAGGTGGTGCGCGCGCCGCGCAGGCGCGGAGCAGAGGTACTCGACAAGGGTTACACAAGGATCTAGCTAATTATCTGGACCAAGGATAAGGTCCAGGGATTGGCGGCTAAGAGGCGGCGGAGAGTGCGGGAGGAAGAGATGCTGGAGGGGAGGTGTGGTGTGAGATGGACTGTCTCTGTCTTCATTCCTAGTATAGGGTTTCCTGACCCAGACCAGATTTACCTTTTAGGTTTTCGCTTTTGGCTTCCAGTTGGTCATTTCTTCTTATCTGGTTGCCTCACTGCTTTAGGCATTGTTTTTGGCATGTTTCTTCCTCCTTAGTTTGCTTCCTCTTATTTTTTTTTTTTTTTTTTTTTTTTTGTGTAGGTGTTTCGCGTAGGTTCAGGGTGGTTGCGCGCCGCGTTGAGTGTGCCGGTGCGCTGTCGTTTCGGGCGCTGTGCCTCAGAGTGTGCCCTCTCTTTAGTCTCCCCCTTTCCCTTCCCCTCTCCCTCTCTTCCTTTCCTCTTGTTTTTTCTTCTTAGTTTTCTCGCTATGTTTTTCCTTTTTAGTTCCTCCTTTAAGTTTTGGCTTTTTCCTCTTTCCATGTTTTCTTGATTTCCGGTGATACTGTTAGTGGGTTTGCAATGTTTATGGCTCCCTTTTTCCCTTCTTTCATAGGTCTTTTTTTCTTAGTTTAGTTCATATATAATTTTAAGTGATTTTATTATATTTTTTTTTTATCTGCTCTCCTTCTCTTTGTGGTGCTTCCTGTTTGGGTCTCTTCTTTCCTTGCCTTCTCTCTGTGTTTGTTTTGTCTCTCTGTTCCTCGTTCCTTCTTCTTGTGTCCGCGTTTGAAGCGCGGTGTGCGCGCGCGAGGGTGGGTGTCGGCGTGGGGGGGTGGTAAGGCGCGCGAGCGTTGGTGGGTGTGTGCGTTTGGTGCTGGTGGGGTGGTGGTTACTTATGTTTTTTATCAGTTGGTGCCTTTTTCCTTTGTTGTTCCTTTCCCTTTGTGTAAAATTAATTATATTATAATAATATATAAAAAAGTATAGGACTTGTTTGTTTTTGCTGTGGTGTTGCTGAAGAGCGCTGGTTTGAGGCCGCGCAGTAGGGCGATGGCCGCTGTGCTGTGTTGGTGCGTTTGTTCGCTGTAGCGCAGGAGTTGTGGTGTTGTTGTGTGTGTGGGTGGTGTGTTGTGGTGTTGTGTTGTGTTTGTGAGACGAAAGAACCGAGGGGAAGGGGAGGCGCGCCACGCTGATAGAGGGAGAGAGAAGCTGAGCCGTGTGTGGAGAGAGAGAAGGGAAAGGAGGCCGAAAGAAGAAGGGACAGAGAGGAGGTAAGGGATCTGGCTCTTTATTGTATATTTGTACTCCCAGAGCCGGTGGTGTGGACGTAAGGGACAAAGGGAGGAGCGGGAGAGCGGGAAGAGAGCGCCGCAAACGCGAGAGCGGGGGAGGGGGCAGGAGGGAGAGAGGCGAGGAGGAGCGATGTCTAGGCTTTTGGCTGGGTGTCTCTGTCATTTTTGTGTTTATTGGAATTGAAGTTGTTTGGTCATGCTCTCTTTACTGTTGTCTTAATTTGCGGGCTGGCCTGCAGCGGGTTTAGGTTTTGTTGGCGGCGTGCTGCGGCTGGGATGGAGGTTGGATGGCGCCCGGTGGAGTGGCGCGCGCAGGCGCGTGGCGTGTGGAGTGAAGGGGGGGAGAGTTGGGAGTGGCCGGGGGTAGGGGGGCGCGGGTTTTTTTTTTTGTGTTTTGTATTCTTTCTGTGTCTTGGCTCGCGAGGTGTGTGGTGGGTTGGATGGTGGCGTTAGAGCTAGGAGGCTGGCATTGGATGGTTGTTTGTAGGCGTGGAGGGGGGGTTGGTGGTACGCGGGGGATTTTTGGTTGTTAGCCGTTGTTAACGCGTGAGACAGTGGGCGCGGCGTGTTTGGTTTTTCTGTGCGCGGAGAAGCCTTTGGCTGAGTGGTTGGGTGGACATAAGGGGCACGCTTAGGGTTGTTATTTGTATTTTACTTTAGGTCGCTCTTGGTTCTGGATGGTGAGGACTTTTGTTCGTTCGGATATATTTATTTGGTCTATTTATGATGATTTGCCTCTCCTCTTTTTTTGCATCAGTGCTATTATTGGTTTTTTATTTGTCTCTTTTAATATATGTGGTCAGCTGGTCTTTTTATGGTTTGCTTGGCCTTTTTTAAGGTTTTCTCCTTTGTCTTCTTGGTCTTAGTTTGTTGGTTTTGTGGGGGTGTCCCGTAGACCCTTCACGCCGTCCGCAGGGAGCGGTGTTGTCGCGTGAAGGAGTGTTGAGTGTTTCCTTCTTTAGGATGTGCCTTGGTGTAGTGGTTTGGGGCGTTTGGGCCTGTGCGCTGGGTTGTTGTTGGTTGCAGTGCCGCGCGGTCTGGTCGTCGCTGTGCAAGCGTTGTGGAAGATGGCTGGCCATTGGGTGATTCTCTATTGCGATAATGTTAGCCGTGAGCCCGTGCTGAGGAGTGGATGGTGGCTGTTTGTTTGTTCTCTTATCTCTTTAGGTGTTATGTGGATGCCGCTGAGGCGAGTGGCGTGGTGTACGGGCCCGTGAATAGCCACAGTGCACGCTGTTCTTAATCTTAGCCCTCAGCAGACCTTTCCCGGCGCTCGCATGCCTTTCTTCCTTTTCTCCTCGCCTGTTGTCCCTTGGCATTGGTTAAGTGTCTTTTTATATTGTTGGTTTGTGGTTGTGTGTAGAGAACAGATTGTTGCTTGGAGGATGGGAGTGGTCGCCTACGAGGCTTTGGGTCCTTTGTCCTCCTGTATTTATTAGTTTGTGTCCCTTGTTCTTTTTGTCCTCTCTATAAGTCTCTTTTCGTCTTTTGTTCTTGGATCTTTTTGGTTTTAGCCGGACTTTGGTCGGGAAGTGGTCGCTTCTAGAGTCTGTGCGTTGCTTTGGTTGTTTGGTCTGTTCCTGTGGTGCGCAGCATGGGGGCTAGCTGTTTATCCAGAGGTGTTCCGTTTCTTCTCTGGTTCCCTTCCTCTATGTAAATAATAATATATAAATATATAATTAAATAATATATTATTTATTTTATTATGGTACATTCGTGAGGCAGACGGGGGAAGCATAGCGGCGGGCAGGCCAAGTTCCTTTTTTTTTTTTTTTTTTTTTTTTTTACTAAAGGGGGAACCAGGAAATGGCGCAACTGATTAAAACCGTAGCCCTTACGTGACTCCAAGGTTAGAAAAGATCCAAAGAAAGACAAGCGGGTAGGGAGCAGCTATTAGGGACGGACTACCATCCTGGGGCGACGTATAGGAACTAAAGGAGGACTAGGAACAGAAAGTAACAAACAAACCAGAGAGCAAGGAAGTAAGCCAATAAACATGGAAAGTCCAAGAGAAAGGGCTTAGACTTACTAAGAAAAAAGACCCTATGAAGGGGGGGGCCAAAAGTGGGCACATCTAATATGTCCACCCCGGCAATCAGAAGACTGAAAGCAGGAGATGCAAACTAAAGAGGACTAAAAAAAAGCGAAACACTCATGCGCAGAAACTAAGAGAAAAAAGGGGGGGAGAAAGGGAGGGGGGGGGGGGCCGGGAGCGGGGGATAAGGAGGCGCAACACTCGATGTTGTTTGGTGATTTACTAATGGAGTGTCCATATCTTGATATGGGTTGGTAACTTGAATCTAGGGGAAGCAAACTAAGGGAGAACTTGCATAAACAAGGCAATAAGCAGGGAGGCAACTCTAGAAAAGAAGTAAAGACTAATCTGGAATGTTCATAAGCGATAATCCTTATAAAGTACTGGTTCTGGGCATGTTACAACAGGAATGAAGACCAGCAGACAGTATTATATGATTCTAGATCTTGATCTGGATTCTTAGCGGCTAGATTCTGGACTATTTTGATTCTTGGGTCCAGATCTTAGCCACAGATCTGGAAAGTTTTGTTCGTTGTGGCTGTGTTCCAATATCTGGAACTGCGTGATCTGCTTCTGGGGCTTAGTGGGTTCTTTGATCTTTTGGGTCTTGTGGCTGGATCTAGGGTCATAGTGTTCAAGATCAGGGGCTTTGAGTCTGTGGGCTTGGGCTGGATCCTAGGTCAGGGTCTTAGATCAGGGTTTTTAGTAGTGCGCGGGGGGGCTAGGGTACTGGGGTCAAGGGTCAATAGAAGCAGAGGTCTAGAACATAGCGGCTATGGGCTGGAGATCATGGGATTGGGTCTGCGATTTGTAAGGAGAGCGCTAAGCCATGGGGATTGTTCATTTCCATGGTGCGGGTATAACAGGCATATCTGGAATCACCGAGTGACCCCAATCATGTTGCAAAAGATCGAGTGGCCCAAAAGCTTGCAAAGGAAGCCACTGTGAGAGAGAATATCTAGGCCACGGCACCAATCTTGACAGAAGGCGCATTATCACAGGTGTGAAGTCCGTCTGGGGTGCATCCGCACTGCATGCTTGTGAATGGCAGCGGCAAGGCAGATAGCCTTGTTGAAGGGCTTAAAAGGGTCAGTGTCAGCCGGACAACGACCTTGCCATATCGCGCCCAAGTTGTTAACGCAGAGGACCAACAACCTTGTAGGTAAGGAGGGTGCCCCAGGTACTTGTCGTCAGCGAGGAGGAAGAAGGCCTGCCAAAGAACCTGCCCACCAGTGAGGCGTTCCCAAGTGAGAAAGGAGCCGAGTATATACAGGCAGAATCAGGGCATTCCAAGAAAGGTGAGACATGTGTCACAGCTGGGGCAAGGGGCTGGCAAAGCAGTCAGGGCTGGAGCAGACGTATGGAGGGTGTCTTGGTTGACCCGTTTGAAGCGTCCGTACATGAGCAAGGAACGCATTGCAGCCCAGAGTCCATAAGCAAGCTTCCAGCAGAGTATGGTATAGGAGGTGGAGAGTCTTGTCAGCGAGCGTACCCACACCTGCGAAAAAGCCTGCACGTAGAGGGAAGGAGACTTGAGGTCGTCTGTCTTTGAGCAGTTCTCTCGCTGGGGCCTGCGGGAGGGGGGGAACTGTTAAGTCCACCAAGCTTCTGTGGGGAGGTCTTCAGGGAGGGAGGAATATGGTTTGGACAGACTGAGCGCTCTCTCTGTTGCTGAGGCAATCCATCGGAATTCGAAGACCACGGAGCCCGCAGGTCAGGTTATGCTAGGGTGGTGTCCAAGTGGAGGGGTTAGAGATGCCCACAGTCTGGCAAGCAGCACGTTCTCGTATAACCTGGCACAAATGGGGGACTGGGTTTATTGCATTTATATGTTGGTGAAAGGTACCTTGACGTGTTTGGCGCACAGATTCATCTAAGAGTCAGAGATGAGGGGCCGGGTAGAGAGTCTAGGAAGTGGGTAGAATGTAGTGTGTGAGTACAGCCACGGTCTTTTGGACACTGAGACCAGGTGTGCCAGACTTTTGGGAATGGAAAGATGTTGCAACGCAGTTTGGACAAGGTAACTTGGAGTTATTAGAGGAGTTGGGTGGCTGCGTATGATACTGAAAATCTTGGCTCCGTCTGGGAGGCTTGGAGCACATTCATCAGGATCGGATGATCAGTGACTCTCCATTGGCCCCTGAGGTAGCCTTGCCTTCTCCGGGCAGATGATAGTGGAGCTCCCTGATTGCCAGCTGAAGTCTAAAAGGTCTGGGGGAGATCCTGGAAACATGTTGCAAGTTGAGAAGGTTACTTGTGACTGGACAATGTGCACCAGAGTCTAAAAAGGCATGATGTCTGCAGGCTGATTGGAAATCATCTTAGCAGCAGAGTCAGAGTCGAAAGTGTATCCAGGGCTGGCAGGTCATCAGGTTCAGGTCTCTACTGAATCCCCGTTGGCATTCATCTTCTTAGGGTGCAGAGCATCATCAGGGCCATGTGTGACCAAAGAAAAGCATGGTCATCCAAGTGATCAGGGTGGGGGGAACAGGTCACAGACTTGCCTCTGGGTTTCATCAACATATCTCATCGGCTGATGTCGTCTGTCAGGGCAGGGCCATGAGTTTTCTGTGTTGGTGGTCCTCGTTGTCACTCTCGCGAGCATCGAGGTCTCAGAAGTGGAACAGTCGCCTGCATTATCTAGTTTTTTATAATGTTTTGTGATATGATACTTTGTAACCGCTTCTAAGTTTGTTAAACTACTGTTGTAATTGTTGCCGAGGTCAGTCTGCCTCCGTGTTCGAGCGATCGGTGCCCCGGACCAATATTGGGAACTGGAGTGAGAGAGCCCAGTGAGTACGATTTAAATCAGGGTGATCCCGACAAAAAAACCGTTGATGAGGCTGAGAGAGAATGAATGGTTAATAGCCGCTGGAGTAAACGGTTGAATTAGGATGAAAGTGAGAAGCAGCACCGTTGATGTGATGAGGGGACTGATGCTAGTTGGGATAAGAAATCATTGTAACAAGTAGCTATTGGACGATCCGGGTGGAATTAGGGGGTGGATGCGCCAGTCAAGCGCCGTTGATGAGCTGTTTATAAATAATGGTTAGATTTAGCCGCTGGGATAACCCGGGGTGGATTAAGGGGTTGAGTGGTGCGATCACCCGTTGATGATTGTGAGAAATAATGGTTCGTTACCGGTGGAGAGGGCCGCCGTGTAAAGGGGCTCAAGAGCGAGGTTACAGGAGGCGCGAGAGTGGTCAAACAACCATGAAACAAGCAACGTCTAACAAGGTGCAGAAGCAAATTACGCCTTCAATGAGAGTTACCACGGTAAACAGTCAAGAGGTTAGAGAGAGCCATCTAAGTCGTTGAGGTATTAACCGTGTGGGGCACAAGAAGCCCTTAGTGAGGTCGTAAAGTCAAGGGGTCGTTCGAGGCGCTGATGCGTGAACCCTTGGAGAGATTGGTGATATTTCTCCTAAGGGTCGAACGACAGCTCTCAGGCCAAGAACAAGGGTCAATTTTATTCATGTTTTATTTTTACACAGGGAAGTGAGCATTCGATCCTTGCTCATTGTCCTCTGCGTAGCTCTGCGGTGAGGGGCGGGTAATGCTCTGCTGCTAATGTCTTGGTAGGGGACTTCGACTGCTGGCCAGATCTCTTGCTGTCCCCATGTCCACCTCTAGGTGGTGAAGGCGAGACCTTTGTCAGCAGCAGTGCAGTCGACTGGCCTGTGGGCGAGGGTCGAGTAAGGAGAACTGGGGAATTCCAGGGAGTTTGTGGCCATAGCCACCCAGTTCCAGCAAGTCATGGTGGATGAGTCTGACACTCCTTCTGTGGCTTCCGCAGCAGGGTCCCTCCTGTTTGTAACGTATGGCTCGGTATATGTACTAGAGAATGAGTACTGGGACGGCACATCATATGAACTATTTTGCCGAATGTAGCTATGGTGTAACGATTATAATCTGTGACACCTGTAGGCTGTAGAAGCTACGTGGCCAGCCTCTTCTGGAGCAGGAGCTGATGGGAAGTCCATCACTTGTGTTGGTTTGGGTAACGTTGGTGGGAAAGGAGGCAAAGTCAGGGCAGACAGTGTTGTGAAAGGAGTTTCGAAATCCATCAAACTCAGGTCTGGGCTTGAGGCCCTGTACCACAAGCTTGAGGAAGGTTGGCATGGAGGTGGTGGACACTCCATTGATGGGGGGACCTGGAGTAACACGATCCTGGGCACTGTGTGGAAAGGTAACAGGCCAGATGAAAGTCATGCTTGAAATAGCATAACAAGCATGCTCGGAAGGCCCTTTGTCCTTTGTCCTCCTAGGAATGTAGTTTGTGTCCCTCGTTGCTTTTCCCTAGTCTTTTCGTCTTTTGTCTCTGGATCTTTTGTCTTAGCGGACTTTTGGTC
Organism: Microglena sp. YARC; assembly: GCA_022414725.1. Lineage (NCBI taxonomy): Eukaryota > Viridiplantae > Chlorophyta > Chlorophyceae > Chlamydomonadales > Chlamydomonadaceae > Microglena > Microglena sp. YARC. The sequence continues at coordinate 86,850,050 of CM039463.1, read as the reverse complement.
CATGTCCTCCTAGTCTTCTTCTTTGGTTTTCTTCCTTGGTCACATAGGGGCTGAGTTTTTTACAGATGTTCCCTTTCCTGGTTCCTCCCTATGTAAAAAAAAAAAAAAAAGGAGGGCTAGGTTTTATCAGATAGCCCTAAGTTCTAGAGCCCTGATCTAGACCCTGACCCAGATCCAGCCCATTACCCGGATCTAGACTTTCTCTAAGAGAAAAGCCCCCGTGAAAAAACCGGCCAGACCCAGCCCATTCCCTGGAGGCTCTAGACCTGTTCTAGACCTGAGCCTAGGTCCAGCCCCAAGCCCAGCTCTAGGCCCGATCTTGACCCTGACCTAGTTCAGCCCAAGCCCAAGATCAAGACCCTGCCCTAGAGCAGGATCAGGTTTCCAGATTTGGACACAGCACACGACAACGTTCCGATCTGGGGCTAGATCTCTGGAGCGAGAGATCAGGTCTAGAGTCGTGCGCTATAAGATCTATGAGTCAAGAGTTAAGACTAGGATCTTGATCTTTGGTCTCTGTCTTCATTCCTGTTGTACATGCCCAGACCAGTCTTTTAGGTTTCGCTTTGCTTCCATTTGGTCTTTCTTCTTTTCTGGTTGCCTCCTCTTTGGCTTGTTTTGGCAGTTTCTCCCATGTAGTTGCTTCCCCTAGTTCAGTTTCCACCCTTAGTTGCCTCCTAGTTTCCTCCTCAGTTGCCGGTCCTTAGTCCCCCGGCCCCCCTCCCGCCAACCTCCCCCTTTTTTTTTCTCGTAGTTTTCTTGCATAGTTGCCTTTTAGTCGCTCCTTAGTTTTTGCATCTCCTCTTTCAGTCTTCTGATCCGGTGACTGTTAGATGTTGCAATGTTTGTGGCCCCCCTTCAAGGCCTTCGTTCTGTAGTAAGGTGGCAGCGCCCTTCTCTTGGGCTTGGTTTGGCTTTCTTCTGGCCTCTCTGTGGTGTTTGATCTTCTGTTCCCGTCCTCCTTGGTCCGCTTAACGTCGCCCAGTGGTGTCCGTCCCTGAGCGCGGAGCGCGTGCTTGAAGTTTTCTTTGGTCTTGTTCTCGCTTGGTCACATAAGGGCTAGTATCAGTTGCGCCTTTTCCTGTTCGCCCCCTTTGTAAAAAAAAAAAAAAAAAAAGAAAAAATATGTTCCCTTCCTGTTCCTCCAATGTTACAAAGAAAGAAAAAATACATGTCCTGACAGCATCTAATTCCAGGTCTCCAGGGTGTGTCCATGATGTCAACTACCAGGTGCCTCGCTATGACGTTTGGATAGCGAGTCAGTGTGGCAAAGGACTCTTGTTGGATGAGGCACAAAAAGAGGAGGTTGAGGACAATCAATCGAATGCTACATAGTCCTGTGGATGAGATCCTGGCGCAATAACAGAGCCGCCAAGCGAGAGTAGATCAGCATTGTTAGGATCATTTCGGACGCGAGCAAAAAGAGAGTAACGCGATGCCGTGTCGCAGGCTCATGATATCTTATATTGACGCTATTGATATCTGGTGAGGCTTCACAACTCACGTCAAAGATTACGATGAACAATCAGGTTCTTCTTGCAGGGCTGCCAGCGAGTGTGATGGCGCTTCAGGTGGAAGTACAAGAGGTTCTTGTGAAAAACAGTAGACGGGGCAGGTAAGAGCCTAGAATTCCACGGAGGGCAATGCGATTCCGGAGCAGCTGGACTGAAACAGTGCTTGCGAGAGGCAAGAAGGTTGTACGGCACAGGGCGAGTGGGCGCGCAGTGGTTGGCTGCGAGGCGTGTATCAGAGTAGAGCACATAGCCTTTCAGTCGTAGTTGTTACAGTGTAACCAATGATGAAGATAAGAGGAGCGGAATAGAGCGATATATAAGGGGAAGATCTAATGCGTACTAATAGTACTGCATAGAGTGCAGGACATAGGCTAGCCTGGACTGCTGCTGGCGGCAGACAACAACGGACCTGGAGGGAACGTAGGACCCTGTGTGTACTGGTAGCGCGCGTATCGTCAGCGTGCCGAGCAGTATAAGTCGGGACAATAACGATAGGTGGTATAAAATGCGCGACACCAACTCTGAATTTGATTTCACATTTATTTTCCATGCCAGCTCTGGTTAATTGAGCGACAATAAATTGGAAGATGTAGAGGTGAAGTAAGAGAGAAGGAGAGAGAGTATTTAGCACCGGAGAAGTCGGGGAGAAGAGAGCGTGATTCAGGGAGGGGGCGCCGAGCAAGGAACAGAAGTAGTAGATACAGGGAGCAAAACAATACATCAAACTTGGCAATAAATTATGGTGGAACAAAATGGATAACAACGAATAAACGCCGACAAGAATCAGATACTGCAATGACCCAAAGGAACTACAAAATGAGAGAGAAGAATATAGTGTCATTAAATATCGAACGAAAAACCACGAGCCCGGGCCGCGAATTACAGTAGACTATCCAACGATGAGAGGGGATGGACAGAAGTGGAGAAAACGACGCCGAATACACAAGCGGCGCTATAGGGCAGGGGGTGGCGGAAGATCTGCGCGTGCGCAGGAAGATCTGCATGCGGCGGTGAAGTGGATACAGAAGAGGAATGGCAAAGCAGACAGCAAGGAGCGGCACGCACCATCAGGAAACAACCTGCAGATTCATTAATTGGTCAACCGGTACTGGGGGGGGTCGATGCGGTGGGCGACTTCATGGCAGAACAACCCCACATCACCGGCTTCAATACCTCTAGCCTTGCCTGCCCGTTCCCCCCCAAGGAAACCTCCAAGCTGCCTCACAGAGCTAGGCGCAAAGAAACCTCGAGAAGGCATGGTACGGGCAGACATGTGAGGAGCAGCTGATTCCAGCAAGGCCTCGGCCCCCCACAGAGGCAAGACTCTTGGACCTATGGGCTGGTGGTCCTTGGAGGACCTGAACTGGACCAACACATTGAAAGAATAAATAGGCTGGGGACCAAGGAGAGAGTAAGTGGTAAATTACATTCAGCAAACAAAACAACTACAAAGAGAAGCGAATGCTTATAACTGACAAGTGGGAACGAGGCAATGTAGCGCGAGAGAGGCGAAGAGCCTTCATAGCTAGAGCAGAGGCATTAAAGCTAGAGAGTCAGAGTATCAAAGCAGAGAGAGAAGAGAGAGCACAAGCAAGCTGAACCAACTAGCTTTGAACAATCGCGCAGTCAGATGCGGGCGAAAACAGGAATTCCTCGGTCGAGATGCCGCGCGAACAGATGCGCGCGCGAGACCTCAGCTTTGCTGAGCACGAAAAGATCGATAGCAAGAGACGCAGTAATGGCAGTAGGAAGTAATCTTACCGGGGACCAGAGAGAGAAGAGTAAGTGGGAGTCTGCCCTCTGAGTCCCTTTTATATACTTTTCGGAGGGAATCTAACGAGGTATTGGAAGATCCACCGGTAGAATCCGTCAGTGCTACCGCGAAAGCATCCCTAAACTAGGAAAGATTACAATGGCCACTTATCCTGGCAGGGAAACAGCGATGGAGGTAACAGACCGGTTGGGCGCACGAGCGGGTACTCGTACTCACATAACATCGGCAAAGCATATTAGCTATTGGGCTCATGGTGTAGCGCCATGACTATTCGGGAGATTCGACAGGGTCTAATCCCTCCGGGCAGCGTTTGGCGCGAGGCTAATTACATCACATGAAGTCTAGTCGTCATCAAATATACAAGGCAAGTTTTTGCAGTTTTCCCTAGTTTGCGTTCCCTAGTTTTCAGTTTCCACCCTTAGTTGCCCTCCATTAATTTCCCCCTCAGTGCCTCCTTAGTCCCCCCCCGCGCCCCCCCCTCCCCCCTTTTTCTCTTAGTTGCTGCGTGTAGAGGTTGCAAATTTATGGCCCCCGCCTTCATGAGTCTTTTTTTTTCTTAGTAGTGGCCTACCCTTCCGTTGGCTTCCTGTTTTGGCTTCGTTTCCTTGCCTGTCTGGTTGTTTGTCTTCCTGTTCCCGTCCTCACTTTGTCCACGTCGCCCAGGTGGTGTCCGGCCCTTAGCTCCTTAGCCGTTCTGGGACTTTGTTTGGTCTTTTCTTCTCTTGGTCAACAAAGGGCTAGTGTTTATCAGTTTCGCCTTTTCCTGGTTCCGCGCCTTGTAAAAAAAAAAAAACAGCTTCCAACTTGCACCTAAGCAGGATTTAGTGAGTACATGCGCGCGAGCCCATTTCCTCAGTGGAGATGTAGGTGAAGGTCAGCGCAAAGTGGTGCACAACACAATATGCTTCGTGCGGAACGCGAGAGAGAATGGGGGGTTCTTCAGCACTTAAATGGCTGCTTGGTTTCACCGTAGCATAGGTATGCTCCTAGCACCACCCATACCTCTAAAAATCTCAGGTAGAGAACGACAACATTCTGAACCAGCCCATCTGTGATCAACCATTAACATTGACACCTTCTGCACCACCCAGCAGCCCCATTACTCAGCCTCTGTGGTGGAAGTGCGCCACCGTGGCTGCAGTCGGCTCCAGATACTGAACCACAGCTCCATTCAGCCTGAAAGCGTAGCCAGTTGTCGACCTGCGTGTGTCAGTGTCTCCAGCGAAGTACATGAGTCAGCGTAGCCCTGAAGCTCCACAGCGTATCACTGCCTCCAAAGAACAACCCATAGGTCCAGAAGTGCCAGAAATGTACGCCAACACAATGCTTGCAGCAGCCAACTGTGGTCCTCAGTGGGTTTGCCAATGTACCTGCAAAGCTCCCACTGACTGTGAGAGGTCAGGCCTGTGCAAGACTGCAATGATCATATACATCAGAAGACCGCAATGATCTCGCTTGTACCTCACAACAAGTGTGGTTCCATAGGCTCTCCTGCCTTATCCGTCAGCTTTGGTCTGGATAGTGGCACCTTCTCTGACTGGCACGGTGAAAGTAAAACCTTGTCCATGAAGTCAGCCACATACCTTTCTGAGTCAAGAGACGTCGTCTTCATCCTCTGTCGCCCTAATTGACTGTCCATACAAGTAGAAGGAGATTCCGACCCATGTCCCTTGATTTGAAGACTTCAGCCATCTGTTTTTCACCAGTGTGACTCCTTCTGCTAAACCGCAATCAGGATTTTTTTTTTTTTTGTTTACATATAGGAGGAACCAGAAAGCGGAACATCTGAATAAAACCTAGCCCTATGTGATCCGAGAAAGAAAAACCAAAGAGAGAAGACTAAATGCGAGGAGGACCATGGACCAAAAAGTCCAGCTAAGACAAAAAGATCCGAAGACAAAGACGAAAAGACTAGGGGACAAAAGACGCGGACAGAGGGACACAAAGGACTAAGTTAATATAAGGAACTAAGGCCTTCCGAGCACCACCCCGACCCAAGCAACACTGTATTCCTCCCCAACCAACAAAATCACCACTGTAACCTCCAAGAGCACACACAGAAAAAAGGAAGAAATTGGCAATGCAAAGAGCAAAGAAGGTCTTGCTGATCTAGTAGATTAAAACACCTGAGTGGGGCAATTCACTCCTTGTAACAGGCTAGTGCATCAGCGGCATCAAGCTCGCTTTAGCAAACCAGCAGCACCGGACCTTAAGTAACATGTCCTAGTCACGCCATGCCAGATCAGCAAGCTCTGCAAATGACGACCAGAACGCCGCATGCCTACAGTTCAAAGGTATCAGAACAAGGAAACAAAAACTCATGTAGCTCTAAGTAAGCCTCCTGAACCTCGCAGACGCAAGATACAACACGGTTAGACATGGGCATCACTCCTATAACAGTCCAGCGCATCAGGCATCACCCATCACAGACTGGCGAGCCAACCTCCAGCTGTCAAGATAGCATTGCCCTTCTGTTCTCCAATGCAGGCCAGCAAGCAGATGTCGTCCAACATGGTATCAGCCACATAGTCCATCACCAAGAGCCAGCCATGCATGGATGAACAATCCAGGGGTCGGCCACAGAGATCATTAAAGCCAATGGCCTCCAGCTGGTCGAGCGCAAAGTTTGCAATACCGGCCAAGCACGAACGGGGCTTTGCTTCAGACCATAGAGAGTCTTGCGCAGCAAATGGCAATGGCGCGGGTCGCTTCCCCCAACTGCAAAACCTGGAGGTTGCTGCATCCACAGATCCTCTTACCCAGTTCCCATTGAGGAACGCGTTGCAACGTCCAGCTGAGCAGTTCAAGATCGCGGTGAGCTTTGACAGCCCAAGAGGGGTGCGCAGGGTTGCGTGCTTCCCTACAGTGCATATATCTCATTGTAGTCGAGACCCTCTGACCTCTGGCCTGCATCCAACACTCATCCAGGCGACCTTGAAGCGGCTCTGAGTTGCCAGCCGGCACGTCACGCTCCTCTTGAAGATCCACTTGACAGGGAGTACATTGTTCCAACTTCATGGGTTTCTGTCCTCAACCTCCCAAGTCTTGTTTGGAGCAGAGCTGCATACTCTTCATCCATTGCAAGCTCCACTGCTGAGCTTGACCTCGAGAGCTCCTCACAGACACTGGCTCAGGCTGATAGTTCAACAACAGCAAGCTGAGCTGGCCACAACATCTCTGAAGGTGCCTGCCTGAGTCTGGATATAAATATAAGATCGCCCGGAGAAGGTTTCATCTTGAGTAGGCAGTGGAGCAAAGTCCTCAATCTTCCCTCATCTGAGTCAGTATCCATGTGCCAAGGGGCGGGCAAGTCTTCGTCCTCACCTTTTTTTTTTTTCACTGTCAGCTTCATCCGTCGGGGTAGAGGAAGCGGTGGAGCGTGCCGCTGCGTGAGCTATTTTCGGTATCAACAACCCCAAGCACAAACCCAGATCGTCTTCAGGTGCACTAACTGGTTCCACCTCATCAGGTTTCCATCTGAATCGATGTCTACAATGCACAGTGGCTCATCATTCATATGGGGCGCGGTGGCGGTCGGCGTGTTGTATGGGAAGACACCCTCATGGAAGGTATCATCCCGAGCCACACGCACAGTCTTGCCATCTGGATCCATGATTCCGGTATGCCTTGGAGTTGGCCTCGTACCCAAATGAAGACACCTGGGTCTGACTTACAGCATTCAGCTTGCGCCGCTTCAGCTTTGGGCAGCATGGCAAAGGCCTTGCACCCAAAATCTGAAGTGGATACTTCTGGGACTGACCCTCGTCAGCAGCTGGTGAGGCGTAAGGCTCCCGGCCACTGACTGGGAGGTCATGCCTTAAGGGTGTTAGCTGTCTGCAGGCCCTCAAGCCCAAAGGGTAGAAGGGGGCACCCACTGTGAAGGAGTAGGGCCCTAACCTTTTCCATTAGGGTCCTGTTCAAACGCTCCGCCGCGCCTTCGGGACAGCCGTCCTTCCTTTTCATCGAGGAGGGCTTGCTGTATCCCCATCTTGCTTCACTCGGCTGCTATGCTGGCCAAGACCACATGGGCTCCTCTTCATTTTTTTTTTTTTTTTTTTTTTTCAGTTACACAGGTCACCCGTGGCAGCAAGCTCTACCGTGCACGGAGATTTCTCGGGCTGGTGCGCCTTCCTCCAGGTCAGGCAAGTGGATACCATGCCCTGGTTACCGCCGCCGTCTTCTTTGGACATCGTCCTCAATCACCACCAAACTTGGCCCGGGAAAGTGCAGAGGCTTTTTCTCCTGCTGAAACATTCGTAAGAATTATCGCTCCGCCCATGCAGTGCCCCCAATCCATCCTATTGGAAACCACCTTCAACAACACCCCTCCTTTCCGTGCCATGCCCATCACCTCAAACCAAGTGCTCTCCTCCCAAGCACTCTCGTGGCACCGTCTCAAGGACATCCGCCTCAGCTCATCAACAACGAGCTCACCTCCCTCCCCTGCTGTCCAAGACCTTGACTTCATCCTCTCCTCTCTGCCAGACCCCTGGCGGGTGATGCTGTCCTCCTTCCTGAACTTCCACCTCCCAAATGGAAGCTCTTTCCCGCTGTGGCCCCTGCTGGTCCCCTTGCAGAGGGCCAGATCCCCTCACTGGAGAGGACCGTCTTTAGGAGGTCTGGCCATCTGGCCGGGTTACACCCTCTCACCCTCCTGCCCTTCCCCCCCAAGGACACCCCCAAGCTGCCCTCATCACCCTACGCAAGAAACCTCGAGAAGCATGTTACGGGCAGACTTTGAGGAGCAGCTGATGCCAGCAAAGCCTCCCCCCCACCAGAGGCAAGAGCTCTTGAACCATGGCTGGTTGGTCTTTGGCGAGGACCTCCAACTGGACCCAACAACATGGGGTCTCCACCTCCATGATGATACTGAGGTGAACCTTCTTGAACTCTCTGTTGCGCCAAGCACGGCAGGCCCTTCTTCACCAACATATCATGCAACAAGCCCCAGTTCCCACCCATTTTGTGCCAGGTTATACCGAGGAACGTGCTGCTTGGCCAGGCTGTGGAGCATTCTACCCCCCCCTCCACCTTGGACACTCACCCTAGCACTAACCCTGACCTGCGAGGCCTCCGTGGTCTTGAATCCCGATGGATTGCCTCAGCAACAGAGAGAGCGCTCGTTGTCACCCCTATTCCAGTCCCTCCCCTGAAGACCTCCCACAGAACGCTTGGGTGGACTTACAACGTGTCCGCCCCTTCCCGTCCAGGCCCAGCGGAGAGAACTGCTCAAAAGACAAGACGAACCTCAAGTCTCCCTCCCTCTACGTGCAGGCTTTCGCAGTTTTTTTTTTTTTTTTTTTTACAAAGGGGGGAACCAGGAAAAGGCGCAACTGATAAAACCTAGCCCTTTGTGACCAAGGAGAAAAGACCAAAGAAAAAGTCAAGAACGGCTAAGGGACAGCTAAGGGACGGACACCACCTGGGCGACGTAAGGGACAAAGGAGGACGGGAACAGAAGACAAACAAACCAGAGAGGCAAGGAAGAAGCCAAAAACAGGAAGCCCAAGAGAAGGGGCTAGGACTACCAAGAAAAAAGACCTATGAAGGGGGGGGCCATAACATTGCAACCTCTAACCGTCACCGGATCAGAAGACTGAAAGAGGAGATGGGTGTGGGTACGCCTCGCTGACAAGACTCTCCACCGTCCTTATACCATCACTTGCCGGAGCTTGCTTCATGGCACCCTGGACTGCAATGCGTTCCTTGCTCATGTACGAGGACGCTTCCAACGGGTCAACCAAGACGACCCCCCCTCCATAGTCTGCTCCAGCCCTGACTGCTTGCAGCTGCACACTGCTGACACAATGTCTCACGCTTTCTTGGAATGCCCTGATTCTGCCCCTGTCATAGACTGGCTCCTTTCCACTTGGGAGACCCTCACCGGTGGGCAGCGCCTTCCTCGTTGCCCTTTTTCCTCCTCGGTGACGACCTCACCCTTTGGCCCGGGACACCCCCTCCTCCCTCTACCCTAAGGTTGTGGTCCTTCCTTCGTATAACCACCTTGGGCGCGATATGGCAGGTCCGTTCGTCCCGGGCTGACAGACTGGACCATTCTGAGCCCTTCACCACAAAGCTATCTGCCTTGCCCTTGGCCACCTCACCAAGCATCGCCAGGGACTGGATGCGCACCCAGACGGATCTTCGACACCCTTGATAATGGCGCCTTCTGTCAAGATTGGTGGCGTGGCCTAGATTGCTCTCTCACAGTGGCTTCCTTTGCAAGCTTATGGGCCACCCCCCCGATCTTTTGCACCATGATTGGGGTCACTCCCGGTGACCAGGAGCCTGATACCGCACCCATGAAATGACAATCCCCAAGGCCCCAGCGCTCCCTACAATCCCAGACCCAATCCCAGACCCAGCCCCCGAAGCCCTAGTTCTAGACCCTGATCTAGACCCTGACCCAGATCCAGCCCATTACCCGGATCTAGACCTTGCTCTAGACCTTGACCCAGAGCAGGATCAGGTTCCAGATTTGGACACAGCACACGACAACGTTCCAGATCTGGGGCTAGATCTGGACCAAGATCAAGGTCCAGATCTGCGCTAAGATCCAGATCAAGATCTAGATCTTGATACTGTCTCTGTCTTCATTCCTGTTGTACATGCCCAGACCAGTCTTTTAGGTTTTCGCTTTGCTTCCAGTTGTCTTTCTTCTTTTCTGGTTGCCTCCCTGCTTTTGGCTTGTTTTTGCAGTTTCTCCCTTAGTTTGCTTCCCCTAGTTCAGTTTCCACCCTTAGTTGCCTCCTTAGTTTCCCCCTCAGTTGCCTCCTTAGTCCCCCCCCCCCCCCCCCCCCCCCTCCCCCCCTTTTTTCTCTTAGTTTCTCGCATAGTTTTTCCTTTTAGTCCTGCCTTAGTTTGCATCTCCTCTTTCAGTCTTCTGATCCGGTGACTGTTAGAGGTTGCAATGTTTTGGCCCCCTTCATAGTCTTTTTTCTTAGTAGTCCTAGCCCCTTCTCTTGGGCTTCCTGTTTTTGGCTTCTTCCTTGCCTCTCTGGTTTGTTTGTCTTCTGTTCCTGTCCTCCTTTGTCCCTTCCGTCGCCCAGGTGGTGTTCGTTCCCTTAGCTGTCCCTTAGCCGTTCTTGTCTTTTTTCTTTTGGTCTTTTCTCCTTGGTCACAAAGGGCTAGGTTTTATCAGTTGCGCCTTTTCCTGGTTCCCCCTTTGTAAAAAAAAAAAAAAAAAAAAAAAAAAAAGTACTCCCACAAGCTCCAAAGTGGTGAAGCAACGGAGGCAAACGAGGAGGAGCTCGTGGACAAGGAAAAACAAGAAGTACTAAATTGAAGGACAACACCGGAGCGGAGAAAACTAACCATCGAAGATGCTGGAAACAAAAAGAAACTGAGTATCACCAAACGGACAAGGAACGGAAGAGAGAATGGAAAAAATAGCTAGGCGAACATTAATAAAAATGTTACGCCGGCCGATAGCGTCTCACTTAACAAAAAACTGGTTTCCATATATCTGATGAACTCAAATTGATATTAAGAATTTGTAACTTGTTATTGACCGGTTCTCCCGGTCCTGCTAGAGTGAACTAGAGCGCCAGGCTTCCCGCCTTGCTGCAGCTGCTGTAGTGCCTCTGCCCGATAGGGCCCGCACCCAGCGGCGTCAGTACCCTAATGTACTGCCGCCATTTTCATATGCCGGGCTCTATTGCCCGTTAGCTATCTCGCCTGTAATCGGTATACAATCCTCTAGTCCCTTCTCTGTGACGTTTCAGTTATATCACTCCGGAAAGCTACAGGTTATCGGTCCCTCATCGCCCTCAGCGTTATCCACTGCATCAGATCATCCGCATCAGGAATCTGTTGTCCTTGCCCGTTGATCCAGAGCTCCCCGGCAAACGCAGTGTCTTTGTTTGTTGCTCCCGCGACTCCCAAAGAAGAGGAGTACCCGCCCAGAAAAACCGGTACTCGCTTTGTGCACCCAGTGGTTGACGTATCACTCTCCTTTTCACGCTGGATCAACCCAGCCTGCTATCGCCCAGACCAGTCTTTAGGTTTTCGCTTTGCTTCCAGTTGTCTTTCTTCTTTTCTGGTTGCCTCCCTGCTTTTGGCTTGTTTTTGCAGTTTCTCCCTTAGTTTGCTTCCCCTAGTTCAGTTTCCACCCTTAGTTGCCTCCTTAGTTTCCCCCTCAGTTGCCTCCTTAGTCCCCCCCCCCCCCCCCCCCCTCCCACCCTTTTTTCTCTTAGTTTCTTGCATAGTTTTCCTTTTAGTCGTCCTTAGTTTTCATCTCCTCTTTCAGTCTTCTGATCCGGTGACTGTTAGAGGTTGCAATGTTTTGGCCACCCCCTTCATAGGTCTTTTTTCTTAGTAGTCCTATGTAAAATAAATAGGCTGGGGACCAGAGAGAGAGTAAGTGGTTTGATGGACAATCCCTCTGGAAGCAAAGAAGGCAGCGAGTTCACCATTGCAGAATTCTCCTCCTCTGTCCGAGCGCACTATCTTGACAGTGATGCCATGTTGAGTCTGCAGCATGAGAATGAGGTCATGCAAGGCTGCTGATGCCTGGTCCTTGGTCTTCAGCATGATGACAAAGCTGTACCTGGAGTGGTCCTCCAACACACCCAGGAAGTACTTGCTCTGCCCTAGACAGGCAGGTGTGATAGGACCACATAGGTCCACATGAAGCAATCCCTTCACAGGCGCTGACTTACTGGCAGGAAAAGGATCGCGTGTCTGCTTCGACAGCACGCAAGCCTCGCAGGGATCCTTGAAGTCCTTGAATGCCTCAGCTTCTACCTTCAGGCCATGTACCATCTGCTTGGCCTGCAGAGTGGCCAAGTTTGTCATCCTCAGATGTCCAAACCTGGCATGCCAAAGCTCCGGCGTCTCAACTGCAGCGCACACAGTACCGTCAGTAAAAAGAGGAGCAACTGGCATGTCTGCCTCGGGCACCATCCCCTCCACCTCATACACGCCGTTGATGCAAACCGCTTCGATGCGCACACCATTCTTGGCAAAGATACAACGTGTGTCGTCCCAGTATTCTATCTGAGCTCCGTTCCGCATAACGCTTGAGAGGGAGATCAGCTTTCTGGAAGATGCAGGGAGATAATGGACATTCTGCAGCTGAACATACTCTCCATTTACAGATTCCAAGAAGACGTCGCCAGCGTACTCCGCCCGATGTCTCACTCCGTCAGCAAACCTGAATTGGAGTGGTGTATCCAGGTGTCTGATGTTCACAAGCAGATCGCGGTCCCCCGTGATGTTGTGGGAAGCACCTGAGTCCAGCATCCAAGTCACTTAACCAATCAAAGGGGGCAAGTCCTCATCAGTGAGTGCAGCAGTGTCACCCGAGCAGGTGAAGGCAGTGGCGACTGTGGCGTTTTTTTTTTTTTTTTTACATAGGGAGGAACCAGGAAAGGGAACATCTGATAAAACCTAGCCCTATGTGAACAAGGAAGAAAAACCAAAGAAGAAGACTAGAAGACATGCACCAAAAGTCCGCTAAGACAAAAGATCCAAGACAAAAGACGAAAAGACTAGGGGACAAAAGAACGAGGGACACAAACTAATTACTAGGAGGACAAAGGACAAAGGGCCTTCCGAGCACCACCCCCACCTCCAAGCAACACTGTTTCTCCCCAACCAATAAAACACCACTGCAACCTCCAAGAGCAGCACAGAAAAAGAAGGAAAGGCATGCACCCGAAGGTCTTGCTGATCTAAGATTAAAACACTGCAGGGCATCACTCCTGTAACAGGCCAGTGCATCAGGGCATCACTCCTTTAGCAAACCAGCACATACTCTCAGCAGCCTAGTAACATGTCGCTAGGTCACCCATGCAGATCAGCAAGCTCTGCAAAGACGACCAGAGCGCGGCATGCAACAAAAAACAGGACAGGGCCAAAGCTAACACTAACAAGGTAACTATAAAAAAAAATCGAAAGAAGCAAATCAAACTCCTTAGAAAACGTCCTGGACGGTGAAAGGGTAGAACCCCCACAAGATCCACTGACCAGCAAGGAAAAACCTTAAAGGCGCACTAAAGCAGCTAGCAAATAAACCGGTAGCCTGTGCATCAGGGCATCACTCCATTAGCATGTCAGCGCAGTCTATCAGCAGCCTAGTATCAAGCCACTAGGTCGCCGATGCAAATCAGCAAGCTCTGCAAAGACAACCAAACGCGGCATGTCTACGGTTCAAAGGTAGCGGTAACAAGGTAACAAAAACTATGTAGCTCCTAAGTAAGCCTCCTAAACCTGCAGGCGCAAGATACAACACGGTACAGGGCATCACTCCTATAACAGTCCAGTGCATCAGGGCATCACTCCATCAGCAGACCGGCGTGCCAGCTCAGCTGTCAAGTAGCATGCCACTTCTTCTCCAATGCAGACCAGCAAGCTCTGTAAGGAAGAAGACCAAAGCAGGGCATGCTACTGATAAACAGGTCCGGGAAAAAGCAAACAAAAACAGTCTTCAGGGCAGGAGCAGCAGATCCACCCCCAAAAACTACTATTCAGCCCTCTTGGGCAGCAAAATGCTAAGACAAACTGTATCGCTATGGTTTCCAACCAATGTCACACTCCAGGATCGGCAAGTCTCTAATTAGAGAACAAGAAGATGCTGACCAATGCAGACCTTCAAAAGGAGACCTGCTGACTGAGAATTCAAGAAAGAGGGAATGAGTCTCAACAGCACAACACCTGTCTAAGGCCAAAAAACACTAAAAAAACGCGCGACATTGCTAGGGCGGAAAAAGGACCTCCAGCTCCAATTGTCGCCTTAAAGCTTCGTCTACTAGGTATCTCAGCAGCTGACATGAAGGAGCAGGGAGGGAGGAGATGGAGGATTCTGAGAGGAAGGAGGAAGTGGGTGGGGCTCGGAAGAAGGGAATCAGGAGAGAGCTGCTTCTGAAGTACTAAGGAAGGGGTCGGGTGGTCCCAAATTAACTTGAAGAGAATAGCCTGCCCCCTCCAGTAGGCTGACCTCTTATGCTGACCTCTGGAGGGGGCAGAGTAGCGGATTAGACCGCATGAGCGTCTGTAACACTCAAATGGGGCACTGAGCAGCTCCCATAGCCGCGAAATTGCAGTCGCTCCAGCCGAATTGGCCGAAGCAGCTTCGCAGCAAAGTTAGAAGGCGGCCGGAGAGCAGACATTGCTAGGGCGAAAAAAGGACCTCCAGCTCCAATTGTCGCCTTAAAGCTTCGTCTACTAGGTATCTCAGCAGCTGACATGAAGGAGCAGGGAGGGAGGAGATGGAGGATTCTGAGAGGAAGGAGGAAGTGGGTGGGGCTCGGAAGAAGGGAATCAGGAGAGAGCTGCTTCTGAAGTTCTAAGGAAGGGGGTCGGGTGGTCCCAAATTAACTTGAAGAGAATAGCCTGCCCCCCTCCAGTAGGCTGACCTCTTATGCTGACCTCTGGAGGGGGAAGAGTAGCGGATTAGACCGCATGAGCGTCTGTAACACTCAAATGGGGCACTGAGCAGCTCCCATAGCCGCGAAATTGCAGTCGCTCCAGCCGAATTGGCCGAAGCAGCTTCGCAGCAAAGTTAGAAGGCGGCCGGAGAGCAGACATTGCTAGGGCGAAAAAAGGACCTCCAGCTCCAATTGTCGCCTTAAAGCTTCGTCTACTAGGTATCTCAGCAGCTGACATGAAGGAGCAGGGATGAGAGGGAGGAGATGGAGGATTCTGAGAGGAAGGAGGAAGTGGGTGGGGCTCGGAAGAGGTCGGGCTTGTTACCCGGCTGGGCCTTGGGAGCATACTTCCCGGAGGCTTTATCAGATTTCTTCTTGCGACAATCCTTTGCAATGTGACCCGCCTTACCACTGTAGTAGCAGGTCCTCTTGTCCTTGTCCGTGGTCTGACCCGGACGAGCCTGACCTGGACGCGATGGGGGGTGCCGCATGTCCAGCAAGAGAGCAGAGCCGTGGTCCTCAGCTCTGGTACGATCATCCTTCCTGCTCATCCTTGCTTCAGCAATCAAGAGTCTGGCCAGGACATCACTCAGATCCGAGTTGTCCTCTGCCTCCAGGATTTGGACTGCTGTGTCAAACTCCTTAGGCAGTCCATTCAACACAGTGCTGATCAGGTCAGCAGAAGAGGTGGTATCCCCTGCTGCTGCAAGCTGATCCCTGAGTGACTCCGCACGGGCAGTGTACTTGGCTACAGTCTCCTTGGGCTCCTTCTTCAGTTGCGCCAGCTCTCGGCGCATCAGATTCAAGCGAGCCCTGGACTTGTTCTTGTGCAGCTCCTCAAGCTTCAACCACATGCCCTTGGCAGTCTTCTCATTCTTGATGAAGGGGCAGGAGGTGATCCTTCACCTGAATGACCAGCAAGGATCTTGCTTGCAGATCATCCTCAGGGTCCACCGTGTCCTCTGAAATAGACTTGGACACCTTCTTCAAGGCAAGGCATGCCATCATCCTAACACACCAGACCCCATAATTGTTGTCATCCAACTTGGGCATAGAGACCCTTGTGTCCTCCATTGTAAAGCAGATGGATGAGGTAGAGAAGGTTGCAGAGGGGGTTTTGCAGTCCAGCAAAAAGATGGAGCAGTCCAGCTTCAGACAACTATGCAGTCCAGCACAGTACTAGGAGCTGAAGAAGAGGGGGCCTGTGCAGTCCAGCACAACAAAGCAGTCCAGCTAAAAGGAGGGGCAATCCAGCCAGCTCCAATTCAATCCGCAGTGGGGTGCAATCCAGCACTTTAGTGCGATGAGCCCATAACCTTAAAAATAAATAGGCTGGGGACCAGAGAGAGAGTAAGTGGTAATTATATCAGAAACAAAACAACTACAAAGAGAAGCGAATGCCTTAGAACTGACAAGTGGGAACAGGCAATGTACACGAAGCAGGCAAAGAGCCTTCAATATCTAAGCAAAGCAATTAGAACTAAGAGTCAGAGTATCAAAGCAGAGAGAAAGAGAGAGCAGGAAACAAAGCTGAACAACTAGCTTTGAACAAATGCGCGCAGTCAGATGCCGCGAACAGATTCGCTCGGTCAGATGCCCGCGAACAGATGCGCGCAAGTCTCAGCTTTCTGGAGCAGCAAAGATCATAGCAAGAGACGCAGTAATGGCAGTAGGACAGTAAACCTTACCAGGGGACCAGAGAGAGAGTAAGTGGTACTTTGCTCTCGTGAGTCCCCTTTTATATACTGTTCGGGAGGGAATCTACGGAAGGCATCTTTGGAAGATTCCACCGGTAGATTCCTTCAGTAGCTACCGCGAAGCATCCCTAAACTAGAAGATTACAATGGCCACTTATCCTGGCAGTGGAATTACCATAGGGAGGTAACAACCGGTTGGCCACCAGCGGTAACTCGTACTCACAAAACACGGCAGAGCATATTACTACTGCAGTTTCTCCCTTAGTTTGCTTCCCCTAGTTCAGTTTCCACACTTAGTTGCCTCCTTAGTTTCCCCCTCAGTTGCCTCCTTAGTCCCCCCCCCCCCCCCCCTCCCCCCCTTTTTCTCTTAGTTTCTCGCATAGTTTTCCTTTTTAGTCCTCCTTAGTTTGCATCTCCTCTTTCAGTCTTCTGATCCGGTGACTGTTAGAGGTTGCACTGTTTTGGCCCCCCCCATCATAGGTCTTTTTTCTTAGCAGTCCTAGCCCCTTCTCTTAGGCTTCCTGTTTTTGGCTTCTTCCTTGCCTCTCTGGTTTGTTTGTCTTCTGTTCCTGTCCTCCTTTGTCCTTTACGTCGCCCAGGTGGTGTCCGTCCCTTAGCTGTCCCTTAGCCGTTCTTGTCTTTTTCTTTGGTCTTTTCTCCTTGGTCACAAAGGGCTAGGTTTTATCAGTTGCGCCTTTTCCTGGTTCCCCCCTTTGTAAAAAAAAAAAAAAAAAACTACTGGCTCAGTGGTGTAGCGCCATGAGCTATTCGGAGATTCGACAGGGGTTCGAATTCCTCCGGGGGCAGATTTTTGCCTTTACCTAATTAGCATCACATGAAGTCTAGTCCGTCATCAAATATCACAAGGCAAGTGCTTACTGATATTCTAACACAACATGGGGTCTCCACCTCCATGATGATACTGAGGTGAACCTTCTTGAACTCTCTGTGCGCCAAGCACGGCAGGCCCTTCTTCACCAACATATCATGCAACAAAGCCCCAGTTCCCCCCATTTTGTGCCAGGTTATACCGAGGAACGTGCTGCTTGGCCCAGGCTGTGGAGCATTCTACCCCCCTCCACCTTGGAAACTCACCCTAGCACGAACCCTGACCTGCGAGGCCTCCGTGGTCTTGAATCCCGATGGATTGCCTCAGCAACAGAGAGAGCGCTCGTTGTCACCCCTATTCCAGTCCCCTCCCCTGAAGACCTCCCACAGAACGCTTGGGTGGATTTACAACGTGTCCGCCCCTACCGTCCAGGCCCAGCGGAGAGAACTGCTCAAAGACAAGACGAACCTCAAGTCTCCCTCCCTCTACGTGCAGGCTTTTCGCAGGTGTGGGTACGCTTGCTGACAAGACTCTCCACCGTCCTTATACCATCACTTGCCGGAGCTTGCTTCATGGCACCCTGGGCTGCAATGCGTTCCTTGCTCATGTACGAGGACGCTTCCAACGGGTCAACCAAGACGACCCCCCCTCCATAGTCTGCTCCAGCCCTGACTGCTTGCAGCTGCACACTGCTGACACAATGTCTCACGCTTTCTTGGAATGCCCTGATTCTGCCCCTGTCATAGACTGGCTCCTTTCCACTTGGGAGACCCTCACCGGTGGGCAGCGCCTTCCTCGTTGCCCCTTCTTCCTCCTCGGTGACGACATCACCCTTTGGCCCGGGACACCCCCTCCTCCCTCTACCCTAAGGTTTGTGGTCCTTCCTGCGTATAACCACCTTGGGCGCGATATGGCAGGTCCGTTCGTCCCGGGCTGACAGACTGGACCATTCTGAGCCCTTCACCACAAGGCTATCTGCCTTGCCCTTGGCCACCTTCACCAAGCCATCGCGAGGGACTGGATGGGCACCCAGACGGATCTTCGACACCTTGATAATGGCGCCTTCTGTCAAGATTGGTGGCGTGGCCTAGATTGCTCTCTCACAGTGGCTTCCTTTGCAAGCTTATGGGCCACCCCCCCGATCTTTTGCACCATGATTGGGGTCACTCCCGGTGACCAGGAGCCTGATACCCGCACCATGGAAATGACAATCCCCATGGCCCCAGCGCTCCCTACAATCCCAGACCCAATCCCAGACCCAGCCCAAGCCCTAGTTCTAGACCCTGATCTAGACCCTGACCCAGATCCAGCCCATTACCCGGATCTAGACCTTGCTCTAGACCCTGACCCAGACCCAGCCCATTCCCGAGCTCTAGACCCTGATCTAGACCCTGACCTAGGTCTAGCACAAGCCCCAGCTCTAGGCCCCGATCTTGACCCTGACCTAGATCCAGCCCAAGCCCAAGATCAAGACCCTGCCCCAGATCAGGATCAGGTCCAGATTTGGACACAGCACACAACGTTCCAGATCTGGGGCTAGATCTGGACCAAGATCAAGGTCCAGATCTGCGCTAAGATCCAGATCCAGATCTAGATCTTGATACTGCCTCTGTCTTCATTCCTGTTGTACATGCCCAGACCAGTCTTTTAAGGTTTTCGCTTTGCTTCCAGTTTGTCTTTCTTCTTTTTTCTGGTTGCCTCCCTGCTTATGGCTTGTTTTTGCAGTTTCTCCCTTAGTTTGCTTCCCCTAGTTCAGTTTCCACCCTTAGTTGCCTCCTTAATTTCCCCCCCAGTTTGCCACCTTAGTCCCCCCCCCCCCCCCCCCCTCCCCCCTTTTTTCTCTTAGTTTCTCGCATAGATTTCCTTTAAGTCCTCCTTAGTTTGTGTTAGAATATCAGTTAGCACTTGCCTTGTGATATTTGATGTCAGACTAGACTTCATGTGATGCTAATTAGGTAAAGGCAAAACGCTGCCACCAGGAGGATTCGGACCCTGGTCGAATCTCCGAATAGCTCATAGCTACACCACTGAGCCAATAGTAATATGCTGTGCTGTGTTACGTGAGTTAGAGTTAGGTCTTGTGTCCAACCGGTTGTTACCGCCCGATGGCCGGTTTAGGGATGCTTCGCGGTAGCTACTGAAGGAATCTACCGGTGGAATCTTCCAAAGATGCCTTCCGTAGATTCCCTCCCGAACAGTATATAAAAGGGGACTCACGAGAGCAGAGTACCACTTACTCTCTCTCTGGTCCCCAGGTAAGATTTACTGTCCTACTGCCATTACTGCGTCTCTTGCTATGATCTTTGCTGCTCCAGAAAGCTGAGACTTGCGCGCATCTGTTCGCGCGCATCTGACCGAGCGAATCTGTTCGCGCGCATCTGACTGCGCGCATTTGTTCAAAGCTAGTTGTTCAGCTTTGTTTGCAGCTCTCTCTTTCTCTCTGCTTTGATACTCTGACTCTTAGTTCTAATTGCTTTGCTTAGATATTGAAGGCTCTTTGCCTGCTTCTTGTTCATTGCCTGTTCCCACTTGTCAGTTCTAAGGCATTCGCTTCTCTTTGTAGTTGTTTTGTTTCTGATGTAATCACCACTTACTCTCTCTCTGGTCCCCAGCCTATTTATTTTACAGGTTATGGGCCCATCGCACTAAAGTGCTGGATTGCACCCCACTGCGGATTGAATTGGAGCTGGCTGGATTGCTCCTCCTTTTAGCTGGACTGCTTTGTTGTGCTGGACTGCACAGCCCCCCTCTTCTTCAGCTCCTAGTACTGTGTTGGACTGCATAGTTGTCTAAAGCTGGACTGCTCCATCTTTTTGCTGGACTGCAAAACCCCCTCTGCAACCTTCTCTACCTCATCCATCTGCTTTACAATGGAGGACACAAGGGTCTCTATGCCCAAGTTGGATGACAACAATTATGGGGTCTGGAGTGTTAGGATGATGGCATGCCTTGCCTTGAAGAAGGTGTCCAAGTCTATTTCAGAGGACACGGTGGACCCTGAGGATGATCTGCAAGCAAGATCCTTGCTGGTCATTCAGGTGAAGGATCACCTCCTGCCCTTCATCAAGAATGAGAAGACTGCCAAGGGCATGTGGTTGAAGCTTGAGGAGCTGCACAAGAACAAGTCCAGGGCTCGCTTGAATCTGATGCGCCGTGAGCAGGCGCAACTGAAGAAGGAGCCCAAGGAGACTGTAGCCAAGTACACTGCCCGTGCGGAGTCACTCAGGGATCAGCTTGCAGCAGCAGGGGACACCACCTCTTCTGCTGACCTGATCAGCACTGTGTTGAATGGACTGCCTAAGGAGTTTGACACAGCAGTCCAAATCCTGGAGGCAGAGGACAACTCGGATCTGAGTGATGTCCTGGCCAGACTCTTGATTGCTGAAGCAAGGATGAGCAGGAAGGATGATCGTACCAGAGCTGAGGACCACGGCTCTGCTCTTGCTGGACATGGCGGCACCCCCCCATCGCGTCCAGGTCAGGTTCGTCCGGGTCAGACCACGGACAAGGACAAGAGGACCTGCTACTACTGTGGTAAGGCGGGTCACATTGCAAAGGATTGTCGCAAGAAGAAATCTGACAAAGCCTCCGGGAAGTATACTCCCAAGACCCAGCCGAGTAACAACGCCACAGTCGCCACTGCCTTCACCTGCTCGGGTGGCACTGCTGCACTCACTGATGAGGACTTCCCCCTTTGATTGGTGAAGTGACTTGGATGCTGGACTCAGGTGCTTCCCACAACATCACGGGGAACCGCGATCTGCTTGTGAACATCAGACACCTGGTTACACCACTCCAATTCAGGTTTGCTGACGGAGTGGGACATTGGGCAGAGTACGCTGGCGACGTCTTCCTGAAATCTGTAAATGGAGAGTATGTTCAGCTGCAGAATGTCCATTATGTCCCTGCATCTGCCAGAAATCTGATCTCCCTCTCAAGCGTTATGCGGAACGGAGCTCAGATAGAATACTGGGACGACACACGTTGTATCTTTGCCAAGAATGGTGTGCGCATCGAAGCGGTTTGCATCAACGGCGTGTATGAGGTGGAGGGGATGGTGCCCGAGGCAGACATGCCAGTTGCTCCTCTTTTTACTGACGGTACTGTGTGCGCTGCAGTTGAGACGCCGGAGCTTTGGCATGCCAGGTTTGGTCATTTGGGGATGACAAACTTGGCCACTCTGCAGGCCAAGCAGATGGTACATGGCATGAAGGTAGAAGCTGAGGCATTCAAGGACTTCAAAGATCCCTGCGAGGCTTGCGTGCTGACGAAGCAGACACGCGATCCTTTTCCTGCCAGTAAGTCAGCACCTGTGAAGGGATTGCTTCATGTGGACCTATGTGGTCCTATCACACCTGCCTCTCTAGGGCAGAGCAAGTACTTCCTGGGTGTGTTGGAGGACCACTCCAGGCACAGCTTTGTCATCATGATGAAGACCAAGGACCAGGCATCAGCAGCCTTGCATGACCTCATTCTCATGCTGCAGACTCAACATAGCATCACTGTCAAGATAGTGCGCTCGGACAGAGGAGGAGAATTCTGCAATGGTGAACTCGATGCCTTCTTTGCTTCCAGAGGGATTGTCCATCAAATCACAGCCCCTTACAGCCCCGACAGCAATGGCGCGGCGGAGCGTTTGAACAGGACCCTAATGGAAAAGGTTAGGGCCCTACTCCTTCACAGTGGTGCCCCCTTCTACCTTTGGGCTGAGGGCCTACAGACAGACCCAAGCCCCAGCTCTAGGCCCCGATCTTGACCCTGACCTAGATCGAGCCCTAGCCCAAGATCAAGACCCTGCCCCAGATCAGGATCAGGTTCCAGATTTGGACACAGCACACGACAACGTTCCAGATCTAGGGCTAGATCTGGACCAAGATCAAGGTCCACATCTGCGCTAAGATCCAGATCAAGATCTAGATCTTGATACTGTCTCTGTCTTCATTCCTGTTGTACATGCCCAGACCAGTCTTTTAGGTTTTCGCTTTGCTTCCAGTTGTCTTTCTTCTTTTCTGGTTGCCTCCCTGCTTTTGGCTTGTTTTTGCAGTTTCTCCCTTAGTTTGCTTCCCCTAGTTCAGTTTCCACCCTTAGTTGCCTCCTTAATTTCCCCCCACAGTTGCCTCCTTAGTCCCCCCCCCCCCCCCCCCCCCTCCCCCCCTTTTTTCTCTTAGTTTCTCGCATAGTTTTCCTTTTAGTCCTCCTTAGTTTTGCATCTCCTCTTTCAGTCTTCTGATCCGGTGACGGTTAGAGGTTGCAATGTTATGGCCCCCCCCTTCATTGGTCTTTTTTCTTAGTAGTCCTAGCTCCTTCTCTTGGGCTTCCTGTTTTTGGCTTCTTCCTTGCCTTTCTGGTTTGTTTGTCTTCTGTTCCCGTCCTCCCTTTGTCCCTTACGTCGCCCAGGAGGTTTCCGTCCTTAGCTGTCCCTTAGCCGTTCTTGTCTTTTTTCTTTGGTCTTTTCTCCTTGGTCACAAAGGGCTAGGTTTTATCAGTTGCGCCTTTTCCTGGTTCCCCCCTTTGTTAAAAAAAAAAAAAAATATGCACCTGTAGGGAAGCACCCAACTCTGCGCACCCTCTTGGCTGTTACAGCTCACCGCGATCTTGAACTGCATCAGCTGGACGTTGCCAACGCGTTCCTCAATGGGGAACTGGAAGAGGATCTGTGGATGCAGCAACCTCCAGGTTTTGCAGTTGGGGGAAGCGACCGCGCATGCCATTTGCGCAAGACTCTCTATGGTCTGAAGCAGAGCCCCCGTGCTTGGTATGCAAACTTGCGCTCCCAGCTGGCTGGAGGCCATTGGCTTTAATGCCTCTGTGGCCGACCCTGGAATGTTCATCATGATGGCTGGCTCTGGTGACTGGACCTATGTGCTGATCCATGTGGACGACATCCTGATTGCCGGTTTAGCAGAAGGAGTCACAGTGGTGAAAACCAAGCTGGCTGAAGTCTTCAAAATCAAGGACATGGGGGAATCCTCCTTCTACCTTGGTATGGACATCATCAGGGACAGAGGGATGAAGACACTCCTCTTGACTCAGAAAAGGTATGTGGCTGACCTCATGGACAAGTTTGCCCCACATGTCAAGTCAAAGAAGGTGCCACTATCCCCAGCCACCAAGCTGACCAAGGCAGGAGAGCCTATGGACCAGACTGTTGTGAGGTACAGCGAGATCATTGGGTCTCTGATGTATCTTGCAGTGTGCACCAGGCCTGACCTTTCACAGTCAGTGGGAGCTTTGGCCAGTTTTTTTTTTTTTTTTTTTTTTTTTTTTTACAAAGGGGGGAACCAGGAAAAGGCGCAACTGATGAAACCTAGCCCTTCGTGACCAAGGAGAAAAGACCAAAGAAAAAGACAAGAACGGCTAAGGGACAGCTAAGGGACGGACACCACCTGGGCGACGTAAGGGACAAAGGAGGACGGGAACAGAAGACAAACAAACCAGAGAGGCAAGGAAGAAGCCAAAAAACAGGAAGCCCAAGAGAAGGGGCTAGGACTACTAAGAAAAAAGACCTATGAAGGGGGGGGCCATAACATTGCAACCTCTAACAGTCACCGGATCAGAAGACTGAAAGAGGAGATGCAAACTAAGGAGGACTAAAAGGAAAAACTATGCAAGAAACTAAGAGAAAAAAGGGGGGGAGGGGGGGGGGGGGGGGGGGGACTAAGGAGGCAACTGAGGGGGAAACTAAGGTGGCAACTAAGGGTGGAAACTGAACTAGGGGAAGCAAACTAAGCGAGAAACTGCAAAAACAAGCCTAAAGCAGGGAGGCAACCAGAAAAGAAGAAAGACAACTGGAAGCAAAGCGAAAACCTAAAAGACTGGTCTGGGCAGGCTCAAAAGGAAAGAAGACAGAGACAGTATCAAGATCTAGATCTTGATCTGGATCTTAGCGCAGATCTGGACCTTGATCTTGGTCCAGATCTAGCCCCAGATCTGGAACGCTGTCGAGTGCTGTGTCCAAATCTGGAACCTGATCCTGATCTGGGGCTTGGTCTTGATCTTGGGCTTGGGCTGGATCTAGGTAAGGGTCAAGATCGGGGCCTAGAGCTGGGGCTTGGGCTGGACCTAGGTCAGGGTCTAGATCAGGGTCTAGAGCTCGGGAATGGGCTGGGTCTGGGTCAGGGTCTAGAGCAAGGTCTAGATCCGGGTAATGAGGTCATGCCAGGCTGCTGATGCCTGTTCCTTGGTCTTCAGCATGATGACAAAGCTGTACCTGGAGTGGTCCTCCAACACACCCAGGAAGTACTTGCTCTGCCCTAGAGAGGCAGGTGTGATAGGACCACATAGGTCCACATGAAGCAATCCCTTCACAGGTGCTGTCTTACTGGCAGGAAAAGGATCACGGGTCTGCTTCGACAGCACGCAAGCCTCGCAGGGATCCTTGAAGTCCTTGAATGCCTCAGCTTCTACCTTCATGCCATGTACCATCTGCTTGGCCTGCAGAGTGGCCAAGTTTGTCATCCCCAGATGACCAAACCTGGCATGCCAAAGCTCCGGCGTCTCAACTGCAGCGCACACAGTACCGTCAGTAAAAAGAGGAGCAACTGTCATGTCTGCCTCGGGCACCATCCCCTCCACCTCATACACGCCGTTGATGCAAACCGCTTCGATGCGCACACCATTCTTGGCAAAGATACAACGTGTGTCGTCCCAGTATTCTATCTGAGCTCCGTTCCGCATAACGCTTGAGAGGGAGATCAGATTTCTGGCAGATGCAGGGACATAATGGACATTCTGCAGCTGAACATACTCTCCATTTACAGATTCCAAGAAGACGTCGCCAGCGTACTCCGCCCGATGTCCCACTCCGTCAGCAAACCTGAATTGGAGTGGTGTATCCAGGTGTCTGATGTTCACAAGCAGATCGCGGTCCCCCGTGATGTTGTGGAAAGCACCTGAGTCACTCCAAGACACTTCACCAATCAAAGGGGGCAAGTCCTCATCAGTGAGTGCAGCAGTGCCACCCGAGCAGGTGAAGGCAGTGGCGACTGTGGCGTTGTTGTTTTTTTTTTTTTTTTTTTTTTTTTACAAAGGGGGGAATCAGGAAAAGGCGCAACTGATAAAACCTGGCCCTTTGTGACCAAGGAGAAAAAAGACCAAAGAAAAAGACAAGAACGGCTAAGGGACAGCTAAGGGACGGACACCACCTGGGCGACGTAAGGGACAAAGGAGGACGGGAACAGAAGACAAACAAACCAGAGAGGCAAGGAAGAAGCCAAAAACAGGAAGCCCAAGAGAAGGGGCTAGGACTACTAAGAAAAAAGACATATGAAGGGGGGGGCCATAACATTGCAACCTCTAACAGTCACCGGATCAGAAGACTGAAAGAGGAGATGCAAACTAAGGAGGACTAAAAGGAAAACTATGCGAGAAACTAAGAGAAAAAAGGGGGGGAGGGGGGGGGGGGGGGGGGGGGACTAAGGAGGCAACTGAGGGGGAAACTAAGGAGGCAACTAAGGGTGGAAACTGAACTAGGGGAAGCAAACTAAGGGAGAAACTGCAAAAACAAGCCAAAAGCAGGGAGGCAACCAGAAAAGAAGAAAGACAACTGGAAGCAAAGCGAAAACCTAAAAGACTGGTCTGGGCAGGCTCAAAAGGAAAGAAGACAGAGACAGTATCAAGATCTAGATCTTGATCTGGATCTTAGCGCAGATCTGGACCTTGATCTTGGTCCAGATCTAGCCCCAGATCTGGAACGTTGTTGTGTGCTGTGTCCAAATCTGGAACCTGATCCTGATCTGGGGCAGGGTCTTGATCTTGGGCTAGGGCTGGATCTAGGTCAGGGTCAAGATCGGGGCCTAGAGCTGGGGCTTGGGCTGGACCTAGGTCAGGGTCTAGATCAGGGTCTAGAGCTCGGGAATGGGCTGGGTCTGGGTCAGGGTCTAGAGCAAGGTCTAGATCCGGGTAATGGGCTGGATCTGGGTCAGGGTCTAGATCAGGGTCTAGAACTAGGGCTTGGGCTTGGTCTGGGATTGGGTCTGGGATTGTAGGGAGCGCTGGGGCCATGGGGATTGTCATTTCCATGGTGCGGGTATCAGGCTCCTGGTCACCGGGAGTGACCCCAATCATGGTGCAAAAGATCGGGGGGGTGGCCCATAAGCTTGCAAAGGAAGCCACTGTGAGAGAGCAATCTAGGCCACGCCACCAATCTTGACAGAAGGCGCCATTATCAAGGTGTCGAAGATCCGTCTGGGTGCCCATCCAGTCCCTCGCGATGGCTTGGTGAAGGTGGCCAAGGGCAAGGCAGATAGCCTTGTGGTGAAGGGGCTCAGAATGGTCCAGTCTGTCAGCCCGGGACGAACGGACCTGCCATATCGCGCCCAAGGTGGTTATACGCAGGAAGGACCACAACCTTAGGGTAGAGGGAGGAGGGGGTGTCCCGGGCCAAAGGGTGATGTCGTCACCGAGGAGGAAGAAGGGGCAACGAGGAAGGCGCTGCCCACCGGTGAGGGTCTCCCAAGTGGAAAGGAGCCAGTCTATGACAGGGGCAGAATCAGGGCATTCCAAGAAAGCGTGAGACATTGTGTCAGCAGTGTGCAGCTGCAAGCAGTCAGGGCTGGAGCAGACTATGGAGGGAGGGTCGTCTTGGTTGACCCGTTGGAAGCGTCCTCGTACATGAGCAAGGAACGCATTGTAGCCCAGGGTGCCATGAAGCAAGCTCCGGCAAGTGATGGTATAAGGACGGTGGAGAGTCTTGTCAGCGAGGCGTACCCACACCTGCGAAAAGCCTGCACGTAGAGGGAGGGAGACTTGAGGTTCGTCTTGTCTTTGAGCAGTTCTCTCCGCTGGGCCTGGACGGGAGGGGCGGACACGTTGTAAGTCCACCCAAGCGTTCTGCGGAGGTCTTCAGGGGAGGGGACTGGAATAGGGGTGACAACGAGCGCTCTCTCTGTTGCTGAGGCAATCCATCGGGATTCAAGACCACGGAGGCCTCGCAGGTCAGGGTTAGTGCTAGGGGTGAGTGTCCAAGGTGGAGGGGGGTAGAATGCTCCACAGCCTGGGCCAAGCAGCACGTTCCTCGGTATAACCTGGCACAAAATGGGGGGAACTGGGGCTTTGTTGCATGATATGTTGGTGAAGAAGGGCCTGCCGTGCTTGGCGCACAGAGAGTTCAAGAAGGTTCACCTCAGTATCATCATGGAGGTGGAGACCCCATGTTGTTGGTTCCAGTTGGAGGTCCTCCCAAAGACCAACCAGCCATGGTTCCAAGAGCTCTTGCCTCTGGTGGGGGGGGAGGCCTTGCTGGATCAGCTGCTCCTTAAAGTCTGCCCGTAACCATGCTTCTCGAGGTTTCTTGCGTAGGGTAATGAGGGCAGCTTGGGGGTGTCCTTGGGGGGGAAGGGCAGGAAGGGTGAGAGGGTGTAACCGGCCAGAGGGCCAGACCTCCCAAAGACGGTCCTCTCCAGTGAGGGGATCTGGCCCCTCTGCAAGGGGACCGGCAGGGGCCACAGCGGGAAAGAGCTTCCATTTGGGAGGTGGAAGTTCAGGAAGGAGGACAGCATCCCGCCAGGGGTCTGGCAGAGAGGAGAGGATGAAGTCAAGGTCTTGGACAGCAACGAGAGGGAGGTGAGCTCGTTGTTGATGAGCTGAGCGGATGTCCTTGAGACGGTGCCACGAGAGTGTTTGGGAGGAGAGCACTTGGTTTGAGGTGATGGGCATGAACGGAAAAGGAGGGGTGTTGTTGAAGGTGGTTTCCAGTAGGATGGATTGGGGGCACTGCATGGGCGGAGCGATAATTCTACGACTGTTCAGCAGGAGAAAAGCCTCTGCACCATCCCGGGCCAAGTTGGTGGTGATTGAGGCGATGTCCACAGAAGACGGGGCGGTAACCAGGGCATGGTATCCACTTGCCTGACCTGGAGGAAGGCGCACAGCCCGAGAAATCTCGTGACGGTAGAGCTGCTGCCAGGGGTGACCTGTGTAACTGAAGAGGAGCCATGTGGTCTTGGCCAGCATAGCAGCCGAGTGGGAAGCAAGATGGGGTACAGCAAGCCCTCCTCGATGAAAAGGAAGGACGGCTGTCCCGAAGCGGGGGAAGAGGTGTCCTGGACGTGGTGATTCCTCCTCCTGTAGGCTAGAGGTTGCAACAAAGGTTTGTTTGTCTTTTGTTCCCGTCCTCCTTTGTCCCTTACGTCACCCAGGTGGTGTCCGTCCCTTAGCTGTCCCTTAGCCGCACTTGTCTTTTTCTTTGGTCTTTTCTCCTTGGTCACAAAGGGCTAGGTTTTATCAGTTGCGCCTTTTCCTGGTTCCCCCCTTTGTAAAAAAAAAAAAAAAAAAAAAGGCATTGAGAGAAGATTGCAACTGCTGGCGGAGAGGCGCTGGTGGTGATGCAAAGTTAGCCTGGAAGATGAACTTGGAAGCCAAGCATTGCATAGCAACATGCGCCCTTCCAATAACATTGAGATTGCGTGAGAGCCATGGAGCTGCTGCACGTGGGATGCTATGGGGCATGTGCTGGTAGGCTGCAGCCTTGCAAAGGGCAGTGTCTGCACCGAACGGCACGCCCAGCAATCTGTGAGGTGTGTCTGGGGGATGGAGGTGGTAACCAGTCAAGTGATGGGTGCCAAGGGCGGG
The DNA here is from genome assembly GCA_022414725.1 of Microglena sp. YARC. Taxonomy (NCBI): domain Eukaryota; kingdom Viridiplantae; phylum Chlorophyta; class Chlorophyceae; order Chlamydomonadales; family Chlamydomonadaceae; genus Microglena; species Microglena sp. YARC. The sequence goes on along the minus strand of CM039463.1, from coordinate 86,821,296 downwards.
GTCCAGATCTGCAGGGAGGGGTATGTCTGGGGGAAGTTCAAGAAGCAGAAGACGGGTCTTGGGAACAGACTGGGCGGGTAAGCCAGCCGAATTGGCTACGACGTATGTCTCCTTGATGATAGGCCCATCTGTGGCTGGGTTGAGGACAAAGTGCTTGCCATCGTCAGCAAACGAGAGGTGGCAGGGGCCAACTCTCCTGAGGGAAGACGGAAGGATTGCAGAGTTCCACAAGATCTCAGTTGGTTATTGTAGGTGATGAAGGGCTCAAAGATGATGACCCATTGATTACAGCTCAAGGCCCCACCCTGAGGGAAGCCAGAAGTGTTGGGGAAGGAGGTAGTGAAGAAACCGTTGGGACGCACTCGCGTAGAGCTGCCATTCATGAGGATATCGCACCAGCGCGTGATGCCTGCACTATTGAATCCCATGGCTGACATTGTCTTTAGGAGCCATCCCCTGTTGACAGAATCATAAGCTTTAGTGAGGTCAGAATGCAGCAACCAGCCTGGAAAGCCAAGCTCTTTCAAGCGCGCAGCCAAGCCTAGGTGATAGCGGATGTTGTCACTGATGTCTCTGCCACGGAGGAAAGCTGATTGAGTGACGTCGATGAGATATCCCAGTGGGCGTTGCAGCCGGTGAGCCATGATCAAAAGGATCAGCTTAAGGTCGCAATTGAGAAGGGTGATAGGACGGTAACCTGCGAGGGAGTCTTGGGGCTGACCAGTCTTGTGGAGAAGGCAGATGGTTCCCTGAAGGAGGGGTGCTAGGGGGGCCGAGTTAACTTGATCTTGGAAGGCAGAGTTGAAAAACCTTTGAAGGATCGGGGACAGTTCTTCATGGAACGCATTGTAGACTTCAAAGGGAAGTCCGTCATAACCTGGGCTGGAGCCTCGAGAAGCAGAGCGGATGGCAAGGTCCATCTCCTCTGATGTGATTAGGCCATCGCCATTGACACCTTCTGCAAAGGCTGCATAACTAGGGGGGGGGGACGAGGGAGGGATGTGAGCATAAGATCCTGGTTAGCCTGGTTGATGTGAGGGTTTGGACGATACAGTCCAAAGGAGGAATCAGCACTATAAAAGTCCCGAGCATACTCCAGTCCTATGTTGACTCCTATCATTGAAGAGAGGTCAGCCACAGAAAGGGGGTGATGCTGGGGTGGCCCTGGAGGCTGGATAAGCTTGATGTGGACTGGGGGGTGAGGGGAACGGGAAAGGTGGTGGAAGTAGAAGGAAGATGAATCCCCAAAAGTGTGCTCGAGGATAGGTAGAGCTTTGAGCATTGGAGCAAGGAGTTGCTGCCAAGCGAGTGTTGCTGCTAATGCCTTAGCCTTGGCTATGTTGAGGCGTGCCAGGAAAGAAATTGCATCGGGGGAGAAATGCACCTGTGAGAATTCCTGCCGGGCGTCGTCCTCTGCTAAGCGGGCAGCACGCTGGCGGGCACGGCGATGCTTCTTGTAAATGGCCCAACTGCTGGTGCGAATAACTTCCTTCATGTTGTCCCATTTTGTGACGATGTCTGAATCGGGTAAGAGGTTTAGGAGGAGGGATTGTGAGGCGATGATGTTCTTGAGCTCATCACAAGCTTCTGGAATGTTGAGGAGGAGGAGGGGGAACCCTTGCAGCCCTTGGCCCTTGGGTGGAGCGTGGCCTAGGAAGGAGAGGGTTATAGACACAGTTTTTGTTACCCGGCTGGGCCTTGGGAGTATACTTCCCGGAGGCTTTGTCAGATTTCTTCTTGCGACAATCCTTTGCAATGTGACCCGCCTTACCACAGTAGTAGCAGGTCCTCTTGTCCTTGTCCGTGGTCTGACCCGGACGAGCCTGACCTGGACGCGATGGGGGGGTGCCGCCATGTCCAGCAAGAGCAGAGCCGTGGTCCTCAGCTCTGGTACGATCATCCTTCCTGCTCATCCTTGCTTCAGTAATCAAGAGTCTGGCCAGGACATCACTCAGATCCGAGTTGTCCTCTGCCTCCAGGATTTGGACTGCTGTGTCAAACTCCTTAGGCAGTCCATTCAACACAGTGCTGATCAGGTCAGCAGAAGAGGTGGTATCCCCTGCTGCTGCAAGCTGATCCCTGAGTGACTCCGCACGGGCAGTGTACTTGGCTACAGTCTCCTTGGGCTCCTTCTTCAGTTGCGCCAGCTCTCGGCGCATCAGATTCAAGCGAGCCCTGGACTTGTTCTTGTGCAGCTCCTCAAGCTTCAACCACAATGCCCTTGGCAGTCTTCTCATTCTTGATGAAGGGCAGGAGGTGATCCTTCACCTGAATGACCAGCAAGGATCTTGCTTGCAGATCATCCTCAGGGTCCACCGTGTCCTCTGAAATAGACTTGGACACCTTCTTCAAGGCAAGGCATGCCATCATCCTAACACTCCAGACCCCATAATTGTTGTCATCCAACTTGGGCATAGAGACCCTTGTGTCCTCCATTGTAAAGCAGATGGATGAGGTAGAGAAGGTTGCAGAGGGGGTTTTGCAGTCCAGCAAAAAGATGGAGCAGTCCAGCTTCAGACAACTATGCAGTCCAGCACAGTACTAGGAGCTGAAGAAGAGGGGGGCTGTGCAGTCCAGCACAACAAAGCAGTCCAGCTAAAAGGAGGGGCAATCCAGCCAGCTCCAATTCAATCCGCAGTGGGGTGCAATCCAGCACTTTAGCGCGATGGGCCCATAACCTGAAAAATAAATAGGCTGGGGACCAGAGAGAGAGTAAGTGGTGATTACATCAGAAACAAAACAACTACAAAGAGAAGCGAATGCCTTAGAACTGACAAGTGGGAACAGGCAATGTACACGAAGCAGGCGAAGAGCCTTCAATATCTAAGCAAACCAATTAGAACTAAGAGTCAGAGTATCAAAGCAAAGAGAAAGAGAGAGCAGCAAACAAAGCTGAACAACTAGCTTTGAACAAATGCGCGCAGTCAGATGCGCGCAAACAGATTCGCTCGGTCAGATGCGCGCGAACAGATGCGCGCAAGTCTCAGCTTTCTGGAGCACCAAAGATCATAGCAAGAGACGCAGTAATGGCAGTAGGACAGTAAATCTTACCTGGGGACCAGAGAGAGAGTAAGTGGTACTCTGCTCTCGTGAGTCCCCTTTTATATACTGTTCGGGAGGGAATCTACGGAAGGCATCTTTGGAAGATTCCACCGGTAGATTCCTTCAGTAGCTACCGTGAAGCATCCCTAAACCGGCCATTGGGCGGTAACAACCGGTTGGCCACCAGGCGTTACTCGTACTCACAAAACACGGCACAGCATATTACTACTGGCTCAGTGGTGTAGCGCCATGAGCTCTTCGGAGATTCGACAAGGGTTCGAATCCCTCCGGGGGCAGCGTTTGGCCTTTACCTTATTAGCATCACATGAAGTCTAGTCCGACATCAAATATCACAAGGCAAGTGCTAACTGATATTCTAACACTCCCACTCGTGACTGACTGAATGTTCCTACTTGTTGGTAACTCCCAACCCGAGCCTGCACAGCTCAAACTTGCACCTAGGCAGGATTTTAGTGAGTACATCTGCCACCATTTCCTCAGTGGAGATGTAGGTGAAGGTCACCTCTGACCTTGCCACTCGCTCACGCGCAAAGTGGTGCACAACATCAATGTGCTTCGTGTGCACGCAGGAGATGGGGTTCTTCAGCAGCTTAATGGCTGCTTGGTTGTCACCGTAGATAGGTACTGATCCTAGCACCATTCCAAACTCAGGAAGAAGCTTCCTGAACCAGAGTGCTTCCTTGACAGCTGCACCAGCAGCCATGTACTCAGCCTCTGTGGTGGAGTGCGCCACCGTGGGCTGCAGTCGGCTCTGCCAGGAGACCACAGCTCCATTCAGCCTAAAAGCGTAGCCAGTCGTCGACCTGCGTGTGTCAGTGTCTCCAGCAAAGTCTGAGTCAGCGTAGCCCTGAAGCTCCAGCAGATCACTGCCTCCAAAGAACAACCCATAGTCCAGAGTGCCAGAAATGTACGCCAACACATGCTTTGCAGCAGCCAGGTGGTCCTCAGTGGGGTTTGCCATGTACCTGGCCAAAGCTCCCACTGACTGTGAGAGGTCAGGCCTGGTGCACACTGCAAGATACATCAGAGACCCAATGATCTCGCTGTACCTCACAACAGTCTGGTCCATGGGCTCTCCTGCCTTGGTCAGCTTGGTGGCTGGGGATAGTGGCACCTTCTTTGACTTGGCATGTGAGGCAAACTTGTCCATGAGGTCAGCCACATACCTTTTCTGAGTCAAGAGGAGTGTCTTCATCCCTCTGTCCCTGATGATGTCCATACCAAGGTAGAAGGAGGATTCCCCCATGTCCTTGATTTTGAAGACTTCAGCCAGCTTGGTTTTCACCACTGTGACTCCTTCTGCTAAACCGGCAATCAGGATGTCGTCCACATGGATCAGCACATAGGTCCAGTCACCAGAGCCAGCCATCATGATGAACAATCCAGGGTCGGCCACAGAGGCATTAAAGCCAAAGGCCTCCAGCTGGGAGCGCAAGTTTGCATACCAAGCACGGGGGCTCTGCTTCAGACCATAGAGAGTCTTGCGCAAATGGCATGCGCGGTCGCTTCCCCCAACTGCAAAACCTGGAGGTTGCTGCATCCACAGATCCTCTTCCAGTTCCCCATTGAGGAACGCGTTGGCAACGTCCAGCTGATGCAGTTCAAGATCGCGGTGAGCTGTGACAGCCAAGAGGGTGCGCAGAGTTGCGTGCTTCCCTACAGGTGCATATATCTCATTGTAGTCGAGACCCTCCCGCTGCCTGCATCCAACAACTACCAGGCGAGCCTTGTAGCGCTCGATGTTACCGGCAGCGTCTCGCTTCCTCTTGAAGATCCACTTGACAGGGAGTACATTGGTTCCAGGGGGTCTGTCCTCAACCTCCCAAGTCTTGTTGTGGAGCAGAGCTGCATACTCGTCATCCATTGCAAGCTTCCACTGCTGAGCTTCGGGACCTGCGAGAGCTTCCTTCACAGACACTGGCTCAGGCTGAAGTTCAACAACAGCAACTGAGCTGGCCCACCACTCTGAAGGTGCCTGCCTGAGTCTAGATGATCGCCGCAGAGGAGGTGCATCTTGAGTAGGCAGTGGAGCAATGTCCTCATCTTCCTCATCTGAGTCAGTATCCATGTGCAAAGGGGGCAAGTCTTCGTCATCACTGTCAGCTTCATCCGTCGGGGTAGTGGGTGCCGCTGGTGAGGTGCCAGAAGGTGCACTAACTGGTTCCTCATCAGGTTCCAGCTTGATGTCTACAATGCACAGTGGCTCATCATTCATATGGGCCGGTGGCGTCGGCGTGTTGTATGGGAAGACACCCTCATGGAAGGTAACATCCTGAGCCACACGCACAGTCTTGCCATCTGGATCCAGGATCCGGTATGCCTTGGAGTTGGCCTCGTACCCAATGAAGACACCTGGTCTGCTTACAGCATCCAGCTTGCGCCGCTTCAGCTTGGGCACATGGGCAAAGGCCTTGCACCCAAAAATCTTGAAGTGGGATACTTCTGGGACTGACCCTGTCAGCAGCTGGTGAGGCGTAAGCTCCCGGCCACTGACTGGGGAGGCATTCCTTAAGGTGTTAGCTGTCTGTAGGCCCTCAGCCCAAAGGTAGAAGGGGGCACCACTGTGAAGGAGTAGGGCCCTAACCTTTTCCATTAGGGTCCTGTTCAAACGCTCCGCCGCGCCATTGCTCTCGGGGCTGTAAGGGGCTGTGGTTTGATGGACAATCCCTCTGGAAGCAAAGAAGGCGGCGAGTTCACCATTGCAGAATTCTCTTCCTCTGTCCGAGCGCACTATCTTGACAGTGATGTTGAGTCTGCAGCATGAGAATGAGGTCATGCAAGGCTGCTGATGCCTGGTCCTTGGTCTTCATCATGATGACAAAGCTGTACCTGGAGTGGTCCTCCAACACACCCAGGAAGTACTTGCTCTGCCCTAGAGAGGCAGGTGTGATAGGACCACATAGGTCCACATGAAGCAATCCCTTCACAGGTGCCTACTTACTGGCAGGAAAAGGATCGCGGGTCTGCTTCGACAGCACGCAAGCCTCGCAGGGATCCTTGAAGTCCTTGAATGCCTCAGCTTCTACCTTCATGCCATGTACCATCTGCTTGGCCTGCAGAGTGGCCAAGTTTGTCATCCCTTGTCTTCTTGTCTTTTTCTTTGGTCTTTTCTCCTTGGTCACAAAGGGCTAGGTTTTATCAGTTGCGCCTTTTCCTGGTTCCCCCCTTTGTAAAAAAAAAAAAAAAAAAAAAAAATCCCCAGATGACCAAACCTGGCATGCCAAAGCTCCGGCGTCTCAACTGCAGCACACACAGTACCGTCAGTAAAAAGAGGAGCAACTGGCATGTCTGCCTCGGGCACCATCCCCTCCACCTCATACACGCCGTTGATGCAAACCGCTTCGATGCGCACACCATTCTTGGCAAAGATACAACGTGTGTCGTCCCAGTATTCTATCTGAGCTCCGTTCCGCATAACGCTTGAGAGGGAGATCAGATTTCTGGCAGATGCAGGGACATAATGGACATTCTGCAGCTGAACATACTCTCCATTTACAGATTCCAGGAAGTCGTCGCCAGCGTACTCCGCCCGATGTCCCACTCCGTCAGCAAACCTGAATTGGAGTGGTGTATCCAGGTGTCTGATGTTCACAAGCAGATCGCGGTCCCCCGTGATGTTGTGGGAAGCACATATTGAAGGCTCTTTGCCTGCTTCGTGTACATTGCCTGTTCCCACTTGTCAGTTCTAAGGCATTCGCTTCTCTTTGTAGTTGTTTTGTTTCTGATGTAATCACCACTTACTCTCTCTCTGGTCCCCAGCCTATTTATTTTACAGAGACTCGCGCGCATCTGTTCGCGCGCATCTGACCGAGCGAATCTGTTCGCGCGCATCTGACTGCGCGCATTTGTTCAAAGCTAGTTGTTCAGCTTTGTTTGCTGCTCTCTCTTTCTCTCTGCTTTGATACTCTGACTCTTAGTTCTAATTGCTTTGCTTAGATATTGAAGGCTCTTTGCCTGCTTCGTGTACATTGCCTGTTCCCACTTGTCAGTTCTAAGGCATTCGCTTCTCTTTGTAGTTGTTTTGTTTCTGATGTAATCACCACTTACTCTCTCTCTGGTCCCCAGCCTATTTATTCTTCATCCTAGCCCCTTCTCTTGGGCTTCCTTTTTTTTGGCTTCTTCCTTGCCTCTCTGGTTTGTTTGTCTTCTGTTCCTGTCCTCCTTTGTCCCTTACGTTGCCCAGGTGGTGTCCGTCCCTTAGCTGTCCCTTAGCCGTTCTTGTCTTTTTCTTTGGTCTTTTCTCCTTGGTCACAAAGGGCTAGGTTTTATCAGTTGCGCCTTTTCCTGGTTCCCCCCTTTGTAAAAAAAAAAAAAAAAAAAAGCAACAAACAAACTTACCACACCCCACCCCTGCGCCTACCCATCATCTCCTCTCCTTTCCCTTCCGCCACCTCCTATAACCACGTTCGCCCTCGCAAGCCCCCCCCCCCCCCCCCCCCCCCCCCCCCCCCCCCCCTGACTTCCCTCTCCAAGATACACTTCACCATGGACGTCCCTACGAACATCTCCACTGGCACATCCTTTGCTCAGTGGATCAAGGACGTCTCAAAAGAGGTGATGTTAATCAGTAGATCAGACCTGTCCACACCAGAAAAAGATAAGAGAGCCAAGAAATACATATTGGATCAACTTTCACATGAATTTCAAGCAGTATACCAGCATTTCGCAAATCCAAATAACATCATGTCCTCTCTCAAGGACGAATACGCTTCCTTTTACTTCTCCCGAGTCTCAGATCCTGACACAGATCCTCTTCCCTACCCTTTTATTGAGTTCCCATCAAATTACCCACAGAAGTGCGTCAACAGAACCCCCTAATGTGAAGACCGCAAGCACTTCCCGCACAGATCACTATGCACTCAACGCATCAAAGCACACGCGCCGCATGTACCGGAATTGGATCATGGACACTGGAGCCACCTCCTACATGACTGGTGATCCCAGCCTCCTTCATCATGAAATTAAATACATAGACCCTATCAAAGTCCTTACTGCATCTGGCCACACATACATTACTAAGTCAGGCACAGCTCACATCCAAGGAAACAATGGGAAGATCCACAAACTTCTCAACTCAGATAACACCACACCCAACTTGTTCTCCATGGCATCAGCAATTAGAAACAATCCTGACATGGAGATCCAGTTCAATGCTCATGAATGCACCATGTCCATCAACAACAAAGTTCTCATATCAGGACCTAAAGTAGGGAGTCTCTACCTAGTCCCAGTTATCAAGGCTGATAACACCATGATCAGAGGATCTGACTTACAAATCGCCATGGCAGCTGTGTCCAGAAAGACCCCTATGACAGCTGAACCCCAACACATCAGATTAGGTCATCTAGCTTACAGTTCCCTAGCTAGGATGGCATCAGAAGACATGGTCATTGCAAATGACATCATACCATCTGCATTCAACAAAATGAGAAAACATACCTGTGAAATCTGTGTCTTGTCAAAAATGGACAAAAACCCATACCCCACTTCCCATACACGAGCTACCAGACCCATGGCCATTCTGCACATTGACATGAGTGGAAAGATGAAAATCCACAGCCTCAATGGAAGCCTATATTTCCAAGGCATACTAGATGACTATTCCAAGTACTCCATTGTCACCTTCCACAAAACCAAAGATACTGTAGCGAAAGATACCATCGAAGAACTTGAAAGATATGAAGCTATGACAGAAAACAAGATAGGAAAAATCTTCTGTGACAATGGATCTGAATACATCTTTTTTTTTTTTTTTTTTTTTACAAAGGGGGAACCAGGAAAAGGCGCAACTGATAATAACATCTGCAACAGATTCAAGAACTGGTGCAAGAACAAAGGAATCACCCTGGAATTCACAGTACCAGGAAACCCATCTACCAATGGTGCAGCAGAACGTCTCAACAGAGCTTTGCATGACAGATCAACAGATCTCCTCCTTTCATCAAAATTCCCCAATAGGTACTGGGCAGAAATGGTGAAGAATGCTAGCATCCTAAGAAATCTCTCCCCCACATCCGAATCAACAAAGACACCATATGAAATGTTTCATGGCACCAAACCTAAGATTGACCATCTCAGGACCATTGAATGTACTGCATATGTCCATGTCCCACCCAAATCCAGATCATTCAAGTTCTCCCCCTCAGCAAAGATCACTAGACTGATTGGATACTCAAACTCAAGAAAGGCATACAGAGTTGTAAACTCTGCCCACAACATCTTTGACGCCAGAGATATCACTTTCAATGAATTCTAAAACTTAGCAGGACAGAAGGGATTCCCAGGCCCAGATGCTGTAGTCCTAGGAAACTATGAAGAGGATGTCCTTGTTGAAGTAGATGATGACATTGATCCTTATCCTGCAACCACTCCTTCTGAACTAAAGGAGATGGAATACTACAATGATAGGCAGGTCAGACACCAGGCAAACCCTCCTCAGTGGGGATCTCCCAGTGACTTCTCATTCAGCCCCAGCACCATACACCAGCCACCTGTCATGCCACAAGCTAGTGCACAAGGCCACAATGACACTGTAGAACAGGGAGGTGAACATAACCCTGCCCAGCAACAAGTAGATCCCACTAGTCCAGCACCCTTGCACAACCAGGAGACAGCCATTACTAACATCCCTGAAATTCCAGCACCCCCTCAACTGCCCCCAGCCCTAGTGGGACCAAGACGTACTGGCAGAGAAAGAAATGCCCTTAACTTCTTTTACCTAGCTGCAGACCAGATCATCATACCAAAGAATGAAAGAGAAGCACTAGCTGGCCCCCAAGCAAAAGAATGGAAAGCTTCTATGCAAGAAGAAATAGCAGCACTTGCAGAAATGAACACCTGGTCCCTCACAGAACTCCCACATGGATCAAAGTCCATAGGGACCAAATGGGTTTTTGACATCAAGCAATCTGTTGATGGAGAAATTGTGAGAAAGAAAGCAGGACTAGTTGCCAAGGGATATGCTCAGCGCCCTGGCATGGACTATGATGAAGTATTTGCCCCAGTTGCTAAGCATGCAACTATGAACTATCCGTTATATTCTCTCCATGGCAGCAGACCCCACAGCACACTTAGCACAGCTTGATGTATCCACTGCATTCCTCAATGGACTAGTTGAAGAAGAACTGTACTGCAGCCAACCATCTGGTTTTGAAAGGGATCACAGAGTTTGCCGCATGTGGAAATATCTCTATGGCCTTATGCAAGCATCCCGCCAGTGGTACCTCAAAGTCAAAGAAGACATAACTGCAATTGGCTTTAGAGAAGTTGATGTAGACCAGGGCCTATTCATATTGCCTAGACCCACCCAGAGACCCCTCATATGGGTCCTCCTGAGGGTTGATGACTTCCTGATACTTTCTTTTGACAAAGCCATCCTCCAGAAGTACAAGAACACCATCATGAAGCTCTACAAAACAAGAGATCTTGGTGAACCATCTGTGTTTGTTGGATATGAAATCACCAGAAACGCCTCAGCTGGAACCCTGCACATCTGCCAGTCCAGATTCATCCAGTATCTCCTTCGAGCACACAACATGCTCCCTAAGCCCAACAGCACCAGGTTCCCTGTTCCCCTCCAGCCTGATGCATCACTCCCATATGATGGCGAAGACACCCCAGTCACTGGCCTTCCCCTTGCACATATTCACATACTTTTATTTTCCCACTCTAGCTTCCTTTTATCCTTTTACTCTCTACTTCCCAGAATTCTTCTGAATGAAGAATACCAGGTATTGGGGGGGATGTTATTGACCGGTTCTCCGGGACTTCTCCCGGTCCTGCTAAAGTGCCCTAGAGCGCCAGGCTTCCCGCCTTGCTGCAGCTGCTGTAGTGCCTCTGCCCGATAGGGCCCGCACCCAGCGGCGTCAGTACCCTAATGTACTGCCGCCATCTTCTTCATATGCCGGGCTCTACTGCCCATTAGCTATCTCGCCAGTAATCGGTATACAATCCTTTAGTCCCTTCTCTGTGACGTTTCAGTTATATCACTCCGGAAAGCTACATAACTTGAGCCAATTTATGGAGCCCCCCAGTTTCGAAAAATCCGCCAACTTAAATGGCGCAAAATCATTTCAGTCGTTTTGGGGATTTTCTGCCAACCCTATTTACCGCCATTTTCTTAGATGCATACAGCACTTCTGATCTTTAAAAACAAGTGGTTTGATATAGTGTTTTAGTTGAAGATATCAGTACGCCTAGAAAGCACCCAGATACTTTTGCATGCTTGGCATGCACCCATGAGCAGAGCCGCATGCCTGTTGCATGCAAGAAGACTGACATTTGTTATGAATGTATACACCGCATGCACGATATGCTCTGGTTTCTTTGAAGAATGATCTTTTGAATAAACCGATACCCGTTTAATTATATCGATTTTACTTTGAAAGATGGCGAGCAGCCAACTTGCTGGCTGAGCCAAGTTCCAGTCAAGAATGCTAAGACAACCCCCGAATCCCCTGTTATCTGAGGTGGGGTCTTCTTCTAGGAGGCGGCAAAGACGGCGAGCAGCCTCTAGGATTGGAGCCTAGCTTGTTCAGGGGGAATCATAAATCTGATTCTCGAGAGTTCCAGGATCGGACTTGTCTAGGGTCAACTATGGCCTGCCTATGACAGTGTTTTGTAATGAAATACCGCCGAATTGACAGCGATCGTATCAGAAGCAACCTTCGACCATATGCAAGGCTTGCATATGAAGGAGAAGCTGGCTGTATAAATCACGACTGAATCTAGGCGGTGCACGTGTATGATAGGAAGGTGTAGAGACTAGAGTTAAGCTGATGGCACTTGTTGTCCGCTTACCGGTAGTGAGCTCCCTGGTTTCAGTTAGTATTGCACGGGGGGACATGGAATTGGAAGAAGGTGGACAGCCCAGAGTTGGCTGGAAAACCATGTAACAATTCAAATCCAAAGGCCCAATTCGTCCCCAGCAATATACCGTATGATGGTAGTATGGTTCCTCATCCAAATATACGACATTTAAATTTCCATGGTAAATCCACTTCAACTGCCTAGGCTGCAGGCAGCAAAATTGCTGAAGCTATGTAACCAAGCTCAAATAGGCGACCAGACTCAGGGATATTGAAAAACTTCTTCACACTCCATGTATGCACCTCTGACTTATTACAATGCGCCCCCTATATTCAGAGGATGTACAGCACATATACGGACATATGTACCACACCCCTGAACCTGTTGAGTCTCTTGTTTGCTGGGCAGTCTGTCTGTCAGTCTGTCTGGCAGTCAGTCTTTCTGTCAGTCTGTCTCGAGTGTATCGGAACACCTGACCGAATTTCAGTTCCCTGTCCATAAGTATACACCTCGGATCGAGCTGGTGCATATTTTGGATAACATAAGTGGATGGTTGGGTTTGCAGTTGGATTCTAGGGGATACACACGTTACATAAGAGAAAGCACATCAAGCAAATTTAATTTGTCACTACAGCATAAACTCAGGGCCCCCGTCGGTAAATTTTGTTTGGGGTTCAGTTCATCAGTGCTTTTCGTTTTCGCCCATCTTAATATCATGGTTGGACAAGTCCCTTTAGCCTACCCCTGGTCTGTAATAACATAGAGAGCAAGTGCAATTCCATAAGATAGACCTTACGGAACACAAAAGACCAAAAGACAGGATCTTGGACACGAAACTTATCATGCATCAGCGTCCTCAAGCTTCATTTCACCACCATCTTCGGGATCCTGTAGAGCAGAGTGGAATAAGAGTAGGTGGAATAAGAAAATGGCAGGCCAGCAAGCACTTAGCATTGTGGTGAACAAGCCAACTCAGCACTGTGGTGGACAAAATATGTTAGCATTAATCCCCTTATGACCCTCCTGACCAGCTGATCCTATTACCAGAGATTTTTGTCCCGCTACCAATAGCAATCGCTACTAGGGACCCTGTTTTGGCCCAATCTTCCACTACTTTTATCTCGGCCCCGCCCCCATGCCGCCTACCCAAGTCGGTACCAGGAGCCCAACCTTGAAAGACACCAAATCCCTGATTGCTACCCGAACAACCCCTTTCTCGGTCGAAACAAGCTCAGGCTAGTACTTAGCTTGAAAGGCGACGAGTGATATCCATGAATGCAACAAACAGATAAGACTAGAGTTGTCAATATCGCACTGGTCCCCCGAACTAATGCACGATATGGATATAGATATACATGTAGAGATCCTGTCCTTAAAGCCAGTCATGAAGGGCGCTCGGAGGTGCGTCCAGAATGAAATGAAATAAATTCTGAATTCAATTGATTTTAATGTAATTTAATTTATTTATTTAATGCTTTGTTATTTAATTCGATTTTATTCCATTCAATTAAATTTAATCAACGTGGTTTGAATGCACCTAATTGCTCAAACTGTTATGAATTCGTATCGGATTTAATTTAATTTGATGTTATTGAATTTCATTGAATCGATTGATGCTTCAGCATTGTTACTATAATGTGACGAAAATGGGAGTTTTTTAAGGGTTGTTGATTTTTTAGCAGTATTGAACGTTTCTGTAATGTAATGCATGTATGTAGATTGGCATTGTTTTTAAGAATTTGATGCAAGAAATATGAGACCAATCAGGTGTCTGGTTGATTTTATGGATTTTGTAGAAGGTACTGCATGTTTCGGCCCAGCCCAGACGTGAGCGGTATGTCCCGTCCTCCTGACCTGTTTTTTGCCCAGCGGCATGTGGCGAGGCATGCCCCTGCCCCACGCACGGCCCTGAGGTGGGCTAATTATAGCACAAGTGCCCTAGGGGATGTTTCGTCCATTGTGATGCTTGCATGCATCGCCTCGATTTTTTTGCCACAATTCTGCTCCCAAACCTATGTTTACTCACATGTTTAAAAGGCTCAAATTTGAAAGGTTAGCTTAAAACACCCTTAAATCAAATTGTTAACCGTTAATAGTAGCTGTTTGGCCCAACCTGAGCTCCTTTTCGTGAATTGCGATGCTCGTATTTAGTCAGAACACAACATAGAAGCTGACATTTATCTCAGGGCTCAATAGGTTTTGTAAGCTGGTGGGGGATTGCCCCTTGGCAAACCAGTTACGCCCCGTTGCGCATGCGGAATTGGATCTAATAACAGGGAATCTGGTTGCGTGCAACTAAGTGGCGGGACTGTGCGCGCAACCTTGTCCTAGGACTTTATGGCTGAGAACATGAACTATAGTTTAGTACAGTAATTGCGCGAATATTTTTGTGGCTGGCCCGAGTGCAAGCAAACAGGCTGCCCCCCCCAACCTCACGCCTCTGAAGGCGTACTATTTGTTTATTTTATCTGATTGTATACATGTTTTTTCTGACAACGCCTTGCCATTCCGTCGCTGCATAGTAACACATTGGTTTGGCTAAACTAGTCAGAGATGGCCACTGAATCCCCCGGGCTCCGCAGGTTTGGGGAGCAGCACGTTGCACTGGGGTCGCTAGATTTGCCATGCGTCGCACGTAAAAAAAAACAGTGGGGGTAGAGGATGAGTTGTGGACAAAAACCCTTGATCAATAAGTTAGGTTGAACTGTGCAACACTTGTCAAAATAAGATAATTGCTGGTGCCAAACATGGACATAGTGGTACGCAACAGGAAGGTCAAGCGGTTCAATCTCTAGGTTCCCCTGTCTGGCTTTTCAACATAGGGCACCTTGAAGCTGGCACAATCAATGGTACAGAACTGCTGGGATATTTGGGTGTAGCGCAACCGCTGGCTCAGGAAGCTGTCAAGAAGCTACTCACAAAACCGTAAAAGATAAGCCCTGGTTCAACTCTAGAGCCTAGAGACACGCTGGAGACATGGAAGTCTCATAGATACACCCTAGCAAGGGAAGGTGTGAGGGTGGATTAATGCTTCACTATAAACTTTACACCCAGACATACTCACCGCCATGTCCGAGGTCCAGAGAGTCAGGTTGTCCCTCAGTAGCTGCATGATCAGGGTGCTGTCCTTGTAAGAATCCTCACCAAGGGAATCAAGCTCAGCGATAGCCCCATCGAAAGCCTGGCACAGAAGAAGTGGCGGCGGAGGATAATAGGTGGTGGTGATGGAGGATAGGTCAAGAGTCGAGTTTTCAAACTATATTATCCGCAAAGTATGCTTCCTTGGTGGATGGGGCGGATGCGTTTGTGTGTGTGTGTGTGTGTGTGTGTGTGTGTGTGTGTGTGTGTGTGTGTGTGTGTTTGTGTGGTGGTGGTGGTGGGGGGGGGGGGGGGGGGGGGCACACATGTCCAGAGGATTTCCTTGGGAATTGCATGGGGGACTTGGAACTGGAGGCCGGTGAGAAGCCCAAGAGTTGGCTGATAAAACATGTAACAATCAAATTCAATACGAGAGTTGCGTGGTCAGAATGTCAATGGACGAGGGGACTCGTTTCGGCGTTCTCTCCATTCGTTGTCATGCCTAGTCACTTTAATGACCATTAAAACAGATTCTTGTATTCGCCAACATATCGTTTGGTAAGCAAGAAAGTAATAATTTCAACATCTAGTTTGGCCAGTGATCATTTCAACATCTCGTGCGGAACAAAGGTGATGATTTCAACATCTAGTTCTGCAAGTGATCATTTCAACATCAACTTCAGCAAGTGATCATTTCAACATCTAGTTTGGCAAGTGACAATTTCAACATGTAGTTCAGCAAGTGATCATTTCAACACCTAGTTCAGTACAAAGGTGGTCATTTCAACATCTAGTTCAGCACGTGATCATTACAACATCTCTTTCAGCAAGTGATCACTTCAACATCTAGTTCAGAACTAAGGTGATAATTTCAGTGCTCCAAACCCCAAATCACCAGATGCACTGGATGTGATAATAACAACAGCAGATTAATGGTCTCTCAGGCCACTGAGTTCAAAAAGATGGAGCATGCACCCAAAACAGTGTGCTAAATCAGTCTATCACCAAACGATTTGTTGCATTCGTTCCATGCACTTAGTGACCAACAGCTAGCACCATTAGTCCATCACCCACGTTGCAGTTCTCCTACCTGTTTGGCCAAGTGGCAAGCACGCTCAGGAGAGTTGAGAATCTCATAGTAGAAGACTGAGAAGTTCAATGCCAGGCCCAGTCTGATGGGATGTGTGGGAGGGAGATCCACCAAGGCAATGTCCTGATGCATGGGAGAGAAGTTGGAGCCTCAGATTGAGAGGGGGTGCATGGAATCGAAAGTGCTCTTGGCCCTACCTGAGCTGCCTTGTAGGCCAGAAGGGTGTGCTCGGCAGCATCCTTGCGGTCCTGTCCAGTCTTGAATTCGGCCAGGTATCGGTGATAGTCACCCTTCATCTTCAGGTAAAAGACTTTAGACTCGCCAGTAGATGAGTTCTGGATGAGATACGTATCCAGGAGGTCAAGGATGCTCTGGCAGATCTCGGTTAGCTCATTCTCAACCTGCAAAGAATTTCCGATGCCAGGTTGATCGTCCAGAAATCATTGTTGGCAACACAGGAGCAGACACGAACGGCAAATCTCTACCTGCGAGCGGTAAGTGCGGATACTCTGGACGTGCTCTTCGTTACCCTTGCTCTCCTCCTTCTGCTCTATGCTGGAGACAATCCTCCACGAAGCACGCCGGGCTCCGATCACGTTCTTATAGGCTACAGAGAGCAAGTTGCGCTCCTCGACGCTCAACTCCTGCTTGTCAACGAGCTTGGCGACCTTCTTCATCTCCTCGACCATTTCGTCATATCGCTCAGCTTGTTCGGCCTACATCATTGAGGACACCAGAATGATTAGACAACACCGATGGCAATTACAAATCAACAAAATTAACAAAATACTTACGAGCTTCGCCATGTAAACACAGTCCTCCCGCTCTGTGACGTCGGACATTTCCAAAGCGATCAACTAAATAGATGCCTATGGATTAAAAGAAGGTCTCGACGGAGATGGTCGCTGAAGAAGTGAACCCCTAATATGCTCTGACCGATGGGAGATAGCACATGAGTTAAGCCACCGATACATCCCATGTGTGTGGTCTGGTGTGTGGTACTGCGAGGTACATGGCCATCGCTGGAGTGTCAGTTCTGTTCGCTGAAGTTAGGTGGCTTTGCTCCAGCGTGGAAAGCTGAAACCTGTTAACTCTCCGCTCGTCTTGTGCGTGGATCAGAATGCTGGTTCCTCTGTCGAGCATTACTATGTAAGCTTCCGGTAGTCGGCTATTACCTCCCGTATCTGGAAAGTGTGCAGGATTGGCCCAGTCAGAGCTTCTATCTCCATATAGTTTTGCACAGTTCTGCACAGTTCTGCACAGTTCTGCACAATTGAAAGGAACAAGCTCCCCAAGAACTGTAATATTGGACAAATGTCGAAATATGAGCCCTTTCTTTCTTAGAAACACTTCTATATCTCAACGCTTCCTTTCAGTACCATGTGAATGCGTATGACAAGTACCCCCTTGCATCCTCTGAGCGCCATATCCATTCAAAATGCTACCCTCTGAGGATGCTATAGAGCTGAATTCCGTTGAGGTGGACAATGCGGATAAGGTGTATGAATCAACTGATAATGTGGGCATGAGGATTGAAACTGGGCTTTACTTGGGACCTTCTGCAGCAGAGCAATGCTTTGAAATGCTGAGAGACGTTGGCATAACTCACATTCTCCAGGTATTGTGTGCACATCGTGGTCTTATTTCAGAAACAATAGTCGCACTGCATATACCTCAAGCACCAGTGCTGCCTTGAATGCAGGTGGCTGATAGCGCATGTCCATCCCATCCTGATTCCTTCAACTATATGCAAGTCAGGGTGCAGGACCTTCCATCTGAGGATCTTTTGGCTCATTTCCCAACCTGCTTTGCCTTCATTGATGACGCCATTGATCATGGAGGTGATGTTTATTTTTTGTTGTCACTGTCCAGGGGTAGACCAAATAGGCTAAAAGGGCTTGCCCATGGGGGGGGTGTATATGGGGGTGGTGTATGGATGAATATGGAGGTTGTGTATATGGGATCCTTGTGTTTTTTCATTCTGATCAGAACGACTTCGTGCACCAGGGACAGCCTTTATCAATAATGCCCTCCTTGGCAAAACAAATATGAATACATAGATAGTACACCTTATTACGCTCATTACGAGGCGTCAGGTTAAGGGGCCAGCCCGTTTGCTTGCACTGGGGCCAACCACAACAAAACTACTGTGTGTCCTGCGTCAAGTTGGCAAGTTCAATCTGATTGAATGTATGTCTGTATGTATGTTGCAGTTAAGTTAGTTATGTTGGGTAGGCCAGATAGGCTTAAGGGGTGTGCCAACCGTGACAGGAAGGGCTAAAAAGAAAAAGCATTGATGAACTGAACCCCCAACAATCGTTTTACCAACGGGAGACCTAAGTTTGTGCTACAGCAGGCTACAGTGATTATTTAATCTGATGGAATGAAATAATGGGCTAGCTTTCTTTGAACAAGAGTCTCATAGCTTTTCTTTTACTACTAGCAGTAGCTTTTAGGCAGCTCCCCTGGCTTGCTACCCAGCCAAACATATAGAAACTTAGTGCATCTGGAAGCTGACAGATTTGTTTCCATAACTGTTGAAATTGGAAGGCATAACAGATTGGCTGGCTCAGGGAGCTGCCTAGCAGCTGCTGCTCTAAGCTGAAAAGATAAGTCCTATGCAGCGACGCAAACGATGTGGGAAATTGGCGGAGTGTGTTGGCAACAGAACAACAGGTGGCAACAGAAATGGAGCTGACCGAAGCCAGGTAGTTATGAGACAGTTGGCTGACGTGTCAGGCTTCGTCTCGGTCGTCGGATGCACAGACGGACAAATGGGTAACCCTGGGGGTTCCCGGCCCCCAGAAGGGGGAGCTCCGCCAAAGCTATGAAGAGGCAGCAGTTTCATCAGTTTCAGGAGTTATGTAGATACTTGGTGAGAAATATAAACATGAGCAAATCGATTTGGAGTCATAACATTGGAGGTCAGGAGATAGCTTATCACGTCATTGCACTTAGGAAGGGATCACCCTTGCCAGCGTGTCAAGAGCCATGTAAAAGCGTTTAACCCCACAAGAGATCTACAGAGAATGCAAATTTACGAGTGTAACATTGCTGTCTAATAAAAATAGCTTATTTGTATAGCCCTAGACAAGGATATATCTCGATTAGGCTCACTTTCACCTATTTGGATATGTTACTAAAAGGATAGCTGTTTGATGCTGTATACATCATGCATACTATACAAGCAACTAGCCCTTCTTATCATGTATTGTGCTGATGTAGGGTTTAGATCTTTGTGTGTTTATGTGGATGGATGGGCGGATGGGCAGGTGGATGGATACGAGAGAAAGAGAAAGGTATTGTATGTGGTGTTACACTTATTCTGGTGGAATTGAAAGAAAGAAAAAATGAGCATTGCACTCGCCATCATTCTTTTCCAGATGATCTCCATGCTTTTGTCGGCCACAGCGAGAGTACTTGTGCACTGCAGAGAAGGAGCATTGCACTCACCATCATTATATTTTACTCTGGGGGAGGAGCCTTGCAGTCACCACCATTATTTTCCTGATGAGCTCCATACTTTTGTCGGCCACAGGGAGAGTACTTGTGCACTGCAGAGAAGGAGTATCTCGTTCTGCTACTGTCTGCATTGGATACCTCATGAAAAAGCATGGTATTGGATATGACTCAGCTTTCAGACGCATACATGCGGTAAGCAAGCTGATAAAATCATATTTCATTGTGTTCTTCAATTTTTGTCCACCAGATGTGCTAACTGTTACAGCCCCCCCCCCCTTCAAATTGTGGCTTTCGGGATGTACTAAACTGTTACAGCCCCCACCCCACCCCCCCCACCCCTTCAAATTGTGGCTTTCGGGATGTACTAACTGTTACAGCCCCCCCCCCCCCCACCCTTCAAATTGTGGCTTTCGGATGTACTAACTGTTACAGCCCCCCCCCACCCCCCACCCCTTCAAATTGTGGCTTTCGGGATGTACTAACTGTTACAGCCCCCCACCCACCCACCCACCCCATACCCCCCCATGTTTTTGCAACCAGGATGTGCTAACTGTTACAGCCCCCCACCCCACACCACCCCACCCCCCATACCCTCAAATTGTGGCTACCAGGATGTGTTAACTGTTACAGCCCCTCCCCCCTTCAAATTGTGGCTACCGGGATGTGTTAACTGTTACAGCCCCCTCCCCCCACCCCCCCTCATATTTTGGCTACCAGGATGTGCTAACTGTTACAGCCCCCACCCACCCTTCAAATTGTGGCTACCAGGATTTGCTAAGTTTTACATCCCCACCCACCCACCCACCCTTCAAATGTTGGCTACCAGGATGTGCTAACTTCTAAGGATCTATCCTACAAGAACTTGGATATATTTTACATGTATCATATGTCCAAGGTTGTGCATATTTATCTGGCTTAGTTCCTTTTCTACTCATGTCTTGTATGTATGTATGTTTGTTTATTGAAGTCCGGGGGTATGCCAAATAGGCTAAATAGACTTGCCCAACTGTGACAGGAGGGGCTACAAAGAAAAAAACATTGATGAACTGAACCATCGTTTTACCGACGGGGCCCTCATGTCTTGAGGACTCGAATGGCATGTGCAATCAAAATGTCCTTTGCCCTGCTTCTGAATAATCTCCTTCTTTGTTGCCCATCTGATGCAAATTTGCTTGACTTTGACGTTGACTTGAACTTGGATTTGGTTACACATGGCTCGAGCCAGAATTGGGGCTGCTCCACGACTTCGGCAGAAACATATATAACCAGGAAGAAAAGCTATACTGGCTTATGTCATTCTGTGCATTGTCAATGTATGTGCTGAGAGTTCCATTTGGATCCTGCAATGCTGTTGCTTCCAGGTTCGTCCATGGATAATGCCAAATTCAGGCTTTCAAAGGCAACTGCGGAAATTTGAAAGCATTCAATGCAGCGTCGAGGGAAATGGCACGGTCGCCCACCAGACATGTCCATGAAGCATCACAATAGTGTAACTGGTCCGCCACAATCAGATTGTCCAACAAATGAGATGCGTCAAATTGATCCATATCAGGGTTGTTCAGGGGGTCTCAAAAATATGCATCGTGAGATGCAACCGGTTTCAAAATGTGTGTCTGCGTCGCACCCAGACCCTCAGAGATGCAACGGACTCTCTAGTCTTGGTCGTCCGCACTGCATAAATGAATCTTCGATTTGAATTTGAATTGGTGCATGGTTTTCCAGTCCACTCTGGGCGGCTCGCCGTCAGCCAATTCAAAATCCCTCCATGAAATACACACGGAAAGCAGGGAGCGCACCGAGCAGAGTAGACTGACTGACAGACAGACAGACAGACAGAGACTGGAACTTCAAGCCATTTAGGGTGCGTGCATCAGTACATGTTAACATAATTGTCACATTCAACTGAGTTTGTTGGGGAGGCTGACCTATTGAGGACGACTTATGGTGCGATACTCGGAACTGTTTGTACCGGTATATACCTGGAGCCGGGCATGTTTCTTGAGCAACTACCTTTTGATCAGCACATTAGTACATGACTCTGCAACATAAATCTGTATATTCTATTGTTGCAGTTCAATCCCTAGTGTTTTGTGTTTCTCTATCTTACAACTAAAAAAGAAAAATGTGATCGTACACAAAATTAAATTATCATTGTACCATGAAACCAGCCCCCCCAGCTAAAAATGATTATTTGGGGTTCATTCCATCATTTTTTCGTATGAGCCCCTACTGATATCATGGTTGGACAAGTCTCTTTAACCTTTTTGGCAACCCCTGAACTGTAACAACGTACTTTACACATACAATGCATGTGGTCCGTCGGTACTCATGTACTGGTACTCCTATAAGAACCTACTTGAGCTCGTGTGTGCTACACTACGCAAGTGTGCAGGTAGCATGCATTCGTGTATAAATGTTACACTCCAGTACGGTACATGTGCATTTATATATATCATACTAGTACGGTAGCCCGTGTGGCCGGTGGCCACACCTACTCTCACGAAGACCCCCCCCCACCCACCCCACCCACACACCCCTCCAATCATAGTACGTTGCCCGTTTGGCCTTTGGCCACACCTATTTGGGGCTGGTTACATAATGGTTCACACTAGAAGCCCCCCCCCATTCACACACCACCACCACCAACCATTATCCGCCCCCTCCCCCCTTCTCTCCCGTTGGCCACACCTGTTTTGGGCTGGGTTGCAAAACGTTTTTTCTCTGCAGTGCATGCAACTTAAAAACATTGACGGACGCATATCCCTTGCGATGGTCTCCCTTGTGCCCCCACAAAGCACACAAACACCACCGTACTCCCCACCCCACCCACCCCCCCAGTTATCTCCACCCCCACCCCCACCCAACCATGTACCCCCGCCCACAAACATACTCCATTACTCTACCTGACATATTTCCTGACTCCATACCTTCCCCCACCCAAGCCATCCCACCAGCCCCCACCCTCTCCCCACTCTCATCCCTCCCCTCCCTCCTACAAGCACCCACCAGCACACACATACTCCATATCTGCCTCCCTCCACTTCAGCTGTGGGCTTTGCCATAGCTGAAAGGCAAACGGGACGAAGAGCATCGACAACGTTTGCGCATCATCCGACTCCGCTAAAAGCATCGGACCTGCTTCCCTGCCACCTCAGCTGTGATCGATAGTCGACCCCACTGAAAAAGCTGAACCTACGCAATCGCAACTGTACATAACTAAAGCTTCTTCTTAGCGAGCATGTATTCAGTTCGGCAGAAGAACAATCCTGTTCACCGCAACTGCTCCCGAAGTCAACTCGATCTGAGACTTGGAAACATCGCTAGGTTCATCCATTCAACTTTGCCGCGTGCTCGCTATAGCACAAAGCACAGCGACGACATGTTTATCGATGCAGTGGGAAGAAGTTGCAGTCAAGTTGCTGATTTGAGATGTTCGGTCAAGTTAGGGCGAGAATGCTCAGCGAGATTTTTCATTCGGTCAACTTTGATGCGTACTTGCTAAGGCACAACCACTATGAATAAAACAGCATTTTACGAACTTGCTAATTCTCGGACAGGTTTCGTAAAGTGAAAATCTACGAACCCCCCTCGTAATATGTCATGAGGACCCTTAGTAAAGTTTTGTCTATCATCTAAAGCATTTTACGAAGCCCAAATAGCAAATTACGAGGGGGGGTTCGTAGATCGAGAATCCCCATAGCCTGTTACGAAGCCTATGATCAATTTACGAACTGGATTCATCCCCAAAGCATTTTACGAAGCCTGTGTAGCAAATTACGAACTGGATTCATCCCAAATTGGTACGAATTCTCCCCAAATCACGGAGAATTCGGAACTTAGCTTCGTAAAACATAGTACCCTGTACCCAAAACCCATTAATTCCAAGTCAAGACTCACTGACTCACTGACTCACTAACTGATTGACTCACTGACTTACTAACTCAATGACTCACTAACTCACTTGCTCACTAGCTCCCTGAATGATTGACTCACTGTCTCACTGACTCTCTGGCTCACTGGCTCACTGACTGATTGACTCACTGACTCATTGACTCACTGACTCTCTAACTCACTGACTCACTGACCCACTGACTCTCTGACTCAATGACTCACTGACTCACTGGCTCACTGAATCACTGACTCACTGACTGATTGACTCACTGACTCTCTAACTCACTAACTCACTGACTGATTGACTCACTGACTCTCTAACTCACTGACTCTCTAACTCACGGACTCACTGACTGATTGACTCACCGACTCACTGACTCACTGACTCACTGACTCACTGACTCACTAAATGACTCATCGACTCACTGACTCACTGACTCACTGATTAGTTAGTCATGACTCACTGACTCACTGACTCACTAACTCACGGACTCACAGACTCATAGACTCACTGAATCACTGACTAATTGAGTCACTCACTCACTAACTGATTAAGGGCGCCTGGTGGCGCGTCCCGAATGAAATGAATTGAATCCTCAATTCAGTTTATTTTAATTAATTTTATTTTAATTGTATTGAATGTTGTTTTATTTTAATTCGATTTTATTCATTTTAATTTAATTCACGTGATTTGGATGCATGCAATTGCTTTATTTTTTGTCAATTCGAATAGGATTAAATTAAATTAAATTTGATGTAATTGAATTTCATTGAATCGATGGATGTTGCAGCTTTGTTGGCTAAAAAGTGACGAAAATGAGAGTTTTTGAAGGGTTGTTGGATTGTAAGCAGTGCTGAACGTTCATGCAATGCACATTTATAGATTGGCTTTAATTCTAAGAATTTGATACAAGAAAAATGAGACCAATCAGGAGTCTGGTTGATTTTAAGGAATTTTACAAGGTATTTCACGTTTGGGCCCAGCCCAGGCTTGCTCCTACCCCCGCCCGGTGTGCCCCCGCCCCTGCCCCTGCCCCCGCACACGCACACGCACACGCACGCACACGCACACGCAGTCACACACACGCACGGCCCTGGGGTGGGGTCCGTGGGCTTATTATAGGAACTGACTCACAGAATCACTGAATCACTGAATCAATGTCTCACTGACTGATTGACTCACTAACTCACTGACTCACTGACGCAATGACGCATTGACACACTGAATCACTACCTCACTAACTCACATACTCACTGACTCACTGACTCACTAACTCACATACTCACATACTCACTGACTTACAGACTCACTTACTCACAGACTCACTTACTCACTGACTTACTGAATCACTGACTGATTGAGTCACTCACTCACTGGCTCACTGACTCACTGGATCACTGAATCACTGTCTCACTGACACACTAACTCATTGTCTCACTGACTCACTGATTGATTGACTCACTGACTCATTGAGTCACTGACTCACCGACTGATTGACTCATTGACTCACTGACTCAATGACACATTGACACACTGACTCACTGATTCACTGACTCACTGACTCACTGACTCACTAACTTACAGGCTCACAGGCTCACTAACTCACAGACTCACTGAATCACTGACTGATTGAGTCACTCACTCACTGACTCACTGAATCATTGTCTCACTTACTCACTGACTCACTGACTCACTGATTGATTGACTCACTGACTCATTGAGTCACAGACTCACTAACTGATTGACTCACTGACTCATTGACTCAATGACTCAATGACTCAATGACATACTAACACACTGAATCACTGACTCATTGACTCACTGACTCACTGACTCACTAACTCACAGACTCACAGACTCACTGGCTCACTGAATAATTTAAGCACTGTCTCACAGACTCACTGACTGATTGTCTCACAGACTCACTGACTGATTGTCTCACGGACTCACTGATGATTGATTGACTCACTAACGCATTGAGTCACTGACTCACTTACTGATTGACTCACTGACTCACTGACTCAATGACACAATGACACACTGAGTCACTGACTCACTAACTCACTGACTTGCTGACTGCCCCTCCACACTACAGCTCTACATACGCTACAGCTAACTCCAGTCAAGCGAAGAAGCACATCCCCTAAACTCCGGTAACCAGCCCTATTAGATAACTGCCCTCTTGTTATATTTTTTTTGATAGCTATGCCTCTCTTTCTTGTAACTAACCGAACCCCCAAGCCCATCTTCCTTCCCATCTCTCTCCGCCTCCTGCACAATAACAATCATGGAAAGAGTTCAACACGGTCGGCCGACAGTATTGGCGTGGGTTACACCCCTAGGCAGGCACCAGGACATTATATTGGGTTATGACTTCCCAAGGCCTCAATGGTTCGATCACAGACTGTGCATGTGGTTAAATAATAATTATTCTGGACTATGCCAGAGGAAAATAGAAGAGAAAGAGTTTGGACAGAATTCGACACCGTCGAATGACAGGATTATTTAGCGTGGGTTACACCCCTGCTGGGCAGGCACCAGGACATAATATTGGGTTATGACTTCCAAGCCTCAATGTTTGATCATAGACTGTGCATGTAGTTAAATAATAATTATTATGAGCTATGGCCAAGAGGAAAAGAGAAGAGAAAGAGTTTGGAAAGAATTTGACAACGTCAGATGACAGGATTAATGTGGGTTACACTCCAGCTGGGCAGGCACTAGGACATAATCTTGGGTTTTGACTTCCCAAGGCCTCAATGGTTTGATCCCAGACTGTGCATGTGGTTAAATAATAATTATTCTGGGCTATGGCCAAGAAGAAAAGAGAAGAGAAAGAGTTTGGAAAGAATTTGACACCGTCGAATGACAGGATTATTTAGCGTTGGTTACACTCCTGCTGGGCAGGCACCAGGACATAATATTGGGTTATGATTTCCCAAGGCCTCAATGGTTCGATGTTAGACTGTGCATGTGGTTAAATAATAACTATTATGAGCTATGGCCAAGATGAGAAGAGAAGAGCAAGAGTTTGGACAGAATTCAACACCGTCGAATGACAGGATTATTTAGCATGGGTTCCACCCCTGCTGGGCAGGCACCAGGACATAATCTTAGGTTATGACTTCCCAAGGCCTCAATGGTTTGACCTCAGACTGTGCATGTGGTTAAATAATAATAATTATGAGCTATGGACAAGAGTGCGGAGGTGCCCGGTATTGTTCAAACCCAGGACACTGGGGGTCAGAGGGGGCGAAAGCGAAAAGAATAGAGAAAGAGTTTGGAGTCCGACACAGTAGGATGATAGGATTACCGACCAAATTTCCAAGAAGACACCCTCTAGATCTGCGAAATGGCAGACGATTGCGTGCGCCTTCTAAACAATGCTTCGCATCACTGAACCAAACCACTACTGCTGTACTCCTGCACAGAGCCGCTGTCTTCAACCATGCTACCTGATGGACCATATTCAATTCGTCGATTAGTACACAGCTTTACTTGGGCGAATGTCATGCTTTCAGGCAAGCAGATTGAGTGTTGCAATTGAGTGTTGCGGATGGAGAGGGAGGATTCGAATGCCGCAGGTAGTTGCGCAAGTTTGAAAGTCGAAGGTTTGAATCGCTGCTGGTCCTTTCTTGCCTGATTTCCTTGCAATCGTTTTTCTGACGCGAAACAATAATGCTAACGACCCGATCCAATGCTCATAATGTCCAGGCCAAGGTTGACAAGCAATCCATGACTCAGACGCCGAACACGCGGCTCAGCCGCTTGCTCGGTTGCTGCAACCTAGTCCACCTCCACATGCAGTGGTCGTACCTCCTCAAGGCCAACCTCCTGCACTCACACCTGCTGCTGTTGCCCTACCTCCTCCCCTCCCCCAACTTCCTGCACTCCCACCTGTTGCTGTCCATGATGCGCCCACCTGATGTGTTCATGTCTCGTATGCTGCACCAATGTGTCTTGTATGCTGCACCATTTGGCTTGTATGCAGCATGATTTGCCTTGCTGCACCATGTGTCTCGTATGCTCCACCATGTGTCGTGTATGCTGCTCCATCTGTCTTGTATGCTCACCATGTGTCTTGTACGCTGCACCATTTGTCTTGTACGTTGCACCGTATGTCTTGTATGCTGCACCATGTGTCATGTATGCTGCACCATCTGTCTTGTACGCTGCACCATGTGTCTTGTACGCTGCACCATTTGTCTTGTACGTTGCACCGTATGTCTTGTATGCTGCACCATCTGTCTTGTATGCTGCACCATGTGTCATGTATGCTGCACCATCTGTCTTGTACGCTGCACCATGTGTCTTGTACGCTGCACCATTTGTCTTGTACGTTGCACCATATGTCTTGTATGCTGCACAATCTGTCTTGTATGCTGCACCATGTGTCTTATATGCTGCACCATCTATCTGTCTCATCATCGTAATTGCTACCACGTGAATGCTTGCTCGCTTTCTTGCTTGCTGATTCGTTGATTGTCCAACTGGCTTGTGCTTGGTCAAGCAACTTATAATCTTCTAACTCCACCTCCTTCCTTCCATGCTGCTGCAGTTCCAGCAGGCAGTGACTTCCGCATATTGCGACATGGTGGAGAAGGAGCAAGTCATCAGCATGCAGGGATGAGTAGAGGAACAAGATCAAGAAGCCTTATGAGGACACTGGTCTTGCTGCTGGTCACTGCTGCTGGTCACTCATAATATAATAGTAGCTTGGCTATACTAGCCAGTCGGGGTGGCAGGGGGGGGGGGCAGGGGCAGAAGACATACTAGATAGCTAGTCAGAGCTCATCAGGGTAACCTGGCTGGTACTTATTATTTTAGTAGTCAGAGCACAGGGTACTCATATTTCTGATGAGTACCATTTTTCTAGGCCCAATTCATGGGTACAATTTCCCCCACAAATGAGGAGAATTTGTAAATGGCCAAATTATAATAGCTATTGTTCATTATCACTTTTTTGAATTCGAATTTTTCAGTCTTAAAAATCTCTGTAAATAAAACATTGCAATCCATCTATACATCTCGTATGATCCGAAGTCTCCAGTGCAAGCACTGCCTGGAAAAAAAACCGGGACCCAAACCGGGAAATACCCAGAACCTAACCTAGCCCGGAGCCCAGGTCCCGAATTTACAGAATAAGAAAAGGGTCGGTTCAGTATTAAATACTACAATCCGGGACCAAATTCCCTGTACAATCCGGGACCAAATTCCCTGTATTCAAGGAGGGTTATTCCACGAAGGGTGCCCGGTATTTTATGAACCAGCACCATTTAGTTTACGAACTATCAAATCCTAGTTTGTAATAAAAAGTGCCGGAATTTTACGAACCAGCTCCATTCAGTTTACGAACCATCAAATCCTAGTTCGTAAACCTAAACTTACGATGGGGTGTCCGCTTTTTACGAAGTAGAGCCCAACATTTTACGAGGGGGGTTCGTAGAATTTTCCAAGCCAAATTCTAGTTCGTAAAATGCTGTTTTATTCATTGTGAATGCGGAGCGACATGTTTCTCAATGCAGTGGGAAGAATTTGCAGTCAAGTTAGTGACATGGGATGTATGCGATTCGGACATTTCTGACAGGTCAGCTGACTCACCACGTCACCTCCCGTTGTGCGTAGCGACAGGTCTCTTGACGCGAGGGAAAGGTCTTGCAGAGATGCAGGGGGAAAAGCTTGTAGGAAGACGAACTGTGGCGCTACCTAAATCAGGTGGATGAACTCAGGCGAAAAGGAGAAATCGGGCGGGATGCGCAACCGGTAGAATACGCAGGAGGCGAAGGTTGCATAAGGCAGAATTCGCAGGAGGCCAATCAGGCAGAAGTTGAAGCAGGAGGGATTAAAAGCGGGAATTGGCTGAGCGGGAATTGGCTGGGCGAGAAGTCGGTTAAGTCGGTTACGCGATGACACCACCACGACCACCACGACCACGACCATGATTTCTTTATATATATATATAGATGTTCCACCACGGTACACTACGCTAGTGTGCAAGTATCATGCATGTATTGTTGACGATAAGTGTGCTCCAAGCCACTTTTTGGCGTTAGCTACGCTGAGTTGCTAAGGGCCGTGCCGGGAAATGGCCCGTGAATGTTTAACCAACCCTGCAGGTGTTTTCCCAAATTTGAGTATCTGAGTGTGTGTCATCCCTGACAGCACATGTGTTGTCGCCGCAAGGCAACTGCTTCGCTACTCTGTTAGACGTTGTGCATTATGTTGCATCTTGATGACGGTGGAAGTTGTGTTCTATAAGTTAAGTTCTAGTCATAGTTTCTGTAACAAACAATTATCAACAAAGCGATCAGTCCCGGTATGCTCTGCTAGCGTCTCCATCCGACTTCTCCTTTAACATGCATGTATAAATGGTACACTTCAGTACGGTACATATGCATTTGTATGAGTAATACTATACTACGGTACACTACGCAAGTGTGCAGGCATCATGCATGCACGTATATGAGTCACAATCTAGGAGCACTCCAGGATTCACTCAATTTTGACAAGGCTCACGTTTCACTGCTCACCGTGTATTGTTCTGCCAATTCAAATATATGTTACAGTCTAGGGGGGTAGCCTATTGGTAATGTTTAGGGTTTATTAGCAAAATTGTTCATAATCGTGGATATCTACGACAGGGTATTCTTGAAGGTGCTACATGCAGCACAAGTGCTAAGTTATGCTATTATGTACCTTCATGTTTCGGGAGTGCTATGTAAGAGTCATCTGGGCTTGCTTGCTTGCTTGCTTGCTTGCTTGCTTACTTGCTTGCTTGCTTGCTTGCTTGCTTGCTTGCTGTGGGTGGCCCAAATCGGTGCTAGTACCACCCCAAGAGTTTGCTAGGAGCTAAATAATGCTGCGTCAAGTCAATGGTTTCTTTCAGGTTTGTTCAAAACGTTACATTTTCACATATCTGATATCTCACGTAGGGACCGCCATATCATATGATGTTGACTAAAGGCGAGTATGATATCATATGATATCATACAAATTGCATCATATGATATTGCATATGAATGGTAGCTTTAGCCTAGGCAGACTGCCGGCATCAGATGATATAATTTGAAATTGTACGATGACATGATATCATATGATATCATATTGCCTATCCCTACTAACACGTAGTATTTGGAGGGTCTGTTAAGCTGGAAACGTAGATCTTACCCCACGAGACGTAGATTATGGCCTCGTGAAAATAAAATGTTGACACTAGTTACTTTTGGAAACGTGAATTTTGAAGTACCCTTCACTTAAAAACTTGAACTTGAACTTGGTTATACTTGAACAACCCTTAACGGTGCTGGTTCATTCCCTTCAAAAGTACCAAGGTCCACAACTTCAGGGTATGTATGTATGTATGTCCAGGGGTATGCCAAATAGGCTAAAGGGACTTGCCCAACCGTGATGGGAAGGGCTAAACAGAAAAAGGCATTGGTGAACTTACCCCCAAACAATCAGTTTACCGTCGGGGATACTGAGTTCGTGCTACAGTGACCATTTAATTCTACAATGTAGGACAAGGGCATGATTTGGCAGCGCCAGTTGCCTTTCCATGCATTTTCCTTCGTTGCCAGAACTGATTGTCTGTATGTTTGATGTCTGTAAAAAAACTTAGCGCACCGTATTTGTTTCATATGGGGCGAATGTATAGTTGGGAGAGTTTAATTGATCTGCGCAATGGCGAACATACACAAGCACACTTAATGATGCGGCGAAACAGCTTTTTTCTGTCCTAGTCGACCTGTAGCTTAACACACGCTGCAGCGCTGCGGAAACGTGGGACCAAGCGCTGCGGTGGCGGATTCCCCTTGCTAGAAAGAGACAAGATTCCTCGATCATTTGCACCGCGAGTCTGAGCCAACGGGCAAAAAATCCCACCCAAATTTCCCACAAAAAATGCCCTGTACCTATCTCTAGGCTTTGGTTGCTAACATGCATTCCGCCCTGCTTTCGTGTCTGCTAGTATGCAGCGCGATGTATAGTGCCTCGGCGCTGGTCAGAATCCGAGGCTTGGATCCTTCTTTGGCGCATTCTTACTCCAACATGCATGGTATCTTCAACTGCTTGGACCACTCAAAGAAAATTCCTTACAGCCAAGTCAATGATAACTACTGCGATTGCCCGGATGGTTCAGATGAACCAGGTAGCGTAAGGGGTTTCGTCAAGGCATGGTGATCTATTTTGTTCACGTGAGCAGTATTCTGGGTCAATCTACCCCCCAAACCCCATACCCTTCAAACCACATCACGAATAAGGCAGACATAACAGGACAAAACAGGCATTAAGGCACAGATGAGCATTGCATAGCATGGCGCCATGAAAGACATAAAACAAGATAGCACTGGGAGCACCTTTTCACGTTATCTTGCACGGACAAACCAGGACAACCCCCCCTCCCCCCCCACCCCCTTACCGCTCCATACCCCCCCCATACCCATACGCTCATATCCAAACACCCATACCCACCCATCTTTACCCATCCATACCACCCATACACACCCTTACACCCACCCACCAACCCACCCACCCATGCACCCAAACAAACTAGACTGGACTGAACACCACTGCCAACACAACACAGGGACATCAGCGTGTGCAAACGGAATCTTCTTCTGTTTAAATCGGGGATACGTACCCATCACTTTATCTGCTTCATTCGTGGACGATGGCATTTGTGGTAAGTCTGTGTCAGGTTAAATCGTGTTAAGTTGAGGTTAGGTTAAGTTGGGTTAAGTCGGGTTAAGTTGTGGTTAAGTTGGGTTAAGTCGGGTTAAGTTGTGGTAAGTGAGTTCGGGGTAAGTCTGTGTCGCAGGCACTTTTTAGACTAGGCTCCTGTCTAAGCACGCACAAGGAGTTATGACCAGGGACCGGCATATCATATGATATTGTATGTAAATGGTAAATTTAGCCTAGTCAGGCTGCCGTCATCACATGAAATCAAATGATATCATATTGCCGATCCCCATGATATGATGACATGGTATCGTATTGCGTTTCCCTAGATATGAGCCAAAGAGCTTTAAGAGTTTAAAGGTTGGGTTGGCTACTTGACATACCCAATGTGAATGTGTATGTATGTTATAGAACATTGGTACACCAAATCGCTTTGAGGATGCAGGGTCGGGGGTTCGATTCCCCCTACGGCCGCCCTGAGCGTTGCAGGTCGGTGTCAACCGCGATGGTAGCTTGTCCAGTTGAGGTAGAAGACCACTCTCTACCCGCGTACAACGGGTTCCCTTAATACCAAGCCCCATCAGGCGTTATCATTACCTTTCTAGAACAGGGCAAGCCACTTAAGCTTCAGGGGCTGGCCCAACCTAAACAAGTTCTATGCAGCGTCGCCTGCGACGCTAAAAAATGGCGGAGAGTGATCGCGAGGTAGGGACAGGTGGCAACGGAAGCGAGTTAGTTACGAGTCCGTTGGATGACGTGTCAGGCTTCAAGACATTTTCCGGTCAAACGGACAAATGGGTAACCCTGGGGGCTCCCGCCCCCTTGAAGAGGGGGCTCCGCCAAAAAATCAAGATAAACTCTAGGAGAAGACCCTAAGAGCTTGCATCATATTATTTTGTACATAATGGTAACTTTAGCCTCGTCAGACTGCCGGCATCATATGATATCAAATGTTGAAATGATATTATATTGCCGTTCCCAATATATGACCCAAGTGGCTTGTAATTGATTTTGAGATCAGGCTCCTGTCCGAGTGTGGGTGGGATGAGGATATGACCCAAAAGTGGTGGCATGATATAATATTGCCGTTCCCTGTATATGACCCAAAGATCATGGCATGATCTCATATTGCTGTTCCCTAGATATGACCCAAAGATCATGACATGATGTCATATTGCTGTTCCCTAGATATGACCCAAAGATCATGACATGATGTCATATTGCTGTTCCCTAGATATGACCTGATGAGCTTTCAATTGCTTTTGAGACTAAGCTCCTGTCTGAGTGTGTGTGAGATGAAGATATGAACCAAAAGTGATGGCATGATTTAATATTGCCGTTCCCTGTATATGACCCAAAGATCATGACATGATGTCATATTGCTGTTCCCTAGATATGACCCAAAGGTCATATTGCCGTTCCCTAGATATCACCCAGAGATGATGACATGATATAATATTGCCGTTCCCTGTATATGACCCAAAGATCATGACATGATGCCATATTGCTGTTCCCTAGATATGACCCAAAGGTCATATTGCCGTTCCCTAGATATCACCCAGAGATGATGACATGATATAATATTGCCGTTCCCTGTACATGACCTGATGAGCTTGCAATTGCTTTTGAGACCAAGCTCCTGTCCGATTGTGGGTGGGATGAGGATATGACCCAAAGATGATGACATTATATTAGACTGCCGCTCCCTAGAAATGACCCCAAGAGCTTGTAATTACTTTTGAGACTAAGCTCCTGTCTGAGTGTGGGTGTGATGAAGATATGACCCAAACGTGGTGGCATGATATCATATTGCCGTTCCCTAGATATGACCCAACGTGCTTGCAATCCTTCTTTAACTTAAACTTAATAACATGGCTCCAGCCAGCAATTTGTCTACACATAGTAACCAGGGAAAATGTTAACGTGAACAAATCCTTTGCAACCCTACTTTAAGTTGACCTTAATAACATGGCTCCAGCCAGCAATTTGGCTAAACAGATTTACCAGGGAAAATGTAAATGTGAACACATCCTTAGCAATCCGACTATAACTTAATAACATGGCTCCAGCCAGCAATTTGGCTAAATATAATTAACAGGGAAAATGTAAACGTGAACAAATCCCTGCAATCCTATAGACTGCTGTGATGGAGCTGACGAAGCCCCTGGAAAGTGTCGGAATTCGTGTCTGGACAAGAGCTTGGTGTTCAGGGAGGAGCTGCGTAATGATGTACTGATCATGCGCCAAGCTCTAGTGGAGAAGACGAAGCAAGTGGGTTTGTCAGGCGCCAGGCGAGCGCAGTGGGTTGACAGACTGTCCAAGATAGACGCTGAAGTTGAAGAGAAGAGGGTGAAGCTTATTTCTGCTTTTGGTGAGTGCTCACAAATCAGCCTTGTGTAATCCATTCGCTTTCTTTTATACTGATCCCTGGTTCAAGAGTTCAGGCCTAGTGTGCTTGTGTGCACGTGGAAATTATGTTACTGGTAGCGCCTTTTGTGCATTTTTGCATTTACCGGCATTGAGGGTTTTAGACTGTTACAGGAACTTTTGGCGCGAAATAGAAGCTCCCTTGAGAAAAATCATATAATGTATATGACGTACACTTGATGTACAGAACAATATTTCATTCAGAGGCTCAAGTTTGTTATACCCAAGTTTGTTATACGTGCAGAGTCACAGGCAAGAGTGGAGGAGAGTTTCAGGCAGCAGGCCACACCTCCAGCCGCCATTCAAGACAGGACTCCTGAAGCTACACCGGAGGCGGAGACTGCTGAAGACACACCCTCGGTGGGGTCCAGTGAACAACAGGTACGAGCTATTTTGTTTTCTCCCTGCAACCAGTAGCGATCCACAACTGGGACCCTGTTTTTGCCAAACCTTCCACTATGGTGAGACTCAAATCTCGGTCCTGCCCCCCAACCCCCCCCGATCCGGCCCTTTGGGCCGCTTACCCAAATCGCTACCAGGAGTCCAACCTTGAAAGATACCAAATCCCTGATCCCTACCTGAAGACCCCCTTTTGAGAGTGGAAAAAGCTATGCAACAGCTTTGGGTATCCAGGCTTTGCGGGTGTCTTTTTTTTACGTGATTTACTTAGGCAGGCTCCCAAATCTTACGTGATGTACTGATGTCACGTAAAAATGTACGTTTTGTAGTGCACTGCCAGAATCAGAGAATCAGAAGATGAAGAGAGCAGCACAGAAGCATGAACTGTAATTTGAATTTGAACTTGAATTTTTACATGGTTTTTCAGCCAACTCTGGACTGCTCACTGTCTTCCAATTTAAAGTCCCCCCGAGCGATACCCATGAAAACCATGGAGCACACTAAGCTGATGAGCCGGTTGAAAGAATGGTCCAGGAACTGTAAACCAATTTACAGTTCCTGGAAAAGTCTTTAACCTTGTCCAGGAACTGTAAATTCGTGCCATTGAGCACATATCAATATCTGTCAGTACAATGGTAGACACATAACAAGGCAGAATCGCGCGGTAGTCCGAGCTCAGACACAGTAGTGGTTTGTGAAAGTACAACCCATAGTAACCTCCCCCCAGTGCAAGAAAACAGGAAGGTTCCTTCAAACTCACGCCCTGTGGCAAGGCGTAGGGGGTCTCAAAATTAACTTAGCCCTTACAATGATTTTTCACATTTATTTCTTGTATGGAACATAACACTATGCATGGGTGCAATGCACATCCCTGTGCCATGTGCACGTGCCTGACCCCCAGCCAATCCAAATATAGAAGGCTCCTCTCCCTTTCTGATGACTCAATTACACAAAAATGTCGCAACACATCAAAACAAGACCAAAATAGGAACCCACCCCATGGAACCCATGGACGCTTGTCTTCATTGACATTATCTACAGGTGGCATGGTGAGTTATATCTGAGTATGAAAACATACCAATAAATTTGCCAAGCCATGCTGTTGTGGCCATGTACTATGCATAAATTACTACCCACACCCCCAAAACCACACACCCATGAACATCCCATACGCACTGAGACCCCCCTGGATCTATTGTGGCATGTCATGAGGTGGTAGGCCACAGGCCTTGCACTCATGTAACATGCAACACCTAACATTGCTCTAGCATTCAAGGCCTTTGGCATGCAACAACTCGCCGCTGCCCCAAAATACGCACCTCTTAGCTTTCCACATGTCAAGGTTTCCGCCATTGCCAACCACTCCCGCGAGCACCAGGAAGATTTCCCTATAGATAGCCGTCAACTAGGGCGCACTAACTATCGAAAATAGGCAGTGTGGGATTCGGAATTCGAATTATTCGCCGTTAGTTTAATTGTGCAACGACAAGGTAACTTAATTTTGGCACCCCCTTGCGTAACATTTTTCATTTTTTTACAACACAAAAGGAACCCCTTTGGGAATGTTTTGTTTACAGCACACAAAAAACCTTTGGGGATGTTTGTGGGTTCTCGCGCTGCTAGCAGCTTTCACAGTCAGACCTGCATGTATCTAGGAACAGGCACATCATACGATGTTGACCAAAGGCGAGTATGATATCATATGATGACATGATATCATATGATGCTGACCAAAGGCGTGTATGATATCATATGATGACATGATATGATATTGTATCATATTGCCGTTCCCTACATATATTGCTCGCCGCTGATGCTTTTGGTGCATGATCATGTTGATAGCAGCTTCACCTGAGGGAGTTAGTTAGTTAGGAGTCAGTTAGTTAGTTAGTTAGTTAGTCAGTTAGTTAGTTAGTTAGTTTGGAGTTAGAAGAGCTAAGGGGAGTTGTTTATATGAGTGATGGGGGTCGACAGAATTCTTCACAGCAAGCGAACAGAAATATGAGCATGCTCCCCCCCCCCCCCCCCCCCCCCCCTACTCCCCCTAAATGAGTTGCTAAGAATGACCTGAAACTGGCTCAAAACATCGCCATGAATCATGCCACGTGCTGTCTGCCGCCATCTGGACGGCAAGCAACGCGGAAAATTGGTGTTGCGTAAGGGAAGAGGCCGAAGCCAGGGTTAACGACTTCAATAGGGGCAGGGTTTATTACTTCGTTAGGGCCATTGTTGCAGACAATCGGACAAAGGGGTAACCCTAGGGGCTCCTGCCCCCCTGAGGGGGGGGGGGGGGGGGCTCCACCATAACTATTATGATGCTGGTCCGGCTGCAGGCACACCACTCCATGTCAACAAACTTGCCTGCTTCACATGGCTGCTTATATTCATAATAAACTTGTTTTACATTTGAAAATCTTCTTACTTCCTTATTGTTTATTATTTTGAAATCATTTAATGCGTTGTATAGGATTTACTCGTTTCTCATTCTCTTTACAATCGCATATAATAGCTATTATAAATATACGAGGAATGATTGGGACCATGTATCTCCATAGGTGCCTAAGTCAGACCCTGAGTGATACGGATGGATTGAGCCTATGCCCTCAATAGGAATAATATTTATAATTGGGACTATGTGGTCATTTTTTATAATACTTTCACAAACAAAGGATTTACTTGTTTTGTTTTGAAGTGCAGCCCCACCCTTAGTTAGTTAACACACTTTACAAGCTTTGCCAAGTGACTGGCTTGTAACGTGCATCCGGCTGTAGAATATTCCGTTTTTTTGTGATTTAAAGTAAAGCCTGAAGAAGCAGTTTGCGACAGACACACGGACAGACATACGTTTTTGATAGGATAATAATCCCCCTATACAAAATATTTAGATTTTTCAATTGTTAAGTGTTGGCCCAGCCCTATTCTTAAAGTAAAGACACTTTTTAAGTTCAGTCATGTTCCTCAAGTGTAAGTCATGTTGTGTTCCTCCAGTGTCAGCACATGCACTCCCTCTGGTTCACTTCCCCAGCCCATGCACTCCCTCTGGTTCACTTCCCCAGCTCATGCACTCCCTCTGGTTCACTTCCCCAGCTCATGCACTCCCTCTGGTTCACTTCCCCAGCTCATGCACTCCCTCTGGTTCATTTCCCCAGCACATGCACTCCCTGGTTCATTTCCCCAGCACATGCACTCCCTGGTTGACTTCCCCAGCACATGCACTCCCTCTGGTTCACTTCCCCAGCTCATGCACTCCCTCTGGTTCATTTCCCCAGCACATGCACTCCCTCTGGTTCACTTCCCCAGCTCATGCACTCCCTCTGGTTCATTTCCCCAGCACATGCACTCCCTCTGGTTCATTTCCCCAGCACATGCACTCCTTGATTGACTTCCCCAGCTCATGCACACCCTCTGGTTCACTTACTGTGCAGGTGGAGACCGATGAAGAGCGTGGGCGTCGCATTGCTGCACAGTGGACACAGGATCCTGAAGCTGCTGGTGCAGCTGGTACAGCCGGTGCAGCTGATGCTGCTGGTGCAGCGGCCCATTCTCAGGTTGGTGGTTTGTCGAGGGGGTGAAATATGGTATGAAAAGCTGAGCCAATGCACTTGGAATGACCTGATGCTGCCGGTGCAGCAGCACACTCTCAGGTTTGTGAGTTGTCGAGTTTGGAGGTTGGGCCTAAACCCTAAACCCTAAACCCTAAACCCTGGATTATTTATAGGGTTCAGAGGTTAAGGCTAATTGCGGACTAAATTAGCCCTAATAGTGAAAATAGCTCAATTAGCCCTATAAGGGCTACACCAATATAGCCAAACGTAGCCAAAACAACCCAGAAGAAGTGCTATATGATGAGGAGAGTGTTGTTATGCATCCTACTGACTTGTGTAGCAATTGTGTATGATCTGACCATCTTGAATTCATAATGAAGTAGCTCCTAACTGGGTAGTAGACTAGTAGGGTTGCATGGACACATTGTGTAGTCGCCCTGAATTATCCCCTGAAGGCATTAGGATAATATGCTGCAATGCTAATTTCATTGGCAACACATATCAAGTGTCAGAAAATGTATCTGACACGTAGTTGTGCAAATATCAGAAAAATATAACATCACTCGATAGCTCGAGCGATGAA
Organism: Microglena sp. YARC; assembly: GCA_022414725.1. Lineage (NCBI taxonomy): Eukaryota > Viridiplantae > Chlorophyta > Chlorophyceae > Chlamydomonadales > Chlamydomonadaceae > Microglena > Microglena sp. YARC. The sequence goes on along the minus strand of CM039463.1, from coordinate 86,782,273 downwards.
CGATCGAATTGCGCGGTGCTGGGCTTCGAGGGCCTGGAATGTATGGAGGCAAGGCTGTATGGACACTATCCCCCAGCCCATCCCACCCCACCCCACCCCACCCCAGCATTTCTGGCTAGTTCAGCTGGGCACATGGGACGCCAAGCAGCGACAGAATGGCGACGCGCCGCACACAAAAACAACTGTAGCCCCAACCACCCTCACCCAACCTCCGCCCCACCCCACCTCCACCCCACCCCGCCCCACCCCAGCCCACCCCAACCCACCCTAGCCCAACCAGCTAAACCAGCTAACCCCTTGCATGCTGGCCTTTCCTTGATGCTGCAGCCTGTGCCAAGTGCCAGCTTACAGGAGGCTGGCAAACAGAGCCAGAAACAGGACCAAGAGAAGCTATCTATGAAGCGCGAACCTGCAGTGGATGAAGCACCAGGTGAAAAACAAATCATAAATAATAGACATAATAAATCAATAATCATAAATAATAAATAAATAATCACCCGAATAATCATAAATAATAAATTGATACATCTCAAAATAATACAATAATAAATCAATAATCATGGTGTATGAATAATGAAAGTCATGAATTATGACCGGTGTAACAGTCCTTGGAGTTTGGTTGGCGGGGAGGGGGGAGGAGGGGGAGGGAGGGTAGGTTTGGTTGGCGGGGAGGGGGGGAGGAGGGGGGAGGGAGGGTAGGTTTGGTTGGCGGGGAGGGGAGGGGGGTTTGGGGGTGGGAGGATAGGTTTGGTTGGCAGGGAGGGGGGATGAAGGGTTAGTTTGTTGGCGGGGTGGGGTGGATGGGGGTGGTGGGGGGGGAGGGTAGGTTTGGTTGGCGGGGAGGGGGGAAGGGAGGAGGGAGCGTAAGCTTGATTGACAGGGTGGGGGGAGGGGGGAGGGGGAGTTAGTTTGGTTGGCGGGGAGGGGGGTGGGGGGGAATGGGGAGGAAGGGTTCGTTTGTGGTCATTTGGCGGTAGGAGCCCCTAGGGATTATGGTGTGGACGCCTTCCGGTGAAAGAGGTGGTTTTGTTTGGATTGCTTTTTTGGGGTTGGGGTTTACAAGGTTTTGTCCCACCTGAGTGAAGAAACATCATGTAACAGTCAATCAGTATGGAGTCATTGGCGGTTGGCCCCAGTGAAAGCAAACAGGCTGGCCCCCTCAACCTCTCGCCTCGTAGCAAGGCGTACTATTTATTTATTTGTAGTGTTAAGTATAAAAGCAGTCCCACCTGCTGTCTCTGTGCTGTGTTGCCAATTGAGCGATTAGGTGTGACCTTCAGGGATGTTTTCCCCCGTAATATATTACGATCGTAATATAATACCCCGTTTTAGCCAAAATTATCGTTATGAGACCTAAATAAAAACTGAACTTGACTTAAATTGACTAAAATCGACAAAAATGACAAAAACGACAAAAATCGACAAAAATCGTAGTAAGGATGCTGACCTGGGAGGAGGCAAATACAAAAACGAAATATGATTTGCTCTTTCAGATTTGAAAAAAAATCACTGCTGACCCCAGTGTGACACGCTGCCCCCGAACTCCCTGGCGCTCTTCCGCCCGGAAACAGAATCACACATACACACAATCCCCCCCCCCCCCCCCCCCCCCAAAAAAAAAAACAAATCACAAAAACACATATACACACACATACACACTCCCCCCCTCCCCCCCCCAAAAGCACACATACACATATCCACACATACCCCCCCCCTCCCCCCCCAAAACACACATACACATACACACACACACACATCCCCCCCCCCCCCCCCCTCCCTCCCCCCCCACACACACACCAAATACACACATTCATCAACTTTCTTTCATACTCGGAAATACAGCCCCCCCCCCCCCCCCCCTCCCCCCCTCCCCCCCCAAAACACACATACACATACACACACATACACCCTCCCCCCTCCCCCCCCCAAAACACACATACACATACACACACATACACCCTCCCCCCTCCCCCCCCCCCCCAATATCCACACACATACATCAACTTTTTCCAGGCTCGGCAATGCAATAAAGACACGGAGATGGAAGCTTTATAGAAGGGTATTCTGGTCGAATTCGCAGTCCTCCCCCCCCCCCCCGCACTCCCCCCCCCCCCCCCCCCAAAACACACATGCACACATACGCACACACAACACACACATGCATCAACTTTCTTTCAGACTCGGCAATGCAACAAAGACGTGGAGATGGAAGCTTTATGTCTTTCTTGGGAATCTTCGGAGAGTACTTCGACGCACAAATCAGCTGGGTTAAGATGGTATTCAAAGAGGGTATAGCAAGGGACTTGAAGGAGCGTGGGCAGAGGAAGCGTGCCAGAAGCCAAGGTGGTACCAGCAGGTCAAAGAGCCCCAAGAGTGAAAAGCAGCAGCAGCCTGGAGCACAACAGGATTCTTCAACTGATGAGCCTCCAGGTGTGTCATTCATTTTATGCTTTCATGTATGCGTGTGTGTTTCTCTTTTTTTACCTAGCACAGGACTTGAGGGAGCGTGGGGAGAGGAAGCTTGCCACAAGCCAAGGTGGTCCCAGTTAGTCAACATGCCCCAAGGGTAATGAGCAGCAGCCAGGAGCACACCAAGCTTCTTCAACTGACGACCCTCCATGTGCGTGTTCATGTTTTCATGTCCACGTTTTTCTTCTTCTTTTTTCTGTATAACACGGGACCTGAGGGCGAAAAAGCATGCTAGAAGCCAAGGTGGTACCAGCAGGTCAACATGCCCCAAGAGTGAAAAGCAGCAGCAGCCAGGAGTACAGCAAGATTCTTCAACTGATGAGCCACCAGGTGCGTCATTCCTGTCACTATTTCTGTTCAGAGAGAGTATTTATTCAAAGAGGGTATAGCAAGGGACTTATGGGAGCTTGGGGAGAGGAAGTGAGCCAGAAGCCAAGGTCATCCCAGCAGGTCAACAAGCCCCAAGAGTGACAAGCAGTAGCAGCCAGGAGTACAACATCAAGATTCTTCAACTGATGAGCCACCAGGTGCGTCATTCATTTTATGCTTTCATGTTTGTGTGTGTTTTCTCTTTTTTTTACCTGGCACGGGACTTGAGGGAGCGTGGGCAGAGGAAGCGTGCCAGCAGTAAGGGTCATCCCAGTAGGTTAAGAAGGCCCAAGAGTGAAAAGAATCTGCAGCCAGGAGCACATCAAGATTCTTCAACTGACGGACCTCCAGCTGCTTGTTCATGTCACTGTTGTTTTGTGTGAGACGCGTCGCAAATTGAGTGGCTCGGTGTGACCCCAGTGCAACTCGCTGCCCCCTGAACCCCCCTGGGCTCTGCACTTTGCGCTCCGCCCTATACCATGCTTCAACTGATGACTCTCCTGGTTCATCATTCATTTTATGCTTTCACGTTTGCGTGTTTTTCTCTTTCTTTGATCTAGCACGGGACTTGAGGGAGCGTGGGCAGATGAAGCACGCCAGCAGTTAGGGTCATCCCAGTCGGTTAACAAGCTCCGTGTCTTTCAAAGACCTTTGCCTTTTCTTTAATCGGTGCCTCTGTCTTCAGCATTTGATCTCACTGTCAGCAAGCTCCTTCAGAGGTAATCCCTCATACACTTCCTATATGTCAGATGGAGCATCTGGAAACTAAGTGGGTTAGTGGATGAATGATGATTAGGTTATCCTCACTCATTCATCCACTTATGAGTTAATCCATCCATTCATTCATTCATTCTTCCACTTCCTGCCTCATGCACCCCAGTGGGGTAATACATTTGGTCCTTTTTGTTGCTTCTTTAACCCAACTGCTGGCAACTGCCCATTTTTGCCCAGGCCAGTGACCCCACCCCACACCACTCAGCCACTTCCGTAAATGCAGTCACGCGCTGCAAGCAGGGGCGACGCTGCTGACCTGGGCATGGTACTTCTTAGCCATTATGAGGCAATGCTGTATGGGCACTATACCCCACTCCACACCACACCACCTCACCCCACTCCACTCCACCTCACTCAGCCATGGACACTTTACCCCACACCACACCACACCACCTCACCCCACACCACACCACACTACACCACCTCACTCAGCCACTTCCGCAGATGCAGTCACGCGCTGCAAGCAGGGGCGACGCTTCTAACCTGGACATGGTGCTTCGTAGCCATTCGTCACGGATTCTGCCATAGCAATAGCTGGCATAGCAAGTTACATAGGAAGCAATAGCTGGCATAGCAATAGCAATAGCTGGCATAGCAAGCTGGCATTGCACGGCGGCGCATAAGTCTGGCTAAGCTAGTCTGAAATGCCCCCCTGAATTCTGTGTGTGGGGGGTACTGGTGGGGTACTGGTAGGCTGTATGCCACGTGGGGGGAGGCTTGTGTGTGGTGGTGGTGTGCGTGTAGTGGTGGTGGTGTGTGTGGGTGGAGGTGTGGGTGTGTGTGTGTGTGTGTGGGGGGGGGGGGGGGGAGGGAGGAGGGAGGAGGAGGCTTGCCCCGCGGGCTCCGTCATTGGTGAAGTTATAGAACCTGATCTGACCATCGTCCAGTCCAGCCGCCATACCCCCCTTCGGCTTCCTCGGAATAACTACGACTACAGTGGGAGAAATATCGCATCAAGTCAAAACCAAGCACTTCAGCGTTCAGCCCTGGGCGCATCATGTTCTTTCCCACATCTCTTGTGGGTAGCGCACAATAGAGAATGGGAAAAACATGATGGACCATCAGACCAAGTGTACCAAAACCTGTGCCTAACCAGCGAGTGAATCAAAAAGTGATTCAAGATCTTCACTGGGGGGCAAGGGGGGAAGGACAGCTGCTTGCTTTACCACTTCCTCCTCCTCCTCCTCTCACTCACTGTCCTCATCCTCATCCTCATCATCATCCATGTCCTCCTCCTAATCATCCTTATCAATGAATACAATAGTGTCCTCAGTGAACTCATCAATAATGCCTGCGTAACATTTCTGCTGCAACTCGCTGCATACCTTCTCCATCAACCCCACTCTCCGTACAACATTCTTGCCTTGTAGGCACAGGTTCTCAAACTTATCAGTGCCTCCAGTGTAGTCAAATTCTGTAGCTGATGACACATTCAATTTCAGCCTCATGAGTGCATCAACAGTGTATGCTCTCAGTTCAGCTAGACTGCAGCCGTCCCTTAATGAATCGGTGGATGCTAAATCTCCTCTCAACATCAGATGTGTGAGAGGGGATGACCAACAATTAGGGGACGGCAAATCATATGATGTTGACCAAAGGCGCGAATGATAGCATATGATATCATGCCAATTGCATCATATGATATTGTATATAAATGGGAACTTTAGCCTAGCCAGACTGCCGGCATTATATAATATCATATTATATCGTATGATGACATGATATCATATGATATCATATTGCCCTTCACTACCAACAATGCATGCACAAACTTCTCCAAGTGTGGGAACCTCTCAGTCTCATGAGATAACATATGGTCATTTTGCTGTGCGGATGGTTAGGATCGTGCCAAATGTGTTATAGCTTTGGCCCTGAGGGCTTCCTTCATAGCCTTCAACTCTTTTCGAATTTGATTGTATAGATCTGCTGGTACGTCAAACAACTTGTGAACCCTGTCGGGCACACCCTGAGTGTTCACACAGTAATGTTTCATTATACGAATGAAGTCTTTATCCTCTGCAGTATCCAGCTGAACATCATCAAGACCGACATAGGACCCTGAAGGGTTCAAAGACCCTGAAGGCTGAGATGATAGTCGGTCTTGATGATAACGCCTGGTGGGGCGTGGTATTAAGGGAACCCGTCGTACGCGGGCAGAGAGCGGTCTACCACCTCAACTGGATAAGCTACCATCGCGGTTGTCTACGACCTGCAAAGCTCAGGTCGACCGTAGGGGGAATCGAACCCCCGACCCTGCTTTGTTTCAGCGATTTGGTGTACCACTAGACCAATCTGTATCACTGAAACGGGTTGGCTGAGATGATACTAGTATCATCTGCAGTAAACATTTCCTTCAGAGCCTTCACAAGAGATCTAGCAAGGTTACTACCAACCTCTTGAAATTATTTTTGGACATAGCCACCTGCCCTGAGTTCTACATCTTTGTACCTATATGTCTTACCATCAACTTTGGACCCTCATTATGCAAGGAAGAAGGGTGTCTTAGCCTTGACAGTTATGAATTTTTGTGACTGCGTATGCATGCATTCTGAAGCCTTCGCTTCAACATGCACATCCAGAAAACCGCGCACTTGGAAAGTTTTGCATAATTTCTGGACAGGATGTCTCTAAATATCATGAGGATTGCTATAAACCTGGTGTCAGTCAACCTAATCAAGGCGTTGTACCCCTTAGCCCACTCTACCTTCTTCTTCTTGTTTTTTTAATTGTTTTTTGACACCGTGGGATGAACATTGGGGTGTCTAGACAAGAAGTCGATAAGAGTGGGCAGGTTGTCACACAATACACTAATGCACTGTTCTCCGGAGAACTACCGAGTGTGATTGAATAGAGGGAAACTTACATTTGGTGGTTCCTGATAGACCAGCAATTTTTTTCCTCTGTGCAAATCTTTGGAAAGATTTGTTGAATAAAGAATTTACCATTCTCAAGGTACTTTCTACAATCTGTAGAATTAGATATTCTGTAGTCATACCCCACCTACCCAAACCCACACCCATACAGGTCATCCTGAGCAGGTGGAGGCTGATGAGCTTGTGGAATGGGCTAACTCACACCCCGCCCACCCATACCCCCCCCCCACCCACCCACACACCCCACACACACACCCTGTGTTCTGTAGAAAGTACCTTGAGACTGGTACAATCTTTATTCAACAAATCTCCCCCAAAATTTGCACAGAGGAAAAAGTTTGCTGGTCTATCAGGAAATACCAAATTTAAGTTTCCATCAATTTAATCACACTCGGTAGTTCTCTAGAGAACAGTGCATTAGTGTATTGTGTGACAACCTGCCCACTCTTATCAACTTCTTGTCTAAACACCACGATGTGCATCCCACATAGATGTAGAACCTAGGGAGAAAGACAGTGAGTGAGAGGAGGAGGAAGTGGTAAAGCAAGCAGCTGTTCTTCCCCCCACTTGCCCCCCAGTGAAGATCTTGAATCACTTTTTGATTCACTCGCTGGTTAGGCACAGGGCACCCACCCATACCCACGCACACCACCCACCCGCACCCACCCACACACACACACACGCACCCACACACACACCCCACATAACCATACCCCACCTACCCAAACCCACACCCATACAGGTCATCCTGAGCAGGTGGAGGCTGATGAGCTTGTGGAATGGGCTAACTCACACCCCGCCCACCCATACCCCCCCCCCCACCCCACCCCCCACCCCACACACACACCCTGTGTTCTGTAGAAAGTACCTTGAGACTGGTACAATCTTTATTCAACAAATCTCCCCCAAAATTTTGCACAGAGGAAAAAGTTTGCTGGTCTATCAGGAAATACCAAATTTAAGTTTCCATCAATTTAATCACACTCGGTAGTTCTCTAGAGAACAGTGCATTAGTGTATTGTGTGACAACCTGCCCACTCTTATCAACTTCTTGTCTAAACACCACGATGTGCATCCCACATAGATGTAGAACCTAGGGAGAAAGACAGTGAGTGAGAGGAGGAGGAAGTGGTAAAGCAAGCAGCTGTTCTTCCCCCACTTGCCCCCCAGTGAAGATCTTGAATCACTTTTTGATTCACTTGCTGGTTAGGCACAGGGCACCCACCCATACCCACGCACACCACCCACCCGCACCCACCCACACACACACACGCACCCACACACACACCCCACATAACCATACCCCACCTACCCAAACCCACACCCATACAGGTCATCCTGAGCAGGTGGAGGCTGATGAGCTTGTGGAATGGGCTAACTCACACCCCGCCCACCCATACCCCCCCACACACACCCACACACACACACACGCCACACACACACCTACACACACACCAACACACCCATACCCCACCCCCCCACACACACCAACACCCCACACAGGGCATCCTAAGCAGGTAGAGGTCAATGAGCTTGTCGATAGGGCTAACCCACCCCTCACCCATACCCCCACCCCACCCCCACCCCACACACACACAGGTCATCCTGAGCAGGTGGAGGTCAATTAGCTTGTCGATAGGGCTATCCCACACACACCCCACACCCACACAGGGCATCCTGAGCAGGTGGAGTCCGATAAGCTTGTAACTAGGGCTAAGCCACACCCAACCCACACCCAAACCCCCTCACCCACCCACCCCCACACCCCACACAGGGCAATCTAAGTAGGTGGAGGCTGATGAACTTGTCAAACGGGCTAACTCACACCCCACCCACCCATACCTATACCCCCCCACACACACACCCACACCCACACACAGGGCATACTGAGTCGGTGGAGGCCGATGAGCTTGTTAAACGGGCTAACCCAAATCCCACACACCCACACCAACAACCCACACCTACACACCTACACACCTACGCACCAACACAGGGCATCCTGAGTAGGTGGAGGCCGATGAGCTTGTTGAACGGGCTAACCCAAATCCCACAGACCCGCACCCAATCACCCACACACCCACACAGGGCATACTGAGCAGGTGGAGGCCGATGAGCTTGTCAATAGGGCTAACCCACACCCCCCACACACCCCCACCCCCCCACACACAGGGCACCCTGAGCAGGTGGAGGCCGATGAGCTTGTCAATAGGGCTAACCCACACACCCCACACACCCCCACCCCCCCACACACAGGGCACCCTGAGCAGGTGGAGGCCGATGAGCTTGTCAATAGGGCTAACCCACACCCCCCACACACCCCCACCCCCCACACACAGGGCACCCTGAGCAGGTGGAGGCCGATGAGCTTGTCAATAGGGCTAACCCCCACCCCCCACACACCCCCACCCCCCCACACACAGGGCACCCTGAGCAGGTGGAGGCCGATGAGCTTGTCGATAGGACTGACCCACACCCCACACCCCACACCCACACACCCCACACCCAACCCACACCCATACCCACACCCACACAGGGCACCCTAAGCAGGTGGATGCCGATAAGCTCGTCAAACGGGCTGACCCGCACCCCACACCCACACCCCACACCCACACCTACACCCACACCCACACCCACAAAGGGCATACTAAGCAGGTGGAGGTCAATGAGCTTGCGATAGGGCTAACACACACCCCACCCACCCATACCCACACTCACGCAGGGCATCCTGAGCAGGGGGAGGCTGATGAGCTTGTGCATAGGGCTAACCCGCACCCCGCATCCCCCCCCCCCCCCCCCCCCCCCACACACACACACACACACCCATACCACACCCACACCCACACACCACACACACACAGGTCATCCTAAGCAGGTGGAGGTCAATGAGCTTGTCGATAGGGCTAACCCACTCCCCCCCCCCCACACACACACACACACACACACACACACACACAGGGCATCCTGAGCAGGTAAAGGCCGATGAGCTTGTTGATAGGGCTAACCCACACCCCACACCCACACTCACACCCACACAGGGCACCCTGAGCAGGTGGAGGCCGATAAGCTTGTGGAACGTGCTAAGGAGGAGTTCCATCGTGTTGCCGAGGAGAAGTTGAGCATTCTCCGATACATGGGCGTAAGAGGACCTATCGACTTTGGACCTGATGAGATCTTCCTCACCTTGGCTGGAAGGTGAGATATGTTTTTTTGTGCAGGCTGGAACTCTGAAGGTGGTTTTTGTTTTTTGCGATGGCAGGAAGGTGGGTGTTGTTTTTTTGCGACGGCTGGAAGGCGATTTTTTACCTTCTTGATTACAGCCTTCAATGTATCAGAGACTCGACGGTTACACCGGTCACACCGGATGCGATGCCACTTAGAAGGGTCGACGTCGACTCAGGCCTTCGTCTCACGCCACCTGACGATGCCACATAAACTCAACAACTCGGAACTTGCATCTCAATAACTCGCAACTCAACTCAAGGCTGTAAGGTGAGTTTGTTTTTGTGATGGTATGATGGGAGATTGTTACCGCCTCAAAAGTAATGATAAAGCCTGGTAGGGCGTGGTAGTAAGGGAGCCCCGTCTTACGGCAGTTGGTAACGGGCTGCTACTTTACCTGGGCAAAGCTACCATGGCGGTTGACAGCGACCGCAAACATTGGAGCGCACCCGCAGGGATTCGAACCCCGCATCTTATTGTTTTAACGAGCTCTACCATTGAGCCAATTGTCGAAACGGACCGCCCTCAATGTATCTGAGACTCCACTGTTACTCCGGTGCCGCGATACATAAAAGTTTAGTATCAAACGAGCCCTTAGCCCCTTTCAGTGATATACAATGGTCTAGTGGTAGACCAGATCGCTTGAGGATGAAGAGTCGGGGGTTCGACTCCCCCTTCGGTCGCTCTTGGCGTTGCAGGTCGTTGTCAACCGCGATGACAGCTTGTCCAGTTGAGGTAGGAGACCGCTCCCCACCCGCGTACGGCAGGCTCCCTTAACACCACGCCCCACCAGGCGTTATCATTACCGAGCCCTTCGTCTCACGCCACCTGTGCATGATCCCGCGACATGGGCCGGTCACCTCAGGTTGATAAGGGCGGACAGGCCACGCCACCTGCGCACGAGCCCGCGACATGGGCCGGTCACCTCAGGTTGATAAGGGCGGACAGGCCACGCCACCTGCGCACGAGCCCGCGACATGGGCCGGTCACCTCAGGTTGATAAGGGCGGACAGGCCACGCCACCTGCGCACGAGCCCGCGACATGGGCCGGTCACCTCAGGTTGATAAGGGCGGACAGGCCACGCCACCTGCGCACGAACCCGCGACATGGGCCGGTCACCTCAGGTTGATAAGGGCGGACAGGCCACGCCACCTGCGCACGAGCCCGCGGCATGGGCCGGTCACCTCAGGTTGATAAGGGCGGACAGGCCACGCCACCTGCGCACGAACCCGCGACATGGGCCGGTCACCTCAGGTTGATAAAGGCGGACAGGCCACGCCACCTGCGCACGAGCCCGCGACATGGGCCGGTCACCTCAGGTTGATAAGGGCGGACAGGCCACGCCACCTGCGCACGAGCCCGCGACATGGGCCGGTCACCTCAGGTTGATAAGGGCGGACAGGCCACGCCACCTGCGCACGAACCCGCGACATGGGCCGGTCACCTCAGGTTGATAACAACCCGTTTCTTTAGCTGCGCAGTGGTCAGGGTTCGTGGCCCAGGTCAGCATTCTGGTCGACGGCAGGTAGTCCATTGTGGGCCCTGCCTGGCAAAACCATTTCAATAGCGGGCTAGCGGCGGCAGAGCAGCTGCCGGCCTTACGCTTAGCTTTAGCGGAGTACGCTGAAATGTAGCGCAGTTTGAAGTTTCTACGCTGAGATGTAGGGTTGTTTGACGTTTAGATGATCGCGATACCATGGCTGGAGGAAAGGTAGATATTCGCACAGGGAAGCAAGCTCCCGACCATTGAGAGAGCAGAGCTTTATAGAATATTCTAAACTGACAGGATGTAGCATTGATTCAAAAGGGACGATTCAAACGGGCAGCAGCAGCGTGGCAGGGGAGTAACGGCAATATTAAATTTGAAGCAGGGATTTTGAATGGCGAGATTCGAAGGGAGGAAGAAGACACAACGGCGTGTGGCGTGGCGTGGGGTTTCCTGGCAATTCCCACTGCTCTGCGCGATTTGCGGGGACCTTTTTAGTTCCTCTTCAAATTGGCAATTCCCACTGGCCCTAATACCCCAATAAACGGCCGTTAGCTGATGACGTCACCTTCCACGAGCGGGCCAGTGGAAACAACAGCACAGGACCCTAACCTAACGACCTCGCGCAGCTAAAGAAATGGGCTGTAATCAATCAAAAATCAAAACCAAACAAAAATTGCACATGCTTCAGTGTCTCACTCGTCTCCATGCCACCTTCCACCACCCACCCCCTCATCTCATGGAAGTCCAAATGCCATCCAAGACAAAATTTGTCCACATGCCATCTAGGACAAAATTTGTCCAAACACAAAAAAGAAAAATTCTACAAAATCTACTTACCCTGTCGCACAACACAAATCTGGTCTTCATTGACCTTCCTGCATCGATGCTGGGGTGACAAGCAGATTGCCGTTTGACTTATCACCAACTTCACTGTGTTTTGTTGTGCGTCGCGTCGCCATTCCGTCGCTGCATAGCAACGCATGGGTCTGGCTAAACTGGTCAGAAATGCCCCCCCGAACCCAGGCACTCCCCGGGGGTTGGAGGGCAGCGCGTCGCACTGGGGTCGCATCGAATTGCTCAATTTGCGACACGTTGCACAAAACAAACTCATGTCTGAGGTGAAGTCTGAGAGAGGGCCAAAGCTTGGGTTTCATCTTCTAATCAAGTGTTCTTCTTCCTAAGCCATTTCTAGGGTTGGGAAGCAAACATATATTTTATTTGTATAAGCCGTATAAACGGATGAACGTATAAACGTATGCATACAAACATATAAAAACGTATGAGTATTTGTTGCACCTCTGGAGAAAAGACTTTGACATGGGTTTAAAGGTATAGCCGCGATACTAATTCCTTTGGCCTTCATTTCAACCTTTCTGACTTTTCCCCTCTTTCATGCATACGAGCAAAATAAAAGTATGCATATAAACGGCTTGGCTTGAAAGGGTGCAATATGGGTTGGAGGAGTGCCACAGGTATGCAGAAAATGACTTGGCTTGAAAGGGTGCATGATGGGTTGGAGGAGTGCCACAGGTATGCAGAAAATGACTTGGCTTGAAAGGGTGCATGATGGGTTGGAGGAGTGCCAAAGGTATGCAGAAAATGACTTGGCTTGAAAGGGTGCATGATGGGTTGGAGGAGTGCCACAGGTATGCAGAAAATGACTTGGCTTGAAAGGGTGCATGATGGGTTGGAGGAGTGCCACAGGTATGCAGAAAATGACTTGGCTTGAAAGGGTGCATGATGGGTTGGAGGAGTGCCACAGGTATGCAGAAAATGACTTGGCTTGAAAGGGTGCATGATGAGTTGGAGGAGTGCCACAGGTATGCAGAAAATGACTTGGCTTGAAAGGGTGCATGATGGGTTGGAGGAGTGCCACAGGTATGCAGAAAATGACTTGGCTTGAAAGGGTGCAATATGGGTTGGAGGAGTGCCACAGGTATGCAGAAAATGACTTGGCTTGAAAGGGTGCATGATGGGTTGGAGGAGTGCCACAGGTATGCAGAAAATGACTTGGCTTGAAAGGGTGCATGATGGGTTGGAGGAGTGCACAGGTATGCAGAAAATGACTTGGCTTGAAAGGGTGCAATATGGGTTGGAGGAGTGCCACAGGTATGCAGAAAATGACTTGGCTTGAAAGGGTGCATGATGGGTTGGAGGAGTGCCACAGGTATGCAGAAAATGACTTGGCTTGAAAGGGTGCATGATGGGTTGGAGGAGTGCCACAGGTATGCAGAAAATGACTTGGCTTGAAAGGGTGCATGATGGGTTGGAGGAGTGCCACAGGTATGCAGAAAATGACTTGGCTTGAAAGGGTGCATGATGGGTTGGAGGAGTGCCACAGGTATGCAGAAAATGACTTGGCTTGAAAGGGTGCATGATGGGTTGGAGGAGTGCCACAGGTATGCAGAAAATGACTTGGCTTGAAAGGGTGCATGATGGGTTGGAGGAGTGCCACAGGTATGCAGAAAATGACTTGGCTTGAAAGGGTGCATGATGGGTTGGAGGAGTGCCACAGGTATGCAGAAAATGACTTGGCTTGAAAGGGTGCAGGGTTGGAGGAGTGCCACAGGTATGCAGAAAATGACTTGGCTTGAAAGGGTGCATGATGGGTTGGAGAGTGCCACAGGTATGCAGAAAATGACTTGGCTTGAAAGGGTGCATGATGGGTTGGAGGAGTGCCACAGGTATGCAGAAAATGACTTGGCTTGAAAGGGTGCATGATGGGTTGGAGGAGTGCCACAGGTATGCAGAAAAGGGCGCCAAAGACATATAAACGTATACAAACATGTGAGTATTTGTTGGACTTATAGAGAAATTCCTTTTACATGGGTTTGAAGGTATTGCCGCGTTGCTAATTTCAATGGTTTCCATTTCACCAATGCTGACTTTTCCCTCTCTCCCCTCTTTCCATGCAGATGCCACACTGAATCTGGGCCGGTCTTTTCTTACGAGGTCTGTTTTTTTGAGAACGCTGCACAGATCAGTCAACAAAACATTAAGACCAGCCTTGGAAGCTGGTCAGGATTTCAGGATGGCTATTCAGCCGCCACTTTCACGAACGGTGAACCATGTGGCGATCAGGTGAGAACCTTGCGGCAGCTTGCAACCTGGGGTGGGGTGGGGTGGGGTGGGGTTAGGGTACAAAACATTAAGACCAGCCTTGGAACCTGGTCAGGAATTCAGGATGGCTATTCTGCTACCACTTTCACGAACGGAGAAGCATGTCAGGATGAGGTGAGAACCATGCGGCATCTTGCAACCTGTGGTGGGGGTGACTTGAGGGGTGAGGTGGGGTGGGGAGTGGGGTGGGGTGAGGTGGTGAGGGGTGAGGTGGGATGAGGGGTGGGGGGGCGGGGAGGTGTGGTGGGGTGTGGGGTGAGTTGGGGTCAGGGGTGTGGTGGGATGAGGGGTGGGGGGGCGGGGAGGTGTGGTGGGGTGTGGGGTGAGTTGGGGTGAGGGGTGTGGTGGGATGAGGGTGAGGTGGGGTGAGGTGAGGGGTGCAGGTACAAAGCTAAGCATCAAGTAGGCAGAAAGGGGATAGTGGAGGTGAAAGTCAGATGCCACACTAAAGCTGGTCAGGATGGCTATTCTGCTGCCACTTTCACAAACAGAGAACCTTGTGGGGATAAGGTGTGAACCTTTCGGCAGCTTGCACCCTGGTCAGGTTGCCATGACCTGCAGTGTGGTTTGTGTGCTTCTGGGGGGTCCGGCAAGTCTGGGATGAGGGGGGGGGGGGGGGGGGGGGGGGGGGGAACCATGCCAGGATCATGTGAAAAACCGCGGCAGCTTGCACCCAGTCCAGGTTGCCATGACTTGCCACTTTCACGATTGGAGAACCATTTGGGGATGAGGTGAGAACCTTGCGGTATCTTGCAACCTGTGGTGAGGTGGGGGTGGGGTGGGGTGAGGGTGGGTTGGTAGCTTTCACTAAGAGTTTTCCTGGCTAGCAGTTTTCACTGCCGACTTTTAAGTGCACACACATACCTTAGAAAGAACCTGAGCAGGGTGCAAGCTGCCGTAGCGCTGTCCCCTGACTTTCACCTCCACTGTCCACTTCCAGCTACAGTGGACTTGATGCATGGCTTTGTACCTGCACCCCTCACCCCACCTTACCCCACCCTACCCCGACCCACCCCACCCCACCCCACCCAGACCCACCCCACCCCACCCCCACCCCCACCGCCGACTTTCAAAAACACACACATAACTTGGAAGAGGCTGCCTGCATCTCAGCATGTGTGCCAGGCTTGTATTCCTACCAGCAGGGCACTACATTTTGCCATTTTGGGTCACGTGAAAAACGTAGATGGGGGTGTTCAAGGTGCTTGCTGGCAGTGCCTGGCTCGTAACTTTGGGTCTCCAGGCTTAGCGGGTTTCTTTTTGTTGTGACGATTTTCACGCAGATGGGCTCCCAAAGCTTACTTGGTAGCACGTTAGCACACACTTTCTGTAGGACCCTGCATCCATCTGCTGCACAGCGTTTGTGCTGAGCACGATTCATTTTAATGTTTTTTTGCGAAGATGGGCTCCAAAAGCTTACGTGGTATCACGTTAGCACACGCTTTCACAGCCCGAAATAGCCTGGGGTACGGTGAACTAACATGCGAGGATCGATGAAATAGCCTGAAATAGCCTGAAATAGCCTGAAAATACAAATGTAAGGTATGTCTCTCATTCGAAGATCTTGCCCAAGTACCTGCTCTGGGTGGAACCCAAGGGGCTCTGTAGGACCCTGCATCCATCCGCTGCACAGCGTTTGTGCTGAGCACGATTCATTTTAATGTTTTTTTGCGAATTGGGCCAACGACATCTCAGGTCTGGTTCATGTTTACAGATTCTGAAACGTTGGCTGGAGCATCGGTCACGTCCATTACTTAATGTTTCCGAGCGACTGGTGGCTTGGCTGAAGCATTGGCATGCGCGATTCTTAATGTTTTGGATGACGCAGACTGCTGGCACGTTAGCACGCGCTTCTTGAGCTGGTAGGCAGGACCCTGCCTACCAGCACGTTAGCACGCGCTGGAACGTTAGCACGCGCTTTTTGTGCTGGTAGGCAGGACCCTGCCTACCAGCCTACATATATACCAGCCTACCTCACCAGCCCCCTCCCTTCCTTCCTTCCTTCCCTTGGGCTCCAAAAACTTGTGTGCTAGGACGTTAGCACCCACTTTTTTTATTACCCTGCCTACCAGCCTACCTCACCAGCCCCCCTTCCTTCCTGCCTTCCTTTGCAGCATCCTGATCGCAGCCTCCTTGTCCAATTTGAGTGTGGCACTGAGGACAGGCTGCACGGCTCGTCAGAAGCTAGCACATGTGTATATGAAATCATCTTTGCCACTCCTCTGGCCTGCACTTCTGCCCATGTGCAAGAGAGGCTTGATCAACTACAAGTATTGGAGGACTTCATCAAAACTGTGCAAGCTGAGATTGATTCATCAGCCTCTGCATCACGTGAGCATCTGAGTTCTCTTGCAGGACATCCTCACGTGGAGTTGTAGGAAGGGGCAATCTCGAATTTCCAGTAAATGTACCCATCCATGCATTTCATGTATTTGAATGGGGATTGTATACAGGTTTGTTCAGAATGCTGCGTCTTGCGAGGCAGACGCATTGTGGAGCGGGTCCGTTGCGTCGCAGACGCAGATTTTAGAGGGTCCGTTGCATCTCAAATGGTCTGGGTGCGTTGCAGACACAGATTTGGGGGAGGGGGGGTGCGTTGCTGGTGCAGATTTTGAAACAGGCTGACTCTCCAGAAGCGGAGTCGGCAAAGATGGCACCTATCTGGAACTCCTGTGTGTGAGTGTGTCTGCCAGGGAAGAAGCTTTCATTTCCCTCTTGAGAAGTGGATTTGGGGGCCCCCCTGAACAACCCTGACTGTACAGCGGCAAATAGTGTTTCAATCATATTTTTTGCTCTTGATCTAAGGCCCTCCAATGTATGCAAGCAACTGGTTGGGGAACAGTCACTGTTTTCCTTTTCGGCTACCAGCACCCGCTTCTAGGCAGCTCCCTGAGACTGCCACTTGGCCAAACCCAAAGATTCTGGAGCACTGGAAAGCTGGCGATATCAGCTCCAAGGTGCCTAGGTTGCTTAAGGTTTGGATGAAGAGAGAGCCCAGGGGGCTACCTAGCAGCTGCTGCTTGTAGCTGAAAATAAAAACTATCCCCACAAACATGCACACTTCAGCCAGGGTACTACATTTTGTCAAATTGGTCAGCGCTTCAAGCGCACAAACATCAAATTTATCAGCGCTTTGTAGTGCAAGAAGCGCAAAAAGTGCGCGCTGCGCCCATAGGGGGTTGAAAAACTGCGCGAAACGCGCAGTGGGGCTCAAAAAGCGTGCACGCAAGCGCCGTCGCGCGCGCTTTGTAGTACCCTGACCTCAGTCGCAAGCACAGCACCCATGCATGGGGCCACTCCAACGCAGAAATAAAATTGCATGCCCTACCTAACTCTAGGCAGTAGGGCACTACACCCCGCAGCTATGAAAGATGCGATAGCTACTGCTTGTAGCCGAAAGGAAAAACTATGTGACCAGTTCATGGAGCGGTTGTTTTAAAAATTAAGACATCACCTGGAGGGGCTAAGTGGTGTTAAGGGGACCCTCACTGGGATAGTCACCATTAGCGGTTGTTATAATAATAGCGCTTCTTGATCATCTGGAAGTTGTTTTGATTTTCCAGGTTGGTCAACTCCATGTGTCTTACCTAGCTACCCCTGGACTGTCACTTACACATATACACAGATGCATTAGTAATTAGATCAACAGGTTGAAGGATAGACTCACAGTATATAGCATTGTCCTCGACTGGCTATTAGCTCAAGACAAGCCTGCTCCACAACATCCGGGAGTGGTCGTCCAACAAATCCTCAGAAAAACAAAGGCAATATTGCAGCAAGCAATATACAGTTATTTATGGGTTGCTTTCCGGCCATGTTGGTCAGGGCTGAATTTGAATTGTTACATGGTGTTTCAGCCAACTCTGGGCTACTCACCTTCTTTCAATGCAGAATCAGGGCAATAAAAACTTGGCGCAATGCCCCCCCCACCCCCCACCCTCCCACGCCATTGGTTGGGTCCACAAACCTTAAAACACGGATTGAAATGTTACATGGTGTTTCAGCCAACTCTAGGCTACTCACCTTCTTCCAATTCCAAGTCCCCCTTTGCGATACTCAGGGGAACCAGGGAGCCAAGTATGGGGATCAGACAGTTTAAAGGCTTGTCCAGGTCATGGTCAGGGCTGAAGGAACCAGCCATATATTGATTATGCATGTCTCAACCAGGAACACCAGTTTCCCATTTGTCTGCAATATCAACCAACATTCCCCAATCCCCATTACCAATCAGCATTCATGCAAGCTTTCAAAAAGAGGATCATATGATCATATCAGTTAGGCAAATTATTTTGATATAGGTAGCAGGGTAGTTCAGGACTCTGCGTCCTGCGTGCAGACGCAACTTCGAAGGGTCCGTTGCGTCGCAGACACAGCTTCAGTGGGTTGGTTACGTCGCAGGACGCGGACTATGCTGGTTCGGTTGCGTCTCAGGACGCATGCTATGGAATTGGTGGCGTCTCAGGACCAGGGTTGTTCAGGAGGACCCCAGCTCTGTGTCCTGAGACGCAACCAATTGTACAGCCGGTGTCCTGAGACACAACCAATTTCATAGCCTGCATCCTGAGACGCAACCTAAGCAGCATACCCTGCGTCCTGAGATGCAAGCGACCCATAAACAACCCATAGCCTGCGTCCTGCGACGTAACCAACCCACTGAAGCTGTGGCTGCGACGCAACGGACCCTTCAACGTTGCGTCTGCAACGCAGGACGCAGCGTCCTGAACAACCCTGCTCAGGATGCAGCTTGTGAAATTTGTTGCATCTCAAGACTCGGAGCTGGGGGTCCTCCTGAACAACCCTGATGGGCTGAACTGTCAAATGCGCCACGCCACGGTTTTGTGTGATGACTGCATGGTGTATGTTGTTACAGGCCATGGGTAGGCCAAATAGGCTGAAGGGACTTGCCACCCACCTGTTAACTTGCTTCCATGGATTTCCAGAACCAGCCCCAGGGCAGCTCACCGACTAACATGGAGACTTACATGGAGACCCATCCTTTGAGGTGAAAATCCTTTTTGCCCCCCACCCCACCCCCACCACCCGCCCACCCTACACAAGCACACACATACACAAACTCCCAATGCAAACATCAGTTGCTATCAGAATACGGTAACGAGGAATGATGAAATGATGCACATGAACCTGTTCTATTATGAGGGACCGGCTTATCATATGATGTTGACCAAAGGCGAGTATTTTTTTTTTTTTTTTTAGTTGTGAAAGGATTGTGAAAGTATGATATCATATGATATTGTATAGAAATGGTAACTTTAGCCAAGTCAGACTGCCAACGTCATATGATGACATGATATCATGCGATAACATATTGCTGTTCCCTTCCTATTATACTAGTGCCCTACCACATGATTCATATCGGATACTTTTATGTTTCGGATAATTTTAATATACGACACCGCTTACGTACGTTTCAAGTTTGCATCTGCTTGTACGTTCTCGGTGCCGCTGGTTTCTGTATGGAGACCCACCTCCTGGGGTGAAATTCCTTTTATCGTATAACTTTGTGTTTATGTATCGAGGTGATGCTTCATTATGCCCCAAGTATGATACTGTCCTGGTCCTGCCTTGGTTACTCGTAGGAGTAAAACTGGACAGCGGTACAGGTGTGACTGGTTATGGGTCGGCAGCTCCCGCTAATCTAAGAGAGAGTATGGTTCCCTACTCCCTCTTCATTAGTAGTAAAAGCTTTACCACATCACATATAATCCTTTAAGTCTGGAGGTAGCGTAGGGAGACCCACACTTTGTGGCGAAAATCCTTCTTGCGCACAAACCGTCAACTTGGTTGCATGGCTCCAAGTTGGTTGTAACACAAACCATATAAATCCTTCTTGTACACAAACCGTCAACTTGGTTGCATGGCTCCAAGTCGGTTGTAACACAAACCATATAAATCCTTCTTGTACACAAACCGTCAACTTGGTTGCATGGCTCCAAGTCGGTAGTAACACTAACCATATAAATCAAAGTATTCTGAGCAAAATATACAGATATTGAAATTGAAATTGTTACATCCGAGTAATGCGCCACTCTCAGGACGTGAGGTTAAGGACACCACTGCGTAAGCCAGAGCTAGCAGTAGTCACCATTATACAGATAAACTTATGGATCGGCAGATCAGATGATGTTGACCAAAGGTGAGTGTGATATACATTGCACCACATGTTATTGTATGTAAATGGCTGGTAAATGGTAACTTTAGCCTAATCAGACTGCCGGCATAATATGATATCATATGATGACATGGTAGCAAATGCTATCACATTGCCGTTCCCTATGTGTACTTCGTCCAATCGCTTGTAACATTCTTGAATAGACAGAGGCAACTTCTCACAATTCACTTATTTATAACACTAGGCGAGGGGGGGGCAAAACAAACATCTCCTACCCCATGCCCATTTTCCCTACAGTGGTCTAAGTTTACCACCCACCCACCCACCCGGCTCCGGAATCCACCTGGAGGCCATTATCTCCTCCCACACTTATAATTAGGGGGTCAAAGTAGGGTGCATTTTGTAAAGCTTGAAAAGGCCTATATAATGGTGCTGGTCCCATAAGCATGCGCCCTATATGAAGCAGGAAAACTCAAATAAGACAAAACATATAGGGTGCATGGTTATAGGGGGTTGTGGGTGGG
Organism: Microglena sp. YARC; assembly: GCA_022414725.1. Lineage (NCBI taxonomy): Eukaryota > Viridiplantae > Chlorophyta > Chlorophyceae > Chlamydomonadales > Chlamydomonadaceae > Microglena > Microglena sp. YARC. The sequence continues at coordinate 86,761,305 of CM039463.1, read as the reverse complement.
GGTAGGGTTGAGTGGGGGCGGGATTGTAGGGGGGTGGGGGTAGGCTTGAGCGGGGCGGGGTTTAAGTGGTGTGGTTTGAGTGGGATGGGGTAGGGGGCGGGGGCGGGGTTGAGTGGAGTGGGTGGGTGGGGTGGAGTGGGGTGAGGATAGGGGGGTGGAGGGGTTGAGTGGGTGGGGTAGGGACGGGGCGGGGTTGTGTGGGGTTGTGTGGGGTGGGGGGTGGGGTAGGGGTCTGGGGGTGGGATAGGGGGGTGGGGGCGGGGTTGAGTTGGGTGTGGTGTGGGTGTGGGTGTGGGTGTGGGTGTGGGTGTGGTGTGGGTGTGGGGATAGGGGGTGTGGGGGTAGGGTTGGGGGTGAGGGGGGGGGGCTGAGTGAGGGGGGGGAGTGGGAGTGGGTGGGGGTGGGGGGCGTTGGGTGGGGGTGTGGGGGGGGGAGGAAGCCCTAATAGCACCAATGGAGACTGGACTGTTGTACTGGAACACCCCAGTTCCACTCCCATCACATGTAATTTTGTGGGCTATGAAAAATAATCTTGAAAGTACCTATTTTTCTTAAATTCCAGTTTTTTCTCTCACCACCCACCCACCCCCACCCCCACCCCAACTTTGGAGGCCCATAACTTTTTCCTACTGGGCAAAAAAAAAAAAAAAGACCAGATTCTTCATCCTCTCAACAAGCTCTACACATCTGAGGCATGGGGTCGGATTTTGTTTTTCCTGCCCCCCCTCGACACTAGGAATCATTTTGTTATCAGATTAGGAATTCAGAAACTGACTTCTAATACTTTCTATCTGTATTCAGGCAAGGCTGCATCAGCGGCCAAGGATGATACAACGGATGCTTGGAACGCTGAAGGCCTGGGCAGGCCCTGCCTCAGTCGTGATTGGCCGAGAGCATAAGTGTGGCACACAACCAGGCAGGCAACCAGGCACACCACCCCTGCACACAACCAGGCAGGCAACCAGGCACACAACCCCTGCACACAACAGTCGGGCAGGTGAGGGGTGAGCGCAAACCAGGGCCCCCTCACCTGGTCCGACCTGTTCCTGTCACTGACACGCGCGTCCCGCGTCCCCTCGTCCAGGCTGGCGAACACCGCTGGGTTCCGGGCTTCATATGCTTTGTCGCTTGGGTTGCCCCAAGGCATTTGCCAAGTTGGCGATGAAACGCGCTCTGCCGATATCCTGCGGATATTGTTGAATTGGATCTGCTTGATTTCCTCTTCATACGCACGTGCGACTTCTGAGCTCCTCGGGAAGTCTGGCGAACTGCCACCCTTTTGAAGTTGCATGAAGGAGGTTTCTGGGCTTCCTCTTGTTCAAACCTTCGATAATGCCTCCTGTTCCTCCGTGGGCTGAAACGCCTACTCGTGTTGTAATCGAGTTTCAAAAAGAAAGCGGACTCGTCCATCGTCACATCATCCTATCCCATCGGGCAGGACATCTACCCCAACAGCTTGCCAACCGTCTGCCACCTGAGTTGTGGTCTGGCCTGATCCAGGACCTAGAATATTTAGCGTCACGCCACCCATTTGGCTACAAGGCCGAGGAAGGATCGGCTTTCAGCTGGTGTGGGGGATACCTGTGCATTGTGTGCATCTCCATTGGAAGGATCATTGGCGATGAAATGATTGAGTATCAGGAATGGTCGCGCGAGGCCAACAGTGTACTGCAGTCTCACCAACGTAGGCTTGCTCCGTTTGGGATTATGCTGTCCTTTACTGGTGAGTGAACATCTGGTGGGGTTGGTGGGTGGTGGACATCTGGTGTCTGTGTGTGTGTGGGGGGGGGGGGGGGGGGGGGTGGACATCTGGTGGGTGTGTGTGTGTGTGTGTGGGTGGGTGGGGGGGGGGGGGACATCTGGTGGGGTGGGTGGGGTGGGTGGGTGGGGGGGGGGGGGGGTGGGTGGGGGGGGGTGAGCATCTGGTGGGTGGTGGGTGGGTGAGTGGGTTGGGGGGTGGTGACATCTGGTGGGTGGTGGGGGTAGTGGGTGGTGGGTGGAATCTGGTGGGTGGGTGGACATGAATAGTGGTGGGTACATGACTGGTGGATGGGGGCAGTGGGTGTGGGACATAAAAGAAAATATCTGTGGGTGGGTGGGTGGGTGAGTGAAGCTTGTGTGCTCAGCAATTCAGCATAGCTTTTCTTTACCGCCCTCAATGTGGGAAAGACTCGACGGTTACACCAGTCTCACTGGAAGTGCCACTAAGCCCTAAATTAGCCCTTTGGGGTACGAGCAGCAAAAGCTTGTTGGCAGCTAACCTGAGCCCACAGCCACAGGCCTAGGCCCCCATCATTTGATCACTGCCGAGCCAATGATTCTACCACATGCTTCCGGATGCACTATGTTGCTGTAGGTTTGGCTGGGTAGCAAGCCAGGAGAGCTGACTAGAAGCTGCTGGTACTAGCTGAAAATAAAAGCTATGGTGCTCAGTGGGCTACACTGCTGCTGGCCAGTGTGACCGGTACCGGTTGTCACCCAGGTTGTCCTTAACAGTGACCGGTACCGCTTGTCCTTAACAGTGACCGGTACCGCTTGTCCTTAACAGTGACCGGTACCGCTTGTCCTTAACAGTTTGCACCGGTACCGGTACCGCTTGTCCTTAACAGTGACCGGTACCGCCGCTTTGTCCTTAACAGTGACCGGTACCGCTTGTCCTTAACAGTGACCGGTACCGCTTCGTCCTTTGAACAGTGGACCGGTACCGCTTGCCTTAACAGTGACCGGTACCGCTTGCCTTAACAGTGACCGTACCGTTGTCCTTACAGTGACCGGTACCGCTCCTTAACAAGTGACAAAGTACCGCTGTCCTTAACAGTACTAAAACATCCCCTCACACCCCGCGCACCCGCACCCCCCCCCACACACACCGCACACCCGCACACCCCCACACACACACCTCACACACCCCACACCCTGCACACCCTCCGCACAACCCGCACACCTCCGCCCAACACCGTCACACCTCACAACCTCACCCCACACCCCCACCCAAAAATCTCCACACTCTCCCCCGCCCCACCCAGCCCTTTACAGTGGCCCGGTATGGTACATAACAAAGCTGTTAATGCTTGTGTGCAGAAGCTGCAACTTTCACAATCCTGCTTTCTTGACATGCAATGTTGAGCTTCAAATTTTGCTTTTTACTTGTGATCCGATGTCCACCACCCACCACCTCCAGGTGTCCAACAAACCCACCCACCCACCCACCTTCCCGATGTCCACCCACACACCCACACACACCCACACCACACACCAGATTGTCCACCCACCCACCCACCTTCCCGATGTCCACCCACACACACACACACACCCACACACACACACCCAGATGTCCACCCACGCACCCACCCAACCACCCACCCACACACCAGATGTCCACCACCCACCCAACCACCAACCAACCACCCACCCTCCCGACCACCCAACCACCAGATGTCCACCCAAGCCACCCAACCACCAACCCCACCCAACCACCCAACACCCAAATTTCCACCCCAACCACCCAACCACCAAACCCCCCAACCCAACCACCCAAAAACCACCCAACCACCAGATGTCCACCCATCCACAAACCACCAACCACCCCCACCCACCCAACCACCCAACCACAACCGTCACCCAACCACCCAACCACCAGCCCACCCAACCACCCATCCACCCAACCACCAACCACCCACCCACCCAACCACCAACCCACCCACCCACCCAGCCACCCAACCACCAAACCCACCCACCCAACCCATACCACCAAACCCACCCACCCACCCAGCCACCCCAAACCACCAACCCACCCACCCACCCAGCCACCAAACCACCAACCCACCCACCCACCCAGCCACCCACCACCAACCCACCCAACACCCAACCACCAACCACCCACCCAACCACCCAACCACCAGATGTCCACCCAAACCACCCAACCACCAACCCACCCACCCACCTGCCCACTCGATGTCCACCCACACACCCACACACCCACACACCCACCACATCCGATGTCCACCCACACACCACCCCACCACCCGACCACCAGATGAACACCTACCCACCCACCCACCCATCCACCCACCCAATGACCACACACCCACACTGCCAATGACCACCCACACACCCACCCGATGTCCACACACACACACACCAGATATCCACCCACACACCCACACGATGTCCACCCGCCCACCCGATGTCTAACATTGTATTTGGTGTGGATGCTGCAGGAGTGCATGGAAGTCAATGGGTTCAAATCGACCTTGCACCACTGGATCATCTGCCTCATCAACCGACAGGTCAGTCTGACATTATGGTGGGGCTCGTAGTGATTAAATTGTCATGCGTATGTTGCTACAGTCCAGGGGTAGAGTAATAGAGTAATAGAGTAAGAGTATGCTGTTGTTACTGTTACAGTATAGAGTAATAGAGTAATAGAGTAATAGAGTAAGAGTATGCTGTTGTTACTGTTACAGTATAGAGTAAAAGAGTAATAGAGTAATAGAGTAAGAGTATGCTGTTGTTACTGTTACAGTATAGAGTAATAGAGTAATAGAGTAATAGAGTAAGAGTATGCTGTTGTTACTGTTACAGTATAGAGTAATAGAGTAATAGAGTAATAGAGTAAGAGTATGCTGTTGTTACTGTTACAGTATAGAGTAATTGAGTAATAGAGTAAGAGTATGCTCATGCGTATGTATGTTGTTACAGTCCAGGGGTAGGCCAAATAGGCTAAAGGGACTTGCCCAACCGTGACAGGAGGGGCTAAAACGAAAAAACACTGGTGAACTGAACCCCAAACAGTCGTTTTACCGGGGGCCTGAGTTTGTGCTACATCATGTGCCAAACAGCACTTTAAGCTTTAAGCATGTTTCAGATGCACTTATGTGCGCTCAAGGGGGAGCAGATGGGGGAGGGGGGAGCAGAAGGGTGAGGGAAGGGAGGTAAAGGGGGGAATTAAGGGGGTCAAGGGGGAGCAGAAAGGGGAGAGAGAAGGGGGAGGGGGTCAGAAGGGCGAGTGAGGGGGTGGTAAAGGGATGAGGTTCAAGGGTAAGGGCGGAGGTCAAGGGGATCAGAAGGAGGGAGTGGATCAGAAGGGAGGGAGGGGGAGGTAAAGGGGAATTAAAAAAGGGGGAGGTCAAGGGGGGAGCAGAAGCGGGAGGAGAAGGGGAGGGGGATCAGAAGGGCGAGTGAGGAGGTGGTAAAGGGGAAATCAAGGGGGAGGTCAAGGGGGGAATTATGGGGGAGGTGAAGTTTTGAGAAGAAGGGAGAGGAGAGGGGAGGGGAGCAGAAGGGAGAAATAAAGGGGAGGTAAGGGGGGAATTAAGAGGGAGGTGAAGGGGAGAGGAAGGTGGAGAGGAGGGGGGAGAAGGGGAGGGGAGCAGAAGGGAGAAATAAAGGGGAGGTGAAGGGGGAAATACAGGGGGGGGGGGGGGGGGGTAAAGGGGAGTGGGAGGTAAAGGAGAAATATAGGGGAAGGTAAAAGGGGGAAATATAGGGGAGATGAAGGGGGAGGTAGAGGAGGAAATATAGGGGGAGGTAAAGGGGAAATATAGGGGGATATGGAGGGGGAGATAGAGGGTAAATATTGAGGGAGGTGAAGGGAAGGAGAAGGGGGAATATAGGGAAATAAAAAACTCGCGATCAAAAGAGTCGCAAGTCACATCCTAGACGGTGAGTAGCGCCTTCAGAAGAGAGGCGGGGGTATATCAAGACTGCACAATAGGGTTGACAAGGTTGCAAGCAGAACTGAGGGTTGACGCATTAGACAAACGTACGCACATCCCCAATGCAAAAGCTCCCCTGGGCGCACCTAGGCATTAAGGGATAAGTCAAAGTAATCTACAATTTTCCAGTGTTTCGTTTACAACACGCCTAAAGCACCCAATAGCAAAAGCTGCTGCACCCTCAGCCTAGAATATAGCACCCACCCCTCCAAGAAAGAGAAGAGGGGGCGCACTGGTGCCCAAGCAGAATGCAACTTTCGTAAGCCTAGTCCCCAGACCCGCTCGCTGTTCGTGCCAGGCCAATGAAATCGGCTACCTCAGCCTCGTAGCGAGATTACAAGGTAACCTCTCCTGGAACTGAGTCGACAGACAATAATCGAGCAGAGGAAATAACCAAGTGACCAAGGGCCCAGAACAGACAATGTGTGTACAATATTGCAGAATTAAATTATCACTGTAGCACGAACTCAGGGCCCCCGTCGGATAAACGATTGTTTGGGGCTCAGTTCATCAGTGCTTCTTCTTTTGAAGCCCTTCCTATACAGTTGGGCAAGTCCCTTTAGCCTATTTGGCCTACCCCTGGGACTGTAACATACATACATACATACATACCATACATACAATACATACATACATACATACATACAAACATACATACATACATACATACATACATACACGCATACATACAGTCCAAGGGTAGCCAAATAGACTGAAGGGACATGCCAAACCATGAAATTAGTTACGATCGCACTATATTTTATGTGCGTACATTTCCGTACAAACCAACCCTTTACATACAACACCTTGCTCTGCTGCTACTTGTTTGTTAGGCTACCCCGCAAACTCTGGGGCCCGGTCGATGAAATGTGTGCGCCAATGTTCGCTGGACCTGGAATAGGACCATTCTGATGTGGCCGACTCATAGTATTAGATCTGAAATATTGGTATAAACAATACAACTAGATGAACTTGCTTGTGTGTGCATTGTTGCTGTACTGTGACAGCCCTCCATTTGATAAGGTGTGATCAAGCGACAGTCTTCGGTGATGTTATGTTTTGCTGGGTCATTAAAATACGCAAGTTGTATTTGTGTAGGGAACGGCAGTATGAATTCTTGAAGATGCTACATGTTGCACAAGTGCTAAGTTATGTTCCTTCATGATTTGTGTTGTGTGTTGTTTTGTGGCGTGTCGTGTCGTGTCATGTCGTGGTGTGGTGTGGTGTGATGAGGTGTGGTGTGATGTGGTGTGGTGTGGTGTAGTGTGGTGTTCCGGGTTTTATGTATAGGAACGGCAACAATAATAATTCATATGATATCATGCCATCATATGATATCATTATGATGCCGGCAGTCTGACTAGCTAAAGTTACCATTTAATATACCAATATTCATATGATGCAATTTGTATGATAGCATATGATATCATCCTTGCCTTTTGTCAACATTAATTGATATGCCGGTCCCTAGATATGTGTGATTAACGCTGGGTGCACCAGATGTCCCATGACATCAGCCAGCTTTCCAAAAGTCTGTTTTTACGTGCTATGCCAGGGTGCTTACTAAGCCCGCGGCCAGCGCGGTGTCGCGCATAGAATAACCTTTTGAGCCCCTCAGCGCGTTTCGCGCCGTTTTTTCAACCCCCTGTGGGCGCAGCGCACAGTTTTTGCGCTTTTTGCACTAAAAAGCGCTGCCCAATTTGACGTTTGTGCTCTGTAAGCGCTGACCAATTTGGCAAGAAGTAGTACCCTGGTGCATGCTGGTCCCCCATGAACAGCAGATACCGTAGATACCATTGTGTTCTTGGTAATTAGCTCTGGTGGCAGGCCTGATAATATGCCATGTGGTCTGCCACAACCATAGCTTTTCTTTTTAGCTACCAGCAGCAGCTTCTCGGCAGCTCCCCTGGCTTGCTACCCAGTCCAATCTATAGCAATTTAGAGCGGCTGAAAGCTGACAGAATTTTCTTTCCAGCACTGCTGGAATCTTGGGGCTTGGCCCAGTGGCTGGCTCAGGGAGCTGCCTAGAAGCTGCTGCTCGTAGCATCCACCCACCGTCCCACCTACATAGTTAACGGCAGCAACAGCATTGTAATTTATCATTTCTTACGATACCTATGTAATGTCAACATTGGGATTGACTTACAGTATAAGGGGGAAGTGGAATATCTTGCGAAGTACAAGATGTGGGTGGGTGGGTGGATGTATTGCGAAGTGCAAGATGTATCCATAAATGTACCGTATGAAGAGATAGGAGCATATTTTGATCAGAAAGCTTAGATTTTTGATACCGTAGTTTTTGTTATTTCGTGATCGTTTACATTTCCCCTGCTAATTAATTTGACTGCTGATGACGGCGAGCAGCCACATTGCTATGATCAGTGAACTCGAGTGTAACTTTGTCGAACATTTGTTCACTTTTACATTTTCTGGTAAATATGTTTTTACTGCTTTCGACGGCGAGCAGCCAAATGGCTGGTTGAAGCTATGTAACCAAGTTCAAGTTCAAATAACTTTCCTCCCGTTGAAGCCCCAATAAGGTCCTATTCTCCAATTGCTTTTTCTTTTACTTCAGCACCAAATCATCAGATACCCGCCCTTTTTTTCTTCCACCAAGAGATGAAAGCTCGGGACTTGGATGTTCTCCTCATGGGATGAGAGTGGGGAAACTGGGATGTCTAATTATCTCATCCGAGACCTACCTCACAAGGTGGTAAGTAACATGTTTAGATATAGAACTTCCCCGCACTGCCCATAGGTGGGGACTGATAACGTAGATGGAAACGTCCAATTGTTCTTTGGAAGGATCGAGTGTGTCACCCAAGTGTGTCACCCGAGTGTGTCACCCAAGTGTGTCACCCAAGTGTGTCACCCGAGTGTGTCACCCAAGTGTGTCACCCAAGTGTGTCACCCGAGTGTGTCACCCAAGTGTGTCACACGAGTGTGTCACCCAAGTGTGTCACCCAAGTGTGTCACCCGAGTGTGTCACCCAAGTGTGTCACCCAAGTATGTCACCCAAGTGTGTCACCCAAGTGTGTCACCCAAGTATGTCACCCAAGTGTGTCACCCAAGTGTGATTCTGGAACCGTTCATGTGATCTTTGAGTGTACTGACGAAGCCTGAGTGAATTCGAGAAGAAAGTGTCAGAACCTGATTTTTCAATCTGGGAGTAAAATTACGGTATTCCTTTACATTATCTGATGTGCATTCCAGAAGTTAAAGGTCGAGCGAAGCTTCCTCTGTTCATCAATTAAAATATGGAGAGATTGGATCAAATCCTTTTCAGAGCAACAAAGGTGACAATCAGAAGAGGTAGCTGCAAACCATTTGGGCAAGAACACACCGTATACGGAACAGTTAGATCATGGGGCAAAGGTTGATTTTGTTTTTACAAGAAGGATGCAGGGGTTATAGGGGTGCTGTACTTAGGCTTGTCAATAGCAGGCTTCATCTCGTGATCTTGTCGGTCGATCGCACAAACGAACGACGGGGCGGAAGGATGGTGGGCTCCGCCAAATATCAGTATGACACCAAGGGAATATTACGGGTAATAGCCTAATAACGCCAATACGAAAAAAAGAAGGCAGACGAACCAAAATTGATGACGATAGAAAAAACGATGATACCGTCGCTCATTAGAGTTCGAGGTGTCGCCCGTGCGATTGAAGGGCGATGTGCCAAAATCCAGGCCCGGGACCAGGCCAATGAATAGTTAAGTTCACCGCAAGCTTCCAAGCCCCTGAACTACCGGTACTCATGACGAGATTCGAACTACTGACATCCAAATTACAGGACCCATTGCATGCCTGAGCTAAATAAATAACAATTAAACCTGATTAAACCTTTACACATGACCAACCTGCAGATCAGAAGGAAACACACACTATCAGTTGTGAATGCACTATTGCTTTTGTCCATTGCATCTTGTGGCATCTAGAAGCCTTTTCATATGGGTGGGTCAGGAGGATTTTCACCTCACAGGGTGGGTCTCCCTACACTAGGAGGATTTCCCTACACTAGGTGGGTCTCCCTACACAGGAGGATTTTCACCTCACAGGGTGGGTCTCCCTACACTAGCCCTAGATTCGAATGATTAGATGTGATCGGCGCCCTAAACCCTAAAGCCACTCCTACTCAAAGCCTGCTAGCATGTGTGTATGCAGGTTGTACAGCTTGTTGTACAACACATAATATGTATGTAGGTTGTACAGCTTATTGTACAACACAGAATATGTAAGCAGGTTGTACAGATTGCGGCACATGCAGTCATAGGAGTGCTGCCAGCAATGTGCAAGTCTATTTCAACATTGTGACCTGGACAAGCCTTTAAACTATCTATCCGCTTAGTGAGTTAGTGTGCTCCCTGATTTCCGTGGATACCGCACTGGCAGACGGCCAGCAGCCCAAAGTTGGCTGAAGAACCATGTAACAATTCAAAATAGATTCCAACATAAACATGTATCTATACATAAGTTTCTATCTATCCTGTATCTATCTATCTATCTAAAAGTATCTATACAACAGATTGAATTCTTATTCGCCACATCAACCAGAAGAATGTGCAGCTGACAGAGCAAGCCTAGACAAGCACATGGACAAGCACTGTGGTAAAAGTATTGTGACATATCATTCACAGTTTTTTTTGTGTGCGACGCGTCGCAAATTGAGCGACTCTGTGCGACCACAATGTGACACACTGCCACCCCAAACACCGCAGAGCCCAGTTGGGTTGGTGGTGGTGGTGGTGGGGGGGGGCAGTGCGTTTACTGACTAGTTTAGCCGGACCCATGTGTCGCCATGCAGCGACGAAATGGCGACACGTCTCACACAAAAAACAGTGCACAGTGCAGATCAAGCCTAGAAAAGCACAATGGCAAGCACTGTTTCTTTTTTCGGCTACGCATAGCAGCTTCCTTCCAGCTCTATTAGCCAGCCACTGGGTCAAGCTCGTAGCTTCCAGCTGCGTTGGAATACCTGCCCTCTCAGTGTTCAGACACACAAGCTAGATTCTGGCTTGGCCCAAGGATGTGTGAAAGGAGCTGCCTAGAAGCTGCTATGTGCAGCCGAAAAAAGAAACAGTGTAGATATGGACATAAACACCTTTGTATGACACTGTAGCAAAAACTCAGGGCCGCACATCAGTAAAACGATTGTTTGGGGTTTGGGGTTGCTTTTTCTTTTTAAGCCCTTCCTATCACGGTTGGGCAAGTCCCTTTAGTCTATTTGGCCTACCCCTGGACTGTAACATATATAAATACAAACATACATGCATTTGAATAGGCAGAACAGTACACCGTGAGCAGTGCAACACGAGCCCAACACACATGTATGTATGTATGTATGTATGTATGTATGTATGTATGTATGTATGTATGTACATGACACGGAAGATCATGTCAAACTGGTATCATGATGCATTTAGTAATGAGAACACCTGGTGGGGCGTGGTATTAAAGGAGCCTGTTGTTCGGAGGTAGAGTATGGGCTACTACCTGACCTGGGCACAGCTACCATGGCGGTTGACAGCGACCGTGAGAGCTCAGGCACACCCAGAGGGATTCGAACCCTGCACCCGCAATGTTGAGATGAATGGTCAACCAGCCAACCATTCATCGAAACAGGAAACGAGGCCTCTTCAATAATCACTGCTTCTTTTTTCCGGCTACACACAGCAGCTTCTGGGCAGTTCCCTTCACCCGTCCTTGGGCCCGACCAGAAGCTAGCAAGTGCTTGAAAGCTTGTGTGACAGTCACTCTAATGCAGCTGAAACATTTGGGCTGAACCTAGTGGCTGGATGATGGAGCTGCCAAGAAGCTGCCATAAGTAGCCCAAAAGAGAGACAGTGATCATGATGAGGTATTCAGATCCGATGAAAGAGTAATAATCTGACTAGGACTGTCAATCTCCCACACCTCTACAAATAAGAATGCTAACATGCAAATCACCTGCTTTTGTCCCATCAAAGTTTTCATACTTGATGCTCCATATAATACATATCTGATATCTTGGTTCCTGTGAGCTACATGGCTTCATGCAACTGTGTGGACCAGGTAACTGATCACATTGCACATCTGTTTTTGATTGTCTATTGGCCTTCATCTGACAGGGCCAAACAAGCTGTGCAACAGGATAGAGGTCTGGTGGAGACCTGGAACTGTTAGCACAGATACTACCAGCTTGTAAGCTTGACCAATCTTTGTTTGGTGCCACAGATAGATTGAGGCCAGGCCCAAGACAGAGATCAAATGTCTTACAGCCCATGACTGGCCTGTAGCATCCCCACACCACAAAACCTGGTCTTTAAGCAGTTGTCTTCGTACTATGTCCTACATAGGACTTGTAACCAGAGCAAGTGCCCAAGTAGGACTTGTAACCAACCCTCTGCTTGCAACAGTGCCTTAGTGGACACAAGCCACCTGCCTGAGACTTCTCACCAACTTGTCATACACAGCAGAAAGAAGCATGTAGTGGAGCTCTCAGAAGACCCTCTAAGCTACCCATGTCATGCGCTGTTCAAAACTGAAGCTTCCTCCAGGCTTCCTTGATGAAAATCAAGATGATTTGGTCTTGCTGGGCTGGGCCTTAGTGCACAACTGGCGCAAGACTGGTCCAGCCGAGTTCCATAGATACCTCCCCGTCAGCGCATCCCTTAAGAAAGTGGCTGTTGAAGCGCATGTCCAACCCTGCGTGACAGGCACATTTGCGAACATATTTCAAGCCCTAAGGAGACTACGAAGCCCATAATCGACCAGACGCATGAGTGCTACCTACGGATGTTTTTACCCAGGACCAGACATATGATAGTTATTCCCTCTGCCTACCTCACTTCGCTTCTCCTCCTGCTTATTTTCGCCTGTCTCTTCAGAAAGCTTTAATAGAGGTTCCTGGTTACAGAAGTACCATGCAATAGCTGCAATGGCAACGCTGAACACTGCAACGACAACCCGCAGTGGACAAACCATACTTCACTCGAGGTCGGTGGCCTCGACGCCCAGGAATGGGGACAACCGGGCACACTCGATGAATTGCTGCCAAGGCCTTTCTAACAACTGGATATATATATACTACTGGATGACAAGGATGACAAGGATATATTGGAGAGTGTAAATCCTTCGGACCATCCGACCATGTGCACAGGTGTGCCGAGGTACAGCTGTCCCATGCATGGGGCCATGACGATCCAACGTACTAACCGACACGGACTCTCTTCGATGTAGCCCTTTCACTCGAGAAACAAGTACGAGTGATACAACTATAAACCGTACGTAGCGAAAGCCTCTTCTTTGCAGTGGCAGAACGTAGTTGCTCGTGACTAGCATCTCGCGTTAGGCCCCCCGACCATTGATGATTTGAATTTTCGTTCTGAGAAGGCGAACAGCTTGGACTCAATGCATGACTTGTGGCCCTTGTGGGCGTATGACGCCTGCTTGCAAAAACTTGGTCTGGACCCCGGGCTCTTGTCGTCCATTCAGGACGACCTCGACGCTCAGAGCAGGCAGCTTCCTCCACTCATCGCTGCTCGAATCCATCTCCGGAGTTTGATGGCACTCGAGTCGAGTAGGCACTTGTCTCCCGATGTTCTGAAACATCTGTGTGCCATGAAAAATCTACTTCATAACTCCTGCAATGGTTTTGAAAGAGCAGCCGAGATTTGCCCAACATCAAGACATATACGTTTGGTGAGCCTGCTGCATGGTTTCAGCTGAGAAGCTTATTTAGGACCCTGGCAAAATAACAGATGCTGCACAGTCAGAAATACGAGCAACCACCATGTGTGCCTCCCCTGTACATGCGGTAGATAGCCGCGTAGAATTGGTACAATAAAGCTTCCAACTGCTGCCAGCAGTTGTACTGCATTTGTAGACAGAAACTTACATATGTGGAGCCATGCAGGCACTGTTTCTTTTTTGGGCTATGCGTAGCAGCTTCCAGCCAGGTCCATTAGCCAGCCACTGTGCCAGGCCCCTAGCTATCAACACCCTAGCTACATGTCAACACTGGCCCGCCATGTCAGCTTCCAAATGCACTAGGTAGCTTCAGGTTTGGCCCAAAGACGGGGAAAGGGAGCTGTCTAGAAGCTGCTATGCGTAGCCGAAAAAAGAAACAGCGCAGACAGGCAGATGATACAACTTCTCCATGGCTCACAACTTTGATTCGCTGCTTTTGGCGGAGCCCCCCCTTCTGGGGGGTCGGAGCCCCCAGGGTCACCGCTGTGTCCAAGTTTCTGTCTGTCTGTCTGTCTGTCTGTCTGTCTGTCTGTCTGTCTGTCTGTCTGTCTGTCTGTCTGTCTGTCTGTCTGTCTCACACGTTCCAACCCTGGGCCTCGTAAACCCACTCTCCACCCTCCCAAGTCTGAAACCTCTCCATGGTCCACAAGTGTGTTCCGCTGCTAGCTGCCAACAACCCTAGTTCCTTGGGTGGTTTAAAGGTTGTTGGCTCGTGTTAATGTTGTTTTCATGGGACCTGTTGCACATGCAGTCTTCATGTCGGCCGCATGTGCAGCACCCCTGAAGTCCCTCGCACACTCACGCACCACACACACACGCACCACGCACCACACACTCTCTCACACACACACCACACACACACACGCACCAGGGCCGCCCATGGGAAAGCCCCGGGTACCCTGCTGTTCTTGGCGGAGCCCCCCCTTCGGAGCCCCCAGGGTTACCCGTTTGTCGGTCTTCCGGCGACCGAGACAAAGCCTGACACATCAGCCAACTGTCACATATCTAACTTGCTTCGGTCAGCTCCACTTCCGTTTCCAACACACTCCGCCAATTTTCCCCGTCGCTTGCGACGCTGCATAGGACTTGTCCAGCCTCCCCTTGTGAATTCTACTTCTACTAATCGAGAAAAACGAACACCACGTTGCCCCAGGCTACGACCCGCCAAGACGCCCGCAATTACACAGACAAAGACCAACCCTCACCTGCCTCAAAGGGTTGCAACCAAGACAAAGACGACACAGACAAAGACAAAGACGACAAAGACGACACAGACACAGACAAAGACGACACAGACAAAGACAAAGACGACAAAGACAAAGACAAAGACGACAAAGACAAGGTTGCGTTTGCTGTTTTCCAACCTCCCCTTGTAAATTCAACAGGTGTACTCTTGGCTCCTCTATCAAAGTGCTTCCCAGGACGGTGGTCATCCGACTGAGGACTCCGTGGCAAGGGCGGACTCCCAAGTCATGTGCGATGTTCATATGACTGAAGGCCTGCAGGCGTGGTAAGTGGCACCGAGGTTTTCTTTCCCGCTACGAATTAACTTCTAGGCAGCTCCCTGAGACTGCCACTAGGCCAAGCCCGAAGATTCCAGGAGCACTAGAAAGCTGACGGTATCAGCTCCCAGGTGCCCAGGTTACTCCCAAGTCATGTGCAATGTTCATATAACTGAAGGCCTGCAGGCGTGGTAACAAAACACTGTACTTCTTTTGTAGTTTACACAACATTGACCAATTTACGTAGTTTACGAAACTCAATGCTTCTTAAGTGGCACTTGTCAGGGTTTAGCTGTAGACTGCCTGTAGTAGTAAACAACATAATGATAACGCCTGATGGGGCGTGGTGTTAAGGGAGCCCGTCGTACGCGGGTGGGGAGTCGAACCCCCGACTCTTCATTCTTTAGCGATCTGGTCTAGTAAACAACATACTAATGCAACCTGCTGTGACTGGAAGGTGACAGAATCCGCTGTCTAGAGCTGTCAACATTTGGGGCTTAGCCCAGTGGCTGGCTCAGGGAGCTTCCTAGAAGCTGCTGCTCGTAGCTGAAAAGAACAACTATGGGTGGCTGACTCAGGGAGCTGCCTAGAAGCTGCTGCTCGTAGCTGCAAAGAATAACTATGCGTTGTCCTATGGTTTGTCTGCCTGCCTGTCTGCCTGTCTGTCTGTCTGTCTGTCTGCCTGTCTGTCTGTCTGCCTGTCTGTCTGCCTGTCTGTCTGCCTGTCTGTCTGCCTGTCTGTCTGCCTGCATATGAATACATAAATGCATCGTACGCCTTATTACGAGTCATGAGGCTGAAGGGGCCAGCCCGTTTGCTTGCATTGGGACCTGCGTATGCGCATGTTTTATTTATGTTACAGTGCGATGTGTTCGAGAGCTGATTCTGAAATCTGTTAGCTTAGCTTTGTTTCAATACTGCCACATTTGCGCAATGGATACATGTGTCTTGGTAGGACTTGTTACCAGAGATTGTTTCCAGGTCAGAAACCAAATACTTCAGTACTTTAGTACCTTCAAATCGTTTGAAAATACTTAACAGTCCATTTAAGCATTTTTAGTGTATTTACATGCCTGCAAGCAAATTTTGCGCTTTTTGCACCACAAAGCGCAGTTTTGTTTTTTTCAAGAGCGCTAAAGCGCTTGCCAATTTGGTCAATGGAAGTACCCTGCATGGCACGGTCAACAGCAGAGTTTTTCTTGTAAGTTCAGAAAGTGGGTTACCTTGTAGCTTTATGAGTTGAGGCCTCCTCCAGGGACAGAGTCCTGGTAGCTTTAGTTGCGAATTGTGTCGATTTGGGTTCTGGGTAGCGATTTGGGTCCCTCCCCATCCCAGGTCCCAAGGCCCAGCCTGTTCTTTCTCGAAAAATTTGTGCAGAAGCCCTCAAGCTTCCCACAGATATTGAGGGCGTTCAGAAAGTGGGTTACCTAGTAGCTTCATGAGTGTGGGGCAGTGTCTTTTTTCCAGAAATCTGAAGGCCATTTTGGTAGCCACAAGTGGCGACCAAAGGCTCATTCTGGGACGGTGCGGTAGCACCGTCTGTAGAGCATTATTAGGTAATTGTGCATGTGGGTGGGTGGTGGGTGCTTGGGTAGGTGCTTGTGTATGTGGGTGGGTGGGGTGGGTGCTTGTGTGTGTGGGTGTGTGTGTGGGTGTGTGTGTGGGTGCTTGGTAGGTGCTTGTGTATGTGGGTGGGTGGGTGGGTGGTGGGTGGGTTCTTGGGTAGGTGCTTGTGTATGTGGGTGGGTGGGTGGGTGGGTGGGTGCTTGGGTAGGTGCTTGTGTATGTGGGTGGGTGGGTGGGTGGGTGCTTGGGTAGGTGTTTATGTATGTGGGTGGGGTGGGTGGGTGGTGGGTGCTTGGGTAGGTGCTTGTGTATGTGGGTGGGTGGGTGGGTGGGTGCTTGGGTAGGTGTTTGTGTATGTGGGTGGGTGGGTGGGTGGGTGCTTGTGTATGTGGGTGGTGTGATAGGTGCTTGTGTATGTGGATGGGTGATGCTTGGGTAGGTGCTTGGTAGGTGCTTGTGTATGTGGGTGGGTGGGTGCTTTGGGTAGGTGCTTGTGTATGTGGGTGGGTGGTGGGTGCTTGGGTAGGTGTTGTGTATGTGGGTGGGTGGGTGGGTGGTGGGTGCTTGGGTAGGTGCTTGTGTATGTGGGTGGGTGGGTGCTTGGTGGGTGCTTGTGTATGTGGGTGGGTGGATAGGTGCTTGTGTATGTGGGTGGGTGGGTGCTTGGGTAGGTGCTTGTGTATGTGGTGGGTGGATAGTGCTTGTATGTGGTGGGTGGGTAGTGGGTAGGTGCTTGTGTATGTGTATGTGGTGGGTGGGTAGGTGGGTAGGTGCTTGTGTATGTGGGTGGGTGGGTGGGATGTGCTTGTGTAGGTGCTTGTGTATGTGGGTGGGTGGGTGGGTGCTTGGGTAGGTGCTTGTGTATGTGGGTGGGTGGATGGGTGCTTGGGTATGTGGGTTCGTGGGTAGGTGGGTGGGTAGGTGCTTGTGTATGTGGGTGGGTGGGTGGGTGCTTTGGTAGGTGCTTGGGTAGGTGGGTGGGTGGGTAGGTGGGTGGGTAGGTGCTTGTGTATGTGGGTGGATGGTGGGTGGGTGCTTGGGTAGTGGGTAGGTGGGTAGGTGGGTGGGTGGGTGCTTGGGTGGGTGCTTGTGTATGTGGGTGGGTGGGTGGGTGGGTGGGTGCTTGGTAGGTGCTTGTGTATGTGGGTGGGTGGTGGGTGGGTGCTTGGGTAGTGTTTATGTATGTGGGTGGGTGGGTGGGTGTGGGTGCTTGGGTAGTGCTTGTGTATGTGGGTGGGTGGGTGGGTGGTGCTTGGGTAGGTGTTTGTGTATGTGGGTGGGTGGTGGGTGGGTGGGTGCTTGTGTATGTGGGTGGGTGGATAGGTGCTTGTGTATGTGGATGGGTGATGCTTGGGTAGGTGCTTGGGTAGGTGCTTGTGTATGTGGGTGGGTGGGTGCTTGGGTAGGTGCTTGTGTATGTGGGTGGGTGGGTGGGTGCTTGGGTAGGTGTTTGTGTATGTGGGTGGGTGGGTGGGTGGATGGGTGCTTGGGTAGGTGCTTGTGTATGTGGGTGGGTGGGTGCTTGGGTGGGTGCTTGTGTATGTGGGTGGGTGGATAGGTGCTGTGTATGTGGGTGGGTGGGTGCTTGGGTAGGTTTGTGTATGTGGGTGGGTGGATAGGTGCTTTTGTATGTGGGTGGGTGGGGTGGGTAGGTGCTTGTGTATGTGTATGTGGGTGGGTGGGTAGGTGGGTAGGTGCTTGTGTATGTGGGTGGGTGTGGGATGGTGCTTGTGGAGGTGCTTGTGTATGTGGGTGGTGGGTGGGTGGCTTGGTAGGTGCTTGTGTATGTGGGTGGGTGGATGGGTGCTTGGGTATGTGGGTTCGTGGTAGGTGGGTGGGTAGGTGCTTGTGTATGTGGGTGGGTGGGTGGGTGGGTGCTTTGGTAGGTGCTTGGGTAGGTGGGTGGTGGGTAGGTGGGTGGGTAGGTGCTTGTGTATGTGGGGATGGGTGGGTGGGTGCTTGGGTAGGTGGGTAGGTGGTAGTGGGTGGGTGGGTGCTTGGGTGGGGTGCTTGTGTATGTGGGTGCTTGTGTATGTGGATGCTGTGTATGTGGGTGGTGGGTGCTTGTGTATTGGGTGGGTGGGTGCTTGGGTGGGTGCTTGTGTATGTGGGTGGGTGGTGCTTGTGTATGTGGGTCCTTGTGTATGTGGGTGGGTGCTTGGGTAGGTGCTTGTGTATGTGGGTGGCTGGGTGGGTGTTTGGATAGGTTCTTGTGTATGTGGGTGGGTGGGTGGGTGTTTGGATAGGTGCTTGTGTATGTGGGTGGGTGGGGCTTGGGTAGGTGCTTAGGTAGGTGGGGGGTGGGTGGGTGCTTGGGTAGGTGCTTGTGTATGTGGGTGGGTGGGTGGGTGGGTGCTTGGGTAGGTGCTTGTGTATGTGGGTGGTGTGCTTGGGTAGGTGCTTGTGTATGTGGGTGGGGTGGTGGGTGCTTGGGTAGGTGCTTGTGTATGTGGGTGGAAGGGTGGGTGGGTGCTTGTGTAGGTGCTTGTGTATGTGGGTGGGTGCTTGTGTAGGTGCTTGTGTATGTGGGTGGGTGCTTGTGTAGGTGCTTGTGTATGTGGGTGGGTGCTTGAGTAGGTGCTTGTGTATGTGGGTGGGTGCTTTGGTAGGTGCTTGTGTATGTGGGTGGGTGGGTGGGTGGGTGCTTGAGTAGGTGCTTGTGTATGTGGGTGGGTGCTTGTGTAGGTGCTTGTGTATGTTGGTGGGTGGGTGGTGGGTGCTTGAGTAGGTGCTTGTGTATGTGGTGGGTGCTTTGGTAGGTGCTTGTGTATGTGGGTGGGTGGGTGGATGCTTGGTGCTTGGGTAGGTGCTTGTGTAGGTGCTTGTGTATGTGGGTGGGTGGGTGGGTGGGTGCTTGTGTAGGTGCTTGTGTATGTGGGTGGGTGCTTGGGTAGGTGCTTGTGTGTGTGGGTGGGTGGGTGGGTGGGTGGGTGCTTGGGTAGGTGCTTGTATATGTGGGTGGGTGGATAGGTGCTTGTGTATGTGGGTGGGTGGGTAGGTGGGTAGGTGCTTGTGCATGTGGGGTGTGTGGGTGGGTGCTTGGGTAGGTGCTTGTGTATGTGGGTGGGTGGGTGGGTGCTTGGGTAGGTGCTTGTGTATGTGGAAGGGTGGGTGGGTGGGTGCTTGTGTAGGTGCTTGTGTATGTAGGTGGGTGGGTAGGGTGGGTGGTTGCTTGGGTAGGTGCTTGTGTATGTGGGTGGGTGGGTGGGTGGGTGCTTGGGTAGGTGCTTGTGTATGTGGGTGGGTGGGTAGGTGCATGGTAGGTGGGTAGGTGCTTGTGTATGTAGGTGGGTGAGTAGGTGCTTGTGTAGGTGCTTGTGTATGTAGGTGGATGGGTGGGGTGGGTGGGTGCTTGGGTAGGTGCTTGTGTATGTGGGTCGGTGGGTGGGTGGGTGCTTGGGTAGGTGCTTGTGTATGTGGGTGGGTGGGTGGGTGGGTGGTGGGTGGGTGCTTGTGTAGGTGGGTGGTTGCTTGGGTAGGTGCTTGGTATGTGCTTGGGTAGGTAGGTGCTTGTGTAGGTGCTTGTGTATGTAGGTGGTGGGTGGTAGGGTGGTGGGTGCTTGGGTAGGTGCTTGTGTAGGTGGGTGGTTGCTTGGGTAGGTGCTTGTGTATGTGGGTGGGTGGGTTGGTGCTTGTGTAGGTGCTTGTGTATGTAGATGGGTGGGTGGGGTGGGTGGGTGCTTGGGGTAGGTGCTTGTGTATGTAGGTGGGTGGGTGGGGTGGGTGGGTGCTTGGGTAGGTGCTTGTGTATGTGGGTGGGTGGGTGGTGGGTGGGTGCTTGGGTAGGTGCTTGTGTATGTGGGTGGGTGGGTAGGTGCTTGTGTAGGTGCTTGTGTATGTAGGTGGGTGGGTGGGGTGGTTGGGTGCTTGGGTAGGTGCTTGTGTATGTGGGTGGGTGGGTAGGTGCATGGGTAGGTGGGTGGGTGCTTGGGTAGGTGCTTAGGTATGTGCGTGGGTGGGTAGGTGCTTGTGTAGGTGCTTGTGTATGTAGGTGGGTGGGTGGGGTGGGTGGTTGCTTGGGTAGGTGCTTGTGTAGGTGGGTGGTTGCTTGGGTAGGTGGGTGGGTGGGTGGGTGCTTGGGTAGGTGCTTGTGTATTTGGGTGGGTGGGTGGGTGGGTAGGTGCTTGGGTAGGTGCTTGTGTATGTAGGTGGGTGGGTGGGTGTGGGTGGGTGCTTGGGTAGGTGCTTGTGTATGTGGGTGGGTAGGTGCTTCACAGGCGGTAACAATACGTACCTCCACTCTGCTTGTCATTTGTCACAATAAGTAGCTCAACTCCACGTGCGAGAAAAGCTGGGAGCTGGGGGGGATTAGGGGTCTCAGGTAGCGATCATTTCGGCCAACACAGGGTCTCAGGTAGCGATCATGTCGGCCAACACGGGGTCTCAGGTA
The DNA here is from genome assembly GCA_022414725.1 of Microglena sp. YARC. Classification (NCBI taxonomy): domain Eukaryota; kingdom Viridiplantae; phylum Chlorophyta; class Chlorophyceae; order Chlamydomonadales; family Chlamydomonadaceae; genus Microglena; species Microglena sp. YARC. The sequence continues at coordinate 86,740,403 of CM039463.1, read as the reverse complement.
GCGATCATTTCGGCCAACACGGGGTCTCTGGTAGCAATCATTTCGGCCAACACAAGGTCTCTGGTCGATCATTTTGGCCAACACGGGGTCTCTGGTAGCAATCATTTCGGCCAACACAAGGTCTCTGGTCGATCATTTTGGCCAACACGGGGTCTCTGGTAGCGATTGGGATAGGTAGCGGATAGACATTTCTGCTTGTCATTTGCTACAAGAAGTAATTCCGTTCCCCAGGCGAGAAAATCTGAGAGCTGGGGGGGGTTGGGGGTCTCAGGTAGTAAACATTTCGGCCAACACGGGGTTTCAGGTAGCGATCGGGGATAGGTAGCCGGAAAAAAACACCTCTGCTTTTCATTTGCCACAAGAAGTAACCCCGATGGTAATTTTGTTTTTTTTGTGAGTCAGGCGAGACAAGCTGCTTCGGAGCCCTCTTCTGCTGGCGTGTGGGTGGGTGGGTGGGTGGGGTAGGCATTTGTGGGTGGGGGGGGTGGGGGGGGTGCTTCACAGGCGGTCATAATAAGTACCTCCACTCTACTCGTCATTTGACTCAATAAGTAACTCCACTCAACAGGCGGGGTAGGCGTTTGTGGGTGGGTGGGGGGGGGGGGGGGTGCTTCACAGGCAGTCATAATAAGTACCTCCACTCTACTCGTCATTTGACTCAATAAGTAACTCCACTCAACAGGCGGGGTAGGCGTTTGTGGGTGGGTGGGTGGGTGGGTGCTTCACAGGCGGTCATAATAAGTACCTCCACTCTACTCGTCATTTGACTCAATAAGTAACTCCACTCAACAGGCGGGGTAGGCGTTTGTGGGTGGGTGGGTGGGTGGGTGGGGGGGGATGCTTCACAGGCGGTCATAATAAGTACCTCCACTCTACTCGTCATTTGACTCAATAAGTAACTCCACTCAACAGGCGGGAAAAGCCGCTTTGGGGTCTCAGGTAGCAAACATTTAGGCCAACACGGGGTCTCAGGTAGTGATCGGGATAGGTAGCGGGAAGAGCATCTCTGCTTGTCATTTGTAACAACAAGTAACTCCACTCCACACATGCACACACACACTCTCACACACACATGCACACACGCACACACACTCACACACACATGTACACACACACACACACATGCTCGCACACACACACACATGCACACACACGCACACACACACACTGTAATGGTGCATATTGACACATGTACTAAGGAATCAGTACTCTGACATCTATAGAACTCCTTTGGCGAATGCCGCAATGGCTTAGTAACAGATCCATGCAGTTACCCAGCCTCCTAACTTCACCAACGCAACTCAACCACCTCCCCTTACTAGGGGATCAGGACTCAGACATGTATATAACTCCTTTGGCGAATGTCGCAATGGTTTAGTAACGATCTATGCCATTACACACACTCCACAGGCGGGATAGGTAGCGGGAAGAGCATCTCTGCTTTTCATTTGTTGCAATAAGTAACTTTGATGGCAATTTGCCCTCCTGAGCGGTCAAGCAGCGCCCCCACCTGTTGAGCGCAAAGGGTGTAAATGCGTGTGTGTGTATGTACGTGTGTGTGTGTGTGGATGGGATAAGCTTCATAACCGGGAAAAACCACTCTGCTTTTCATTTGCCACAAGAAGTAAAACCGATGGTAATTTGTTTTTTGTGAGACAGGCGAGACAAGCTGCTTCGGAGCTCTCATCTGCTGGAGGCGCCCAAGATGAAGGAGGTGGATCTAGTGGAGCAAGTGATTGAGTATTCAAAAGCCGCATTTTCAGCCTTGTCCCCTCCTTTTCTTGAGGTCAGCCAATGAGTTTGGGTGGTGTGTGTGTGTGTGGTGTGTGGATGTGGTGTGGGGGGGGTATGATTTGTGATCAAGTGCACTTTCCTTTTCTTGAGGTCAGCCACAAAGTTTGGGTGGTGTGTGTGTGTGTGTGTGTGTGTGTGTGTGTGTGTGTGTGTGTGTGTGTGGGGGGGGGGGGTATTATTTGTGATCAAGTGCACTTTCCTTTTCTTGAGGTCAGCCACAAAGTTGGGTGGTGTGTGTGTGGTGGTGTGTGGTGTGTGTGTGTGTGTGTGTGTGTGTGTGGGGGGGTATTATTTGTGATCAAGTGCACTTTCCTTTTCTTGAGGTCAGCCACAAAGTTTGGGTGGTGTGTGTGTGTGTGTATGTGTGTGTGTGTGTGTGTGTGTGTGTGTGTGGGGGGGGGGGGGGGTATTATTTGTGATCAAGTGCACTTTCCTTTTCTTGAGGTCAGCCACAAAGTTTGGGTGGTGTGTGTGTGGTGTGTGTGTGTGTGTGTGTGTGTGTGTGTGTGTGTGTGTGTGGGGGGGTATTATTTATGATCAAGTGCACTTTCCTTTTCTTGAGGTCAGCCACAAAGTTTGGGTGGTGTGTGTGTGGTGTGTGTGTGTGTGTGTGTGTGCTGTGTGTGTGTGTGGGGGGGGGGGGTATTATTTGTGATCAAGTGCACTTTCCTTTTCTTGAGGTCAGCCACAAAGTTTGGGTGGTGTGTGTGTGGTGTGTGTGTGTGTGTGTGTGTGTGTGTGTGTGTGTGTGGGGGGTATTATTTGTGATCAAGTGCACTTTCCTTTTCTTGAGGTCAGCCACAAAGTTTGGGGTGGTGTGTGTGTGTGTGTGTGTGTGTGTGTGTGTGTGTGTGGGGGGGGGGGGGTATTATTTGTGATCAAGTGCACTTTCCTTTTTCTTGAGGTCAGCCCACAAAAGTTTGGGTGGTGTGTGTGTGTGTGTGTGTGTGTGTGTGTGGGGGGGGGGGGGGGGGGGGGGTAATTATTTTGTGACCAAGTGTACTTTCCTTTTTCTTGAGGTCAGCCCACAAAGTTTGCATCGTTGTCTGTATCTACATCCATGTCCTAGTAAGACTCTAGCAGACATATTGGGGGGGGGGTGAGGTTGGGGGGGGGGGTTGGTTGGTGGGTAGGGTTGGGGGTTGGTAGGTGGGTGGGTGGGGGTTGGTTGGTGGGTAGGGTTGGGGGTTGGTAGGTGGTAGGGTGCGGGGTCTGCCAATGAGTTTGCATCGTTATTCTTGTCACATCTAGTCAGACTCTAGCATATATATTTTGGGATGAAATCTGAGGAGCAGCTACTGCAATATGTATTTTCCACAACGAATATGCCTTCCGCCTTCCAATATTCAAAAGTCAAGTCTGCAGGGGGAACCTGAATAATGGGTGGGTGGGTGGGTGGATGGTGGTAGAGGGGGTGGGGGATGTGTGTGTGTGTGTGTGTGGGGGGGGGGGGGGGAGGGGGGGGGGATTGTTGTGGGGGGGGGATTGTGTGTGGGGGGGGGGATTGTGTGTGGGGGGGAAATGTGTGTGTGTGTGTGTGTGTGTGTGTGTGTGTGCAGGGGGGGGGGATTGTGTGTGGGGGGGGATTTGTGTGTGGGGAAGGAATGTGTGTGTGTGTGTGTGTGTGTGTGTGTGTGTGTGTGGGGGGGGGGGGGTATGATTTGTGATCAAATGTATTTGCAGTTAATTCATTAAAAAATATAAATATGTGAAGTAAGTAATCAATATGTGGATCGCTGCAAAGACTCCTGAACGAGTTCCAATACCAGCACCCAGTTCGTTTTTTTTTAATCTGAAAGTGGGTCTTTTCTAGCTTTATGGTTTTAGGCCTCCTCCAGGGACAGCGCTTGAGTGCTCTTGATAGCTTTTTAGCGCGATTTAGGGGGATAGGAACGATTGTTAAGATTTGTATCGCAGGTTTGGCGTCTAACCATCTGCACATTGCAGCGAACAATTACCCCCCGTGCGAGACCACGGAAACCAGGGATTTCTAGTGCACATGTCGGAGTGCAGATTCAAACTGGTGACTCCTCCAATTGTGGTGACCATTCCAACCCAGGGATTGTTTTCCGCTACATATAGCGATCGCTGCTTTAGATTCCGTTTTAGCGAAATTAAGACCATAAAAAGGTCAAAACAAAAAGTTGTGTGTGTGCCCCAAATGGCCCCAAAAAGCTATAAAAGCACTAAAACGCTGTCCCTGGAGGGGGCAAAACCGTAACCTAGAAAAACCCCACTTTCAGATTTAAAAAAAAAACTGTTTGAACCCGCACGCCACTCGTGCATAGGGAACGGCAACTAATATAAGTGTTTGAAAAACTAATATTACCTAATATTATTATAGTCTCACAATAATATTAGTTTCTCAAATAAACTCGAAATTCTGGTGAGACGGCTCGTCCGACTAATATTATATAATATTATTTATCCACCAATATTACATAACACATATATATATATATATATATATATAATATATATATATACATATATGATATAACATAGCCGACCCTACTCTTGAGGTTCTTGAGTGCTACAGATCTCTGGACGCCATACCTGTTGATATATACAGTTTCTATGAAGGGCTGATACCTACTGATTCCCTGCCCTCCTCTCAACTGTGCCACGAGGAGGTGATGGCAGCTGGCGGTCACTTGAGACAGGACCACTCGTCAAGTAGGTTGGGGGCATATAAATGGGCCGACTCTTTTGTAGGAGTGGCAACACCATTTAAACAGAATCCTTGGTGTTGCTGGTTTGTGTCGGGAGACCACTCCTCAAGTAGGTTGGGGGCATGTAAATGCGTCTTCTCTTTTGTAGGGGCCGGCATATCATATGATGTTGACCAAAGTTGAAACCTGTTGATTCCTTGCCCTTATTTAGACTGTGGCGTGAAGAGGTGATGGTAGCTGGCGGCCTATCTTTTGTTTGGACCGGCATATCATATGATGTTGATAATGTCATGCCATGTCTTTAGACGCCACACTTGCTGAAATATGCAGTTACTATGAGGGGCTGATGAATGTTGATTCCCTGCCCTTATCTAGACTGTGGCATGAAGAGGTGATGGCAGCTGGCGGTCCCATGGAACAGGACCACTCCTCAAGTAGTTTGGGGGCTTGTAAATGTGTCTTCTCTTTTATAGGAAGCGGCATATCATAAGATGCTGACCAAAGGCAAGAATGCTGTCATATGATGTCAGAAAAATTACATCATATGATATTGTATATACCGGTACATGGTAACTTTGGCCTAGTCAGACTTCAGGCATCATATGATATCATATTGCCGTTCCCTACTCGTTTGTAGGAGTGGCAACACCATTCGAAAATAATCCTTGGTGTCCCTGGTTTGTGTCGGGAGACCCACCTCCTGGGGCGAAATTTCATTCACAACTAAAAAGAAAAGAAAACGATGCATGCATGTTGCTACAGTACAGGTGTAGGCCAAAGAGGCTTAAGGGATTGCCCAACCGTGGCAGGAGGGCTAAAAAAGAAAAAGCATTGATGAGATGAACCCCGAACAGTTTTTTACCGACAAGATCCCTGATCTCGTGCTACAGTGAAAACATAATGATACAATTGTATGAGCGGGTTGTCGGGAACGAGAAGCCCATGCCCAACTGTTTTTGTATTCAATCATGATTTGAGGTTGTTGATCGCTGCTTTGTATTCAATCATGATTTGGGGTTGCCAGTCACTGTTTTGTTTTTGTCGATCATGATTTGGGGTTGTTGATCGCTGCTTTGTATTCAATCATGATTTGGGGTTGCCAATCACTGTTTTGTGTTCAATCATGATTTGGGGTTGCCAATCACTGTTTTGTGTTTGTCAATCATGATTTGGGGTTGCCAATTACTGTTTTGTGTTTGTCAATCATGATTTGGGGTTGCCAATCACTGTTTTGTGTTTGTCAATCATGATTTGGGGTTGCCAATCACTGTTTTGTGTTTGCCAATCATGATTTGGGGTTGCCAGTCACTGTTTTGTGTTTGCCAATCATGATTTGGGGTTGCCAATCACTGTTTTGTGTTTGTCAATCATGATTTGGGGTTGCCAATCACTGTTTTGTGTTTGTCAATCATGATTTGGGGTTGCCAATCACTGTTTTGTGTTTGTCAATCATGATTTGGGTTGCCAGTCACTGTTTTTTTGTGTTTGCCAATCATGATTTGGGGTTGCCAATCACTGTTTTGTGTTTGTCAATCATGATTTGGGGTTGCCAATCACTGTTTTGTGTTTGCCAATCATGATTTGGGGTTGCCAATCACTGTTTTGTGTTTGTCAATCATGATTTGGGGTTGCCAATCACTGTTTTGTGTTTGCCAATCATGATTTGGGGTTGCCAATCACTGTTTTGTGTTTGCCAATCATGATTTGGGGTTGCCAATCACTGTTTTGTGTTTGCCAATCATGATTTGGGGTTGCCAATCACTGTTTTGTGTTTGCCAATCATGATTTGGGGTTGCCAATCACTGTTTTGTGTTTGCCAATCATGATTTGGGGTTGTTCAATTTCTTTTTTGTGTGCGACGCATTGCAAATCAAGCGACTCGCTGCAAACCCAGTGCGACGGGCTGCCCTCCAAACCCTGCAGAACGCGAAGTGCAGAACCTGGGAGTCATTTCGGACTACTTTAGCCAGACCCATGCGTCGTCATGCAGGAATGGAACGTCGGGGGAAAAACGTGTCATGCTTAAAGGCCAAGATGCGCAGATTGTGTGTATGAGCGGATTGTGTCTGCGCTTATTATGTATACGCCGATGGATTGCATGTGCGCAGATTGTGTGTTGTAGGCTTTCTATGAGGTATGGAAACTATTTCAAGCTGTAGTGCCATGTATGTTGCCATCCTGGCCTCTCCAAAGTATAAAGCTTCTATCCAGGTTCTAACTAAAAAAAAATGTTTGGCTGAATTTCAGTTTCAGATGTTGGTGCTGGGAGGCCGATTGTGTGTTCGTGCTTTCTAGGATGTATGCTGATGTATAGAACATATTTCAAGCTGTGGTACCATTTATGTCTTATGCGATTCTGGCCTCTCCAAAGTTTAAAGCTTCTAGCTAACATTTTTGTTTGTGCCGAATTTCAGTTTCAGATGTTGATGCTGCGAGGCCATACAAGCAAGCAAGGTCCGGTCATGCGATGGCCACCACAGGAGACAGGGGATTGCATGAAAAACAACGAAGTCCAATTCAGTCTGAGTTGCAGCCTCCTCCTCAGCCTAAGCCTTTGCAACTACCTGCGTTTCAGCCCCAGCTTGGGTCGCAGTCCCAGCCTCAGCCCCAGCCTCGGCCGCAGTCGCAGTCCATACAAGAACCATCAGCCGCAGTCTCTCCAGAGGCTAGTCAGAACATCTCTGAAGGTTTCGGATCTCCAAGAAGGGATCAGGGTACAAGGGTGCAGCCTGGCGCTGAATTGGCAACTGCTTGCACAAAGCCTGGTCTGCAGCCTGATAGAAATGTCCCAGAAAGTACAGCAGCACACAATGCAGGGGACAGAAGGACAACGGCACACAATGCAGAGGCCTTGGCCCTGGAATCAGGAAGTGGTCCCAAGTCAGGACACCCAGCTGCACATGAAGCGAGTGAGAAAGGTGTAAGGGAGAAGACATGGGATAGTCCCGTAAGTGAAACTGTTTTTTTATGTTGTAAGTGGAACTAATGTTTTGTGTTCACCTTTGTGTTGATAGTGAAAGTATAGTTTGGTGTAGTGAGTGAAAGTATTGTTTTGTGTTGTGAGTGAAAGTATTGTTTTGTGTTGTGAGTGAAAGTATTGTTTTGTGTTGTAACTTGTATGTGAAAGTATTGTTTTGTATGCACTTTTGTGTTGTAAATGAAACTATTGTGTTATGTGCTTTGTTTTGTTTGTGGAACTATTGTTTTGTGTTGTTAGTGAAACTATTGTTTTGTATGCACATTTGTGTTGTAAGTGAAAAAATTGTGTTTTGCGCAATTTTTGTTGACTTCTTGTAAAAGAACAGGTCACTCACAGAGTCGGCATGGAAGCTGGGGAAGGGAGGGACAGTTGCAACGGGAGTAGCAAGGGACTTTAGGTACAACCACCTTCAACTTGCATTCCTTTGCATGATCCGATGCCTGCAAGACCAACCAAGCAGCTGAATGTGGCTGGCCCATGCGCGCGTGCATGCGTATGTGTGTGTGTGTGCCAAAAACAAACCACATGCACACACAAACACACACATTACCCCTCCCCCCCCCCCTCCATCTGACCCCCCTCCCCACCCCACCCCACCCCACCCCCACCCCCCTAGGACTGAGACCAGTGTTGAGACCCGACAAACAATTCCCCCTCCATCTGATCCCCCCCCCCCCCCCCCCCACACACCACAGCCCACAACACACCACACCTAGGACTGAGATCAGTGTGAGACCCCGACAAACAAATTCCCCCCTCCATCTGACCCCTCCACACACACACCAACACACAAATACACACCCACACACATTACCAGGATCCCATGCATCCATGACCAACCAAGCACGTGAATGAGGCTGACCCATGCGTACGTGCGTGCAACCCCCCCCCCCCCCCCCCCCCCCCCTAGGACTGAGATCATTGTTGAGACCCTCAAACGATAAATTCCCCCCCTCCATCTGACCCCACACACACACATACCACACATTACACACACACCACACACACAACACCACACATTATCCCAGGATTCTATGTCTGTAAGACCCCACACACACACCACACACACACCACACACCACACATTACACACACACCACACCATATCCCAGGATTCTATGTCTGTAAGACCCCCACACACACACCCACACACACACAACACACACACACACACACCACACCACACATTACACCACACATCCACACATATCCCAGGATTCTATGTCTGTAAGACCCCCTCCACACACGACACACACACCTACAACACCACACATTAACAACACACCACACATATCCCAGGATTCTATGTCTGTAAGAAACCCCCCCCCCACACACACCACACAACACACAAACACACACCACACATTCTTAAACACACACCCACACATATCCCCAGTATTCTGTATGTCATGTAAGACCCTAATCCTCCCCCACACAACATCTACTTTATCTACACACATACACCACACACACAACCACTATATCCCCAGGATTCTATGAAGACCAACCAAGCAGCCTGAATGTGGCTGAACTTCCGTTCGCCCCCTTCAATTTCTTCCCCCTTCAACTTCACCCCTTTCGTTTACAGGACCCAATGCCTGCATTCCCTGAAGAACCAAACCAAGCAGCTGAATGAAGATGACAAACTTCCGTACGTCCCTTCAATTTCGGGGCTGGGCGTCGTCAGGGTGTGCTCGCTGGAACAGCAAAGGAAACCAGCCACTTCATTCAGCTGGTGGGTGTATAATAATTAAGTAATAAAAAAAAAAAAAAAAAAAATAAAAATAATAATAATAATAATAGAAATAAATGAATTAACAAACCAGCCCATTCAGCCACTTAAAGGTACTACAATAAAAATGAATACAAATAATATACAAAATATATACTGCCGCTTAATTAATTAGTTTGATAAAATAAGAGAAACTACATGTAAAGCTGGGCATTGGTGCTTAAATAATTAATGTAATAAAATAAAAAATAACATAAAAATAATAAATAATATAAATTATTAAACCTGCATTTTAATCAAGCTGGTGGGTGTTAATAATTAAGGTTAAAATAAAGTAATAATATAATGTAAATCATTCAGCTCAGGTGGGTGCTTTTTAAGTGATAAAATAAAAATAAATTAAAAATAATAATAAAAATATAAATGATATAATAGAAAATAATAATCAATGCCATTATTCAGCCTGGTGGGTGCTTACAATTAAGTTAAAAATAAAAAATAATAATAATAATAATAAAATAGAAAAATATAATAAACAGCCACTTCATTCAGCTGGTGGGTGCTTATAATTAAGTAGTGATATAAAATAAAAAATATAATAAAAAATAAAAATAATAATAGAATAATATAAACTGCCCACATCCATTCAGCTGGTGGGTGCTTAATAATTAAGTGATAAAAAATAAAAAATAATAAATATAATAAAAAATAAAATAATAATAGAAAATAATAATAAACTGCCACTTCATTCAGCTGGTGGGTGCTTAATAATTTAAGTGATAAAATAAAAAATGGAATAATAAAATAATAATAGAAATATAATAAAACCTGCCACTTCATTCAGCTGGTGGGTGCTTAATAATTAAGTGCTAAAAAAAAATTGAATAAAATAAAAATAATAAAATAATAATAAAATAAATAATAATAGAAAATAATAATAAAACCTAGTTTTTTTTTTTTTTTTTTTTTTTTTTTTTTTTTATGTTTTCATTCAGCTGGTGGGTGCCTTATAATTAAGTGAAATAAAATAAAAATAAATAAAATAATAAATAAATAAATTAAAGAAATATAATAACATGCCGTTCATTCATTCAAGAGCTGGGGGTGCTTAATAATTAAGTGATAAAAAAAAAAATGATAAAATAATAATAAAAATAAAATAATAATAGAAAAATAATAATAAACTAGCCCACTTATTCAGCTGGTGGGCTGCTTAATAATTAGTGACAGTAAAATAAAAAATAATAAAACAAAATAAAACTAAAAAATAAAAATAGAAAAATAATAATACCTGAAAAATATAATAAACCTGTCCGACTCCAGCTGCTGGGTTGGGTGGCTTTAGCTGGTGGGTGCTTATAAATTAAGTGATAAAATAAAAATAATAAAGTAATAATAAAAAATAAAATATTATAATAGGAAAATAATAATACAACTGCCACTTCATTCAAGCTGGTGGTGGTGCTTAATACTTAAGTGATCATGAGAAATAAAAAATAATAATAAAAAATAAAAAAATAATAATAGAAAATAATAATAAACCTGCCACTTCATTCATTCAGCTGGTGGGTCTTAATAATTAAGTAAAAAAAAAAAAAAAAATCTCCAGAAGTGCATAATTATTGGCCTTTTGGAACAGTCAGTTTAGACCCATGGGCTGCAGTTCAGTGAAAGCAAAAAATGCTACAAAGTTGCTTAACCACATCAGCTCAACAATATAAAATACTTGGATTTGGGTATTCTCAGGGTTTTGGGAACCAGATGATGAAGTAAAACCTTTTCTTTTTTTTTCACTATGGGGTCCCTAATTCAGGACAGGTTTTGCACAAATGTGTGGGACGTAGCCAAACGCAGTCGATTTTTATTTGTTTGAAAATTAAATTCGTAGGCCCTGTTTTCACATCTTCCCTTACAAAGTCCATTGTCACAATTGCAGGATGTGGAAGATATTGTGCAGGCAGTCACAGGCAGTACAAAGCCAAAAATCACAGAGTATTGGCCCAAGCAGTTTTTTGGACCAATTTAGGAGTCCCTAATTATGTTACAAGCGGCACAGCCGCAACAGCATCGTTTTCTGTCTTTGCCTTTTCAGCAAAGAGTATGGAATCACTTTTCGACAATTTTTTTTTTTGAAATTTGGAAAATTACAAATCCCACTTTCAAAAAATATACAAAAAACATTTTTTTTTTTTTTTTGCAATTAAATTCAAATCTATATCCATTAGTTAGTAAAGAATTTTGATTTGGAATTTTCCAGGTATAGGCGAAATGGCCGGTATGATATTGAAATGCTCGTGTAGGGCCTTGAAATGGGGGCAGGTTGGATATGCTAATTGCAGTTCACAACGTCCAGAAGCAGAGGCTATAAGCGCAGCCTCCCGACCTTGAAGTAGGGGTTAGATAAGCTTTCGTCCACGGAAAACTTTGAATTCGCGATAGATGCTCGTGCGACGTAGTTCTGTGGGATTTGGACAGCGGATATGAATTTGTCCCAAATATATTTATTGTTACATCTTGTGGTAGTGCCAACTGCTTACCGGCCTGGGCTGCTCGCGACTCAAAATGTCCATATGAACAAAATATAAGCTTGCTCGTCCGAGCTGAAACACTGACGAGAAACGCTATCTACTCAGAAATGTGATTCTGAGCAATTTTTGAATTGTGTATGGCTTGGTCCACAACTCTTGTCCGAATTAGGTGCGTTTTGGGGATTAGGTTTCAGCTTCATGAGATAAAATAAAAATGAATTAAAATTAAAATAACAAAAAAAGTAACTTAATAAATTTGCTCTTACAACTCTTTGAAACACATTCTACAGCCTTTTTTTGTTGGAAGACCCTCCTGGATGTTGTTGGGAAGCTGAGCTTGGTCTCAGGGGAGTATGTAGGGTCGGCTATGTTATCTATAATTATTAGTGAATAAATAATATTATATATTCATATTAGTCCGGACGAGCCGTCTCACAGAGACATTTCAAAATTTTATTTTGAAAAACTAATATGATTGTGACACTATAATAATATTAGTTAATACTAGTTTTTTCCAAACATTAATATTATTAAGTTTTCTTCCCTACAAGTATGCTACAAAAGTTGCTTAACCCATAGTTTCGACTTATAAATGCAAACATTGGGGTTTAGCTCAGATTTCTGGAAGTTAATGATAATGCATGGTGGGGATTGTGGGATTAAGGGAGAGACCTGTCTCTTACAGCGGTAAGAGAACGGGCTGCTACTTTTACCTGGACAGTGGCTAACCATGGCAGTTGACAGCGCCCTGGCGAACACTAAGGCGCACGTAGAGATTTCGAACGCCCGCACTTCTTGCATGATTTCAATGAAGTGTTCAACCATTGAGCCAATCGTCGAAGCGAAGGAAACCCCACTTCCATGTCCAGCTAGTGGGTGCTCTTCAACTCTTACAGCACATTGGCAACAGCATGTTTTGGGGTGAAGTGGGTGGGGTGGGGGGTGGGGGGGGGGGAGTCAGTGCAAAGATACAAAACGTCGCGACATAATTAATATGAATAATGCCTCCACCCTGCATTTGCAACAGCTGTTTTTGGGGGTGAGGGAGGGGGGGGGGTGGGGGGGGGGGGGGGGGGGGGGGGGGGGGGGGGGAGAGGGAGTCAGCAGATAAAAATTCCGACATAATTAATAATGAAAAAATTCTCGGCAACCCTCGCAGTTTGTACATGCTGTTTGTTTGGAAGACCCCGGATTTGTGGGGCAGGCTTGTCTTTGGCCAAAATGGCATTCGATGGCAATGTTTAAAATGATATTATGCTGCTTGGGTGCTTTTAAAAAACTGCAGCAAATGATTAGGGAGGGCATATCTATGAGTGACCAAAGGCGATTATAAATCATACAAATTGTGTTCATAGGGTTTCATATATGAGTGTAATTTGGCCTAGCTAGACGGCGGCCATGGAATATATCATATATTCATTTGGCCGTTCCTACAAAAGTGTTCCTGTCCTGGTGATGCTATACGGAGCCATTAAGCTTAGAAAACATGCCGCACTTTCAGATTTAAGCAAATATCACTGCTGTGGGTCTAGAAGAATGTGCAGGATTCACTGTGTCATAGGCTTCACTTCATGTTAATGCTGGGCGCTCTTAAATGTTTTGCTGCCGCGATTCTCGCACCATATGGACATGGAGGTTCACCTTCAGTTTCCAGCAGGAAGGATCCCCCCCACACAGAACACACACCACACACACACACAACACACACACACACACACACAACACACACACACACACACACAAACACACACGCACACGCACACCAACATACACATTCTTCGCATTCGTATAGACAATGGAGGGTTCAAGAACTTCCAGCTTCCAGCAGGAAGGATCCCCCCCCCCACACACAGCCAAAACCACACACACACACACACAAAACACACACATCACACGCACACAATAACACATTCTTCGCATTCGTATTGACAATAGAGGGTTCAACTTCCAGCGTTCCTATCAGGAAGGATTCCCCCCCCCCCCCCCCCCCACACACACACACAACACACACAACACAACACATACAATTCTTCGCATTCGTATTGACAATGGAGGTTCAGTCAAGCTTCAGCTTCCAGCAGGAAGGATCCCCCCCCCCCCCCACAACAACACAACACAACAACAACATTCTTCGCATTCGTATTGACAATAGAGGGTTCAACTTCCAGCTTCCATCAAGGATTCCCCCCCCCCCCCACCCACACACACACACACACACACACACACACACAGACACATTACACATTCTTCGCATTCGTATTGACAATAAGGTTTCAACTTCCAGGCTTTGATCCAGCAGGAAAGATCCCCCCCCCCCCACACAACACCACACACCACACAGCACACGCACACGCACACCACATACACATCTTCTTCGCATTCGTAGTAGACAATGGAGGTTCAACTTTCCGGCTTCCAGCAGGATGAGGATCCCCCCCCCCCCCCCCCCCCCCCCCCACACACAACACACACACCACACACACACTAAACACAAATTTCGCATTCGTATAGACAATGGAGGGTTCAACTTCCAGCTTCCAGCAGGAAGGATCCCCCCCCCCCCCACACACACCACAACACAACATACACAGCAACACACATTCTTCGCATTCGTATAGGCAATGGAGGGTTCAACTTCCAGCTTCCAGCAGGAAGGATCCCCCCCCCCCCCACACACACACACACACAGCACACCCAATTCTTCGTTTCATTCGTATAGAAATGGAGGGTTCAACTTCCAGTTTCAGCAGGAAGGTATCCCCCCCCCACACACACACACACACATTCTTCGCATTTGTATAGACAATGCAGGGTTCAAACTTCCAGCTTCCAGCAGGAAGGATCCCCACACCAGCCCCCCACCCCCCCCCCCCTCCCCCCACACACACACACACACAACAAATTCTTCCATATTCGTATTGACAATAAAGGGTTTCAACTTCCAGCTTCCAGCAGGAAGGTCCCCCCCCCACCCCCACACACATACACACAACACACACACACACACTTCTTTCCCATCGTATTGACAATAAAGGGTTCAACTTCCAGCTTCCAGCAGGAAGGATCCCCCCCCCCCCCCAACCACACACCACACAAAACACACACGCACACCACACTTACATACACATCTTCGCATTCGTATAGACAATGGAGGTTAACTTACAGGAAGGATCCCGCACCCCGCCCCACACACACCACACACACACGCACACGGACACATACACATTCTTTCGCATTCGTATATAGACAATGGAGGGTTCAACTTCCGATTCCAGCAGAAGGATCCCCCCCCCCCCCCACACACACACCACCACTGCACTACAATACCACATTCTTCGCATTCATAGACAATGGAGTGGTTCAACTTCCGGCTTCCAGCAGGAAGGATCCCCCCCCCCCCCCCCCCCCCCCCCCCCCACACACACACACACACACACCTTGCTTCTTCGCATCGACAATGGAGGGTTCAACTTCCGGCTTCCAGCAGGAAGGAACCCCCCCCCCCATCCACACCACCCCCCACACACACACACACAGTATTCTCGCATTCGTGAATTGATAACATAAAGGGTTCAACTTCCAGCTTCCCAGGAATGGATCCCCCCCCCCCCCCCACCCGGACCACACAGGCACACACACCACAAACACATTCTTCGCATTCGTATTGACAATAAAGGGTTCAACTTCCAGCTTCCAGAGGGATCACCCCCCCCGCCCCCCCACAACAAACACAGCACGCACACACACACCAATACACATTCTCGCATTGTATAGACAATGGAGGGGTTCAACTTTCCGCTTCAGCAGGAAGGATCCCCAACCACACACACACACACACACAACACAATACAGCATTTCTTCGCATTCGTAATTGACAATGAGGGTTCAAACTTTTCCAGCAGGAAGGATTCCCCCCCCCCCCACACACACTACACACACACCACATCACAACACACAGGATTCTTCGCCATTCGAATAGACAATGGAGGTTCACTCCGGCTTCCAGCAGGCAAGGAATCCCCCCCACCCACACAATTCTTCGCATTTGTATAACAATGGAGGGTTAACTTCAGCTTCCAGCAGGAAGGATCCGCCCCCCCCCCCACACCACACACAAATTCCTTCGCATTCGTATAGAAACAATGGAGGGTTAACTTCCAGCTTCAGCAGGAAGGAATCCCCCCCCCCACAACACACACACACACACACATTTTTCCCATTCGTATTGACAATAGGGTTCAACTTCGCTTTCCAGCAGGAAAGAGCCCCCACCCCCACCCCCCCCCCACACACCAAACACACACGCACACGACACACCACATACACATTCTTCGCATTCGTATAGACAATGGAGGGTTCAACTTCCGGCTTCCAGCAGGAAGGATCCCCCACCCCCCCCACACACACACACAACACACACGCACACCACAATACACTTCTTCGCATTCGTATAGACAATGGAGGTTCAAAACTTCCGGCTTCCAGCAGGAAGGATCCCCACCCCCCACACATGCCACCCCCCCCCACACACACGTATAGACAGTGAGGTTCAACACACAAAGGATACCCCCCGCTCCCCCCACACACACACATCACACAGGGACACACACACTTTCTCGCATTCGTATAGACAATGGAGGGTTCAACTTCCGGCTTCCAGCAGGAAGGATCCCCCCCCACACATCACACACACATTCTCGATTTGTATAGACAATGGAGAAAGTTGAACTTCCAGCTTCCAGCAGGAAGGATCCCCCCCCGCCCCCCCCCTCCATTCACACACACACAAATTCTTCGCATTCGTATAGACAATGAAGGGTTCAACTTCCAGCTTCCACAGGAAGGATCCCCCCCCCCCCCACACTACACACACACACACATTTTTTTTCCCATTTCCCGTATTGACATAAAGGGTTCAAACTTCAGCTTCCAGCAGAAAGGATCCCCCCCCCCCCACCCCCCCCCCACCACCCCCACCACACACACACACACGCAC
>CM039463.1:86638702-86713702 GCA_022414725.1 Microglena sp. YARC | reverse complement strand
CAGTGTCTCAATGTAAGTGTGTCAGTGTCAATGTGTCAATGTCAGTGTGTGAGTGTCAGTGTCAGTGTGTCACTGTCAGTGTGTCAGTTACAATGATTCAGTGTGTCAATATCTGTGTGTCAGTGTGTGAGTCAGTGTGTCAGAGTTAGTGTGTCAATGTCAGTGTCAGTGAGTCTGTGTTAGTGAGTCTGTGTGTCAGTGTCAGTGTGTCAATGTCAGTGTGTCAGTGTCAATGTGTCAATGTCAGTGTGTCAGTGTCAGTGTGTCAATGTCAGTGTGTCAGTTACAATGAGTCAGTGTGTCAGTGTCAGTGTGTCAATGTCAGTGTGTGAGTCAGTGAGTTAGTGTGTCAGTGTTAGTGTGTCTATGTCAGTGTGTCAATGTCAGTGTCAGTGAGTCCGTATCAGGCTGTCTGTGTTAGTGAGTCTGCGTGTCAGTGTCAGTGTGTCAATGTCAGTGTGTCAGTGTCAGTGAGTAAGTGTCAGTGAGTCAGTGTCAGTGTGTCAATGTCAGTGTTAGTGTGTCAGTGTCAGTGTGTCAATGTCAGTGAGTCCATGTCAGTGTGTCAGTGTCAGTGTGTCAATGTCAGTGTGTCAGTGTCAGTGTGTCAATGTCAGTGTGTCAGTGTCAGTGTTTCAATGATAGTGTGTCAGTGTCAGTGTGTCAATGTCAGTGTGTGAGTGTCAGTGTGTCATTGTCAGCGAGTCAATGTCAGTGAGTCGGTGTCAGTGTGTCCATGTCAGTGAGTCGGTGAGTCAGTGTCTGTGAGTCAGTGAGTTAGTGTGTCAATGTCAGTGTGTCAGTGTCAGTGTGTCAATGTCAGTGTGTTAGTGTCAGTGTGTCATTGTCAGTGTGTCAGTTACAATGAGTCAGTGTGTCAATGTCAGTGTGTCAATGTTAGTGTGTCAGTGTGAGTGTAAGTGTGTCAGTGTTAGTGTGTCAGTGTCAGCGAGTCATTGTGAGTGAGTCTGTGTCATTGTGTCAGTGTCATTGTGTCAGTGTCAGTGTTTCAATGTTAGTGTGTCAGTGTCAGTGTTTCAATGTTAGTGTGTCAGTGTCAGTGTGTCAATGTCAGTGTGTCAGTGTCAGTGAGTCAGTGTCTGTGAGTCAGTGAGTCAGTGTGTCAATGTCAGTGAGTCAGTGTGTCAATGCCAGTGTGTCAGTGTCAGTGTGTCAGTGTCTGTGAGTCAGTGAGTCACTGTGTCAATGTCAGTGTGTCAATGCCAGTTTTTTTTTTCCAGTGAGTCAGTGTCAGTGAGTAAGTGTCTGTGAGTCAGTGTGTCAATGTCAGTGTGTCAGTGTCAATGTCAGTGTGTCAATGTCAGTGTGTCAGTGAGTTAGTGCCAGTAAGTCAGTGTGTCAATGTTAGTGTGTCAATGTCAATGTGTCAGTGTCAGTGTGTCAATAGCAGTGTGTCAGTGAGTCAGTGTCAGCGTGTCAGTGAGTCAGTCTCAGTGAGTCAGTGTGTCATTGTCTGTGTGTCAGTGTCACTGAGTTAGTGTCAGTGAGTCAGTGTGTCAGTGTAAGTGTGTCAGTCAGTCAGTGTGTCAGTGTCTCACTCAGGTGAGACCTGTGAATTTGAATTGTGGCTGTGCATATTGAAAGTGAGAAAACACATTATTTGCCCAACTTCACTCAATTTGGCCTCCCCTAAATTTGGTTTGGGGGAAATGAGGGACGGTGGGCAAATAATTTTGATAACGTAATTGAGGGAAGGCGGGCAAATAACTTTTAAGGGGGAATGGAGGGGAGGTGGGCAAATTACTCCTTTGAGGGGGAAATTGATACAACACATCATTAGCCCACCTTCCCTCAAACCTGCAGTTAAATCTCCCACCAGATAAATGTGCAGGTAAATCTCCCACCAGGAAAATTTGATTTTGGGACAACACATGATTTGCCCACCTTCCCCCAACCCTTCAGATTAATCTCAAGGACAAATGGCGAAACCTGGAAAGAAGTGGTGCTGTCCAGAAGGTTGCAGAGAACGAATGGCTGGCCAAAGATAGAGAAGTGAGACTCAAGTGGCCGGCTTTTGGCTAGCTACCTGGTAGTGAAGACTTAGCTGCCCTTGGTTTTTACGGGGTAAGACAAGAGGGAGACCACTGCATAAATAAATATATAGTCTGCCTTATTAGGAGGCGTGAGATTGAGGGGGCCAGCCCCTTTGCTTGCACTGGGGCCAACCACCAACGTGAGGCATTGGGAACTTTATCAGTTCACAACGCTGGTGAATTCATAACATTACGTAACAGTACATTGCATTGCATGGCCATAGGCAGGCCAGTGTTGACAAGCCAACTCTGCAGCTTCTGGAGGGGTCTTCCAACCATCCTCACAAACAAGAGTAATGATAACGCCTGGTAGGGTGTGGTATTAAGGGAGCTCCGTATTACGGCGGTAGGGAACAGGCTGCTACTTTGACAAAGCTACCATGGCGGTTGACAGCGACCGCGAACACTAAAGCGCACCCGCAGGGATTCGAACCCCGCACCTTCATCGTTTCAACGAGCTCTACCGTTGAGCCATTCGTCAAAACGGGATATCCTTACATAGTCGGCAGAGTGCAGATGGAAGAAGTTTAAGACTGTAAGTTGATAGGGCTACAACTGTACCGGGTACTACAGAATGGGTTACAACCGTAACCGGTACAACAGAACGGTACCGGTTAAAGCAGAATGGCACCGGTAACTGGTACAACAGAACTGCGCCGGTTTCAAGTGTACCCAGTAGAATAGAATGGGTTACAAAAAAAGTGATGATAACGCCTGGTGGGACGTGGTATTAAGGGAGCCCCGTCTTACGGCGGTAGGGAACGGGCTGCTACTTGACCTGGACCGAGCTACCAGCTTAGTGCAGATAGATACATATGCATCATACAATGTACTCTGAGTGTAGACACTACTTGATACTACATTCACATCGCAGTACTTGCACATTCTTTTCTGTCTTGGGATTTTAGCTCATGCGCCAGAGATGAAATGAAGAGTGTATTACCCGGGTATTACCCACCCTAAATTTGGTGGGCCAATGCTCCATGAAACAGCTTTCATTCTGTATGTTTTTTTGTTCAGTTTGGCAAGCCCCTTATTAAGCTCATTAGTTTGGCCTGCTGTCAAGCTATACCGTACTCGATCATCGTTTGATCCACTGCTCAGTACGGACAGACAAAGGCCGTCAAAGGGGTGGATCTAGGGGCTCTGCCAAAAATGTCCGGTAGTCCGTCACAAAACAACATTTTCAGGTTTCATGAAAGAAACAAACACCATGAGCATTCTATATCTTATACGAACTATGCAACTTATTTACACCGGTCAGGTGCTCATGCGAGCACATATGAGCATCGCAGATCACGAGGAGGAGCTACGGTTGAGATATTTCATTATTTCGGGCCAAAAGAAACGCCATAAGTTATAATTGGCGAGTAAAGATTTTCAACAGTTCGATTTTGAACCATCCAAACATGTGCGTATGCCGGTAATCAAAATAGATATGCCACTTTGCTTGGCTTAGTCAGGCTGAAGCTTGAAAGCAGAGTATTTCATGAGGACCCCCAGCTATCATCAGTATATTAATAGCGCGTGGGGCAGGGTTTAGCGCCTGGTTTCAGGGCATTGGTTTCTTTGGCTTCGGATCTCGATTTTCCGAGACCTGTCGCTGACGTGGCCACAGGGGTGGTCTGCCCGTCGGGACGACGGGCTCAGATGCTAGTGAGAAATATTGTTACAATGAGTAGAAGACAGTGAAAACAACTGAAACGTCTGGCGGTACTTAGCAGTACATCGGCGACGCTGCCCCTAATAGGGCAGTGGCGTCGAGGGCTGCAAGCTAAGCAGTCCTGCAAACCAGATCTAGATGGCAGGACTTGGGAGGGCATAGCACAAGGGCAATGCCGGGCGGTGCCGGTATGTAGCCCTAGCTGGCCTGGGTCAAAGGACTTGGCAGGAAGTTACTGCTGCCAGTCGTAGATCGTAGGGGAGGACGTAACAATAAAGTGATAGAAACTGAAAACAAGGTGGTACTGGCAGAACATCGGCGAGCTGACCAGCATAGCAGTGGAGTCGAGGGCCGCCTAGGTACCTTAAAAACCAGGGCTCTAAGGTGGTACTTGGCAGTACATCGGCGAGCTGCCCGATAGAGCAGTGTTGTCGAGGGCAACCAAGATATCCCCGGCGAGCTGCCCGATAGAGCAGTTTTGTCGAGGGCTACCAGGATAGAGGTACAAGGGGATGGTACTCAGCAGTATGACGACAAAACTACCCCTTGATAGGGTAGTGTTATCGAGGATTACTGAGTACCAAAGCTACTAAAGAAAGCGTTGCTATAAAGCTGTAAAAAGCTTGCTTACAGGCAGGTTACAGGGATGAAGATTGGCCTGAGATGGGGAAAGAAATAGGTTGGTTAAAGGAAGGGCCATTCCAGGTGATGGAGTGGGACGAAGGGTGAATCATAATATTGGGGGCAAACATTTCTGGGCCATATTCTTTGGCCATCATTAAGGCTGATGAGAGCCATTGAGATATGCAACGAGAGCATAATTAATTGAAAGAAAATATCGTATCAGAATAAAGTTTGGAACAGCGAGCAAGCCAAAAGGTTTTGAAGACAGGAATGGACCAAAAGATCCATTCAAGGGTGTCAGATTTGGACAGGAGTTTATGGATCCATAATTGGAATATGAAATTAGAGAATCTAGCGTTGGGTTTCCAACGGGTGTAAACTGAGCAAGCCCATTTCCAGAGGGATTGGGCATATGGGCATTCAACTAGGATGTGTGGGATAGTGTCAGAGGACTGTGAGCAAGTAGGGAAAAGGCGATTGGTTGAGTGTGTTACTTTGCAAATAGTGGGTAGGGAGTTATTGAGTAAAGAATAAAGCATGTCTTTCATTTTCCGAGGGATAGAAAGTTTCCAGATAAATTTAAACCAATTGTGAGTGAGTTGTCTATGTTCATCTAGAAGAATATCATTCCATTGATGGATAAACCTAGGGGGGTGATGGGGGAAGGTGCCTTGATAGAGCTTGGAGGTAGAGAGGGTATCTAGCGAATCGATGTTTTCCCAGCCCCATAATCGGAGCCAGGCGTCGAAAATATCTGTGTTGGTGTAATTGTGATGGTTAGTGGAACCTAAAGCATGAATCATGAGGGGGTTATTACGGATAGCAGAGATAAGAAGCATACGTTTGTTTCTCTGAATTTCAAGTGGGGAAGGTGACGTACCCAATCTGGGGTGGTAATAAAGGATTGCGTGTTGGTGTCCCAAACATGTTGGACCATAGTGAGGCCAGCGTGAGCAATATTTTTCGAGGAATTAACTCTATAACCTGAGTTTTCAGAGTTGAAGTTCAGGTTGAAGAATAATGGTTCCGGGAGGAGAAGGGGGGGAATGAGTGGTTGGGAAAGTTTATTAATCGGGAAGTACGAGATGAGGGCATGCAAGCTTTTAATAAGGGTTGAATGGTTAATTTGTTTTTGAATGATGGGATTGTTGCAAAGAAGACCGTATAGGCCTAGGTTCCAAGGATGGGTAAGGACATTACAGAGATGTGCGAGAACATGAAATGTTGAAGAGTTGGGGCGACGGATGATTTTAACCAAATGCATGAACCTGATAACATCCAGGTATTTCGGATCATTAATAACCTAAACTTCATATTTAGGGTGGAGTTGAGCTGAATTAAGAGAGATTCTATAGCATTCTGAACCAAATTTATCGGGGATACTGTCATGATTGTTGAGAACAAGAGTAAAGAGAGGTGATTTTGCAGATATGATCATGAGAAGAAGGGAGGTTGGAGTGGCCTAGAGTGTACCATATGCAGGAAAGGGCATAAGATTGAGCTGTGCGGGCTCTGCCAAAGGTAGAAAGGTTCAAAAGTTTTAACGATGAGAAATTGAAATTGAAATTGTTACATCCGTGTAGAACCGTTACTCACAGGACGTGAAGTTAAGGACACCATAGCGTAAGCCGTAGCTAGCTATAGTCACCGTAGGACCATCTCAGTAAAAAGAATTACCACCGATGCCTGACCGGCAGGCACCGTAGCCACATCATGCCAGTGCAGCTTAATACGGGGTTTTTTCACCCCGGTTTGGAAGCACCGGCACAATACAGCTGGTAAGACAAAACCTGAGAGGGGGGACGGTCTGTGTGCTAGTCCCCGGGTATCGACCCGGGGTGTGCTTCCATAAAGCGTCTGCACTGTAAAATACTCTGAAAGCTAGTGATGGTGTGGGAGTGGACTGTGTCCGCCAGTTTGAGGGCACGTGATCTCTGAAGTCCAAGAGTGGTCATAGAAGTCAAAAAAGAGGTTGGAATAGTACCAGTTGTTCCAACGGTGATAACTTCATAGTGAACAAGGTATCCAGCCGATCTGAGGCCATTTACTAATTCAACATGCTGGGCGTGTTTAGTGATAAACTTAGTAGCATGGTTGGTATCAGAGCAGTATCCAAGCTCAAGAACCCAGAGTTCTTTATCAGACATACAGGTAGGAGAGTCTATGTCAGGTAGGACAGCAAGATCAGGTCTCATTCTCTTCCAGTCCGCTACAGTAATAGTGGAGGGGCGTAACCAGTCAGGGAGACGTTTGCCCAGGACCCCCCTGGGGAGGTCCTCTTCCTTGCCAGCGTCCATGATCTTTCTGCTAGATCCCAGGGCTCCGGTGCAAATGGCCTTGTGGATGAGTCGCACTGCGGCGTCATGTCTCTTGATATAGAGCCCCTTGAAAGTCCGGTGTGTGCAGCCCGCCAGGATGTGGCCCGCTCCGTCCTCACAGGTGTGGCAAATGGGGCATAGGGAGTTCGTGGGTGGGTGGGTGCTGGTAATATACGAGAGTTTCCAGCGGAATGCAAGTTTACGGTTCCACAGTCTACCCCAGCGGGCTTTAAGGATGTGGAATTTAGTTTTATGTTGGATAAGGGTTGATGTCCAAAATTTGTTACTTGCTTGAGGAAGTTGGTGGGGAGTGTTATCAGCCCAGGTGGTTGCATAAATCCCTTTAAGAGGGTGTTGGCCAAGGTGGCAGCTAGTAGGCAGGTTAGAGGTGATACCTTGTGTAAGGTTAGGTGCTAAAATTCGTGGGGGAATATCTCCCATGGGTGTGCGAGGAGGTTGAACAGTGGGCCAGCAAACATTGTGGCGGGGGATTTCCCCAGTGTTGTCAGTAAAATTGGTTGAGGTAGGGTGCCCAGCTGCCTTGCATGCCAGAGTGTCTGCTCTGTCACTTCCAAGGATACCTGTGTGGGAACGGACTTTACAAAGAGTGGTGTGTGAGCCATGCACGATGCGTTGAATGAGGTGTTTTTGAATTGATTGCAGTAATTCAGTATGAATGGAACGGGTTGTTGTGGTAGGATCATGAATCATTTTTTTTATAAGTTGAAGAGAGCAGAGGCTGTCTGTATGGAGGGTAAGAGATTTGTCATAGTCAATGTTGAGAAGGGCTTGGTGGATGGCTACCAGTTCTGCCCGGTTGTTAGTTTTGGTGGCCCCTATTCCCCCAGGGTTGATGGTGTAGCTTTGTCCTACAGCCGGGACATATACTGCAGCACCTATTTTGCTAGGGTGCCCTGGTTTACCTTTTATTAGGCTACCATCTGTGTAGACCTGGAGGCCTGAGGAGGGGGTAGCTAGGTGAAGACAAGGGTGGGTAATGGTAAGAGGAGAGGGAGGAGGGTGTTGGTGGAGTGGAGTTTGCCAGGGATTTTTGGCAAGAGATTTAAGTTTCCGAGGGTAGGTAATGACAATGTCAGAGAAGGTAAGAGTGGGAGGTGGTGTGATAGTAGAGGGCTCTCAGGATGAGGAGAGGATTTGCATGTTGTATTATATGTCCATTGGTCAATAAAATCTGGGAGTTTAGGAAAGTAGGTATCTTGGCTGAGGGGGTTGCATATAAGGATGAGGTGTAGTTTTTGAGTGGAGGGTGGAGTGTGAGATTTGCTGCCAAATTTCAGAGGTAGTATAGAATTCAGACTGTGGTCTAGAGTCAATATAGTGAATCCAGGAGTGATGGAGGAGAGTTTTGTAAGGGGCAGCAAGGTCATCAGGAGAGAGCATCAGGGTGCAGGTAGGGCTGGGAGTATTTTCAGCATGGTCAGCACTGGCTAGGGCCCACCTTAGAGCTTGGTGTGCTTGTGTAGTGGAGTTGGGAATGTCCACCAGTGAGCCCCCAGTCCAGATGGTAAGAAAGGGGTCTTGGTTGGAGCCAAAGAGCTGGTCAGCAGGGCTGGTAGAAGAGAATCTGGTGAGGCTTTGGTCGTAGCTAAGAGGGTTAGAAGTACGATGGTGAGTAATGCCCAGAGCAGCTGCTGCTTGGTAGAGGGAAGGAGAAAGAGTGTTGGTGGCGGCAGGGGCAGCTCTGTATCTGGTGAAGAGGGCAGCTAAGTCAGTATGGTATGTTCCTCCTTGGGTCAGTTGGTTCCATTTGGTAGGGTGGTGATGTTTAAAGTGGTCATAGTTTTGTTTAAGAGAGGTGAGTCTGTCATTGGGAATGTGCCTAAGACAGTGACCAGTGGGGTTATAAAGATATGAAGCGTTGGTGTGTGTGTGTGTGGATTGGTCATCCAGAGTAGTGAGGATGCCTGTTTGTATAGTGTAGGCTGAGGGTGGTTGAATGTCCCAGTCTGGGTGCCTGTCGTGTGTGTCAATTGTCAAAATTTTGTGAACAAGGTTATGGTTGTCAGCATTAAATCCTGGAGAGGTGGCCCATTGGCCTTGTTGCTGGAGGTTAGTGAGGTGGATGTCCTTCCTGGGGTTGAGGTGTGTGGTTATTGGGGGAGTGGTTTTAAAAGTGTGGGTTAATTGGTCATATGCTGGTTGTCCCACTAGTTCAACAAGATGAGCCGCATGGTGAGATTGGGGTTTACAATGTATGGTGGAGGTAGTGGAGGTAAGAGGTGTGCTGTGGTGGATGCTGTATCCCATGTGTGTGTAGGAGTTGATATGGTCGTTGTGCATAATGGTTGGGGCCCATTGTACGCGGACAACGGTGGTGGTGGCAAGTTTGTCGTCGTTGTAGGAGCGCTTGCCCCGCCAGCTCGTAATGTGGAGGGCTCTGTACTGGGATCCGTAGGTAAGGTGAAGCAGGCGCACCGGTGGTGCAGGTGCGCTGCTGTCGGGAAATGTCATGGCCTCGCGGATCCTGTCAGGGTGTGAGGTGGGTGTTATTTTATATGCGCGGTAGAATTTGGAAGTGGAGTAGTGTCGAATCCAGGATTTGCACAAGTAGTGGCGTGCTGACCAGGTGGCATCGCTGCTAGGGCAGCCCCATGCTTGGTGCGCGTGACTGCCTTCGATCTGCGTGGGCCACGCCCACCATTGGTTTCCTTCTAGGTCCCCAGTGGGAGCAGCCTCGTAGTCTGCATCAGTAACGGTGACGTGAGGTTGGTAGCGCTGAGTGAGTGGAGTGGAGGGTTTGATAGGAGCAGGAGATTTAACGTTGTCTGTTGTGTTCTGCGCAATTGCGTAACCAGGCGCAAGTTGTCGGTGTGAGAGGGGAAGTGGGTCAGAGTGTATTGGAGGGGCGACGGTTTGGAGGGAGGAGAGGTGAGCGGTGAGGCGGTTCAGGGATCGTTTGTGGTGTTTGGTGATTTTGTGTAAGGTGATAAGGGAGAGATCTGTAGTGCTGATAAGGTGAGTTCCCATGGGAGTGACCAGGTCATGGTATTAGTAGATGTCCAGGTCATGAAATGGAGTCATGAGTGAGACAGGGATTGCCTGTGGAGGGAGAGGGAGAGATTGTATGTTAAGTTTGTCGAGAAGTTCTGTGTCATTCCAAGAAATTGTAATGTCAGATTTTTAATAATTTCCAGCTGGCGGGCTAGGGACATATATTTAAGTTGCTTGCGGGAGAGAGAGAGAGGATCTAGAGTGGTCATGGTGGAGGTTGATTTGTTAAGAAGAGCCCTGGTGAGGATTCCCAGGTGACCTTGGTCGTTCATGGACTGGGTGAGGGCTGTTGCAATAATCTGGGTATATTCAGTAAGTAGAGAGGGCACCCCTAGTCCTGCCTCTGTTTTGGGGAGGTGGAGTGCTCTTGTCGGAAAAGATCTAGGAAGGGAGCAGCAGAGTTTAACTGTTTTTAATACTGCTCTGTCAATGACATGAATGTCGGTTAGTGAGAAGGGAGCTACTATCATGGGGTATTTAATAGCCGCTCTGACACATTGTGAAATTATTCGTAAGCATTGGGTGGGGGTTGCCCTGTTTTTAGCTTTGGTGAGGATACTCAAGCCTTTGTTGTGGATGGTTTCAATAGAAGAGTGGAGTTGAGTTTTCCAATTTAAGGTAAGTGAGATGTGAACCCCCAAGTATTTGTAGGCTTGATCTGGCGGCTGGTAGGTAGCATAGGAATTTCCTAAGGGATTTTTTTCTAGCCTTTGTTTGAGAGTGTTGTTGTGAGTAGGTTGTGAGGGGTGTGATTTGTGGAGTATGCCACTGACCACACATTTAGTGGCGTTAAGAGGAATGCCCGACCAGATGCTAAAAGTTTGGACTTTACCACATTGGATACGAAGGTCCTCTGAGCTGCCGGTTAGGACGGCAGTGTCGTCAGCATACCCCAAGCTGCTAGTGTGATTTTCATCTGCTGGCTGTTTTGGGGGGTAGGGATGCTGCTCTGTATCCTCGTCCCCCAGAACGGAGCCATCTGTGTAGGGGCTCTAGAAAGATAATGAAGAGTAAGGGGAGAGAGTGTCTCCTGGATGGTGCCCCTGGTGATGGGGATGGGGGAGCCAGATGTATTGTTAAGGAGGATATGTGTAGTAGAGTTGGTGTAAATTCCTTTAATAGTGTCTATAGTGTCGTGGGTGTAACCCAGGCTGTGCATAATGCAGAGAAGTTTTTGGTGGTCAATCATGTTGAAAGCAGAGCTAAAGTCAAAGTAGGCAGCATAGAGGTCCTGGTGGAAGAGGGCAGCATCCTCAATGTTGTGGAGTAGGGTCAAGAGTTGTCTATAGGTACTTTTGTCTTTTCTGAAACCTTCTTGGCAGGCACTAAGAGTGTGGTTGGTTTCAGAGTAGGTAGTAATAGTGTTAGTAACAAGGGAGGTCCAGAGTTTGGCTACAGCATTGTTAAGGCCTATTGGCCTGTAGTTTTGAGGCAAGCAAGGGTCTGATTTTTTGTAGAGCATGACTGTGTGTGAGTTTTTCCAGCAGTCTGGTGTTTCTCCCAGGATCTATACTAGCTGCATGAGTTTGTGTGTGATGAGGTGCATTTCCTGTGGGAGGCACACAAGTAGTTCATTAGGTATGCCGTCTGGGCCTGTGGCTTTGTTGGTGGAGAGTTTTCTAATACAGTCATCATAGGTGGTTGAGGAGGAGAGATAGGTGTAGGGGGAGGCAGTGTTTTGTATGGAGTTGGCTGGGGTTTCAAGTTGGTATTTACCTGTGTGTGTTTCCCATAGAGGGGGAGTGGCGTGTCGTGTATAGTCATCTGAGATGGGTGGAGTGGGAAGTGACATAAGTTTACCCATGTGTTTAGTCATAACTTCCAGGAGGCCCTGGGTGCTGGTGCTAAGTGTGTTTGAGGATGTGTCGAGTAGAGCAGTGGGTGTGTGTGTGTAATTTTCAGGAGAGAAAATGTATCTGTGAGTTTGTCGTGCCTGTGTGCTGAGGCGGCGTCGGAATTTCTTGATGGAGGCGGTTGCTCTCTCCTCTTAGAGTGCAGCCTGCATGTGACGTAGTTCTGTAATACTTTGTTTAATATCAGCAGTTAGAGAGAGGCAGTAGTCAGGGAGGAGTAAGTTTTGTAGGTGCTGTTGTATTTTAATTTTAGTGGTAGGTGAGTATGTGCCTGCCGTGTGAGGTGTGCTTCTAAGTTCCATGTATTGTTGTTGGTCAAGATGAGTGGAGGCTGTTCGAAGTGCTTTAATGTGTTTAATATGGTAGTTAAGACGTCTGTAGGTTTTAGCAGTTTGTCTGGGCAAAAAGGTGCCTCGTATGCTGGGCTTGGTGGGGCAGGTGTCAGTCATGATGGAGAGAGCTTGGTGAAGAGTGATCATGAGATGATCTGCCATGCTGTTAAGGTCTTCTGGCATGGTGGCTGTGAGTTCTTGTCTAATAGATTGAATGTGTGCAGATGTTTTATCTTCTCCCAGTAAAGTTTGTGCTATAGTCCAGGCTTTATCTATGTTAGTGTGGCTGTGCTGAAATTTATGGAGAAATTGATTCGAGATGGCCTCTTTAGCTTTGGCCATGTCTTGTTGCTTGAGAGGGAGCTGCAGTTGGGGTGTTGGATTGTGAGGTGGTGTGTCAAGGTTGGGAGGGGGAAAGAGAGAGGAGGTAATTTGTTGTTCCAGGGTCAAGTGGTCAAGTGTGTCTCCCATTTGGTGTGTGGTTTCTGTCACCGTGGTTGCAGTTGGGGGGTTGATGAGAATGATGTCATCTATCCTGCTGCTGTAGGAAGTGTTGTCTGAATAAGTATGGGGACGTGGTGATGGTTGAATGTGAATTGGATATTTATTAAGATGCTGATAGTGAGGCTGGTCCTCCAAGTGCTTGACTGTGTTACTTCTGTCAGTAAGGTAGTAAGCTGCATTCCAGTCTCCCCCTGCAATGTAATGGTGAGAGGGGTTCTGGGATATAATGTAGTGGATGTGTTCATAAATTCGAGCTCTTCTGGCAGGGTCATTGCAGGGCATGTAGACGCCTAATATGTGGGTGATGTTGTTAATAGTTTGATGAGTGAGATGACCAGCTATGTCAGTAGGGACTTCATGTTTAATTGGGTGTGTAGTAAGAGTCTTTTTTTTAAGTGTGATAAATCCAGCTGAGCGGGTTACAATGTTGTCTGCATTGGTAGCTTGCTTAATGGTTTTGCTGCTGTGATGGAAGTGGTAGTCAGAATCATGTCCCTATCCACAGTTGTAGTGGAGGATAAACCTTGAGCAGCTAGGAGGAAGCCGAGATAAAATTTGCTGTTTCGTGCTGCCAGGCATAATTCCTGCAGAATAATTCTCAGATGTGTCTTCAGTTCTTGGTGTAGTGGTGGGAGGATGGGATGGGATGTATGTTTGTGAGTTTCTGTGGCGAGTGAGAAAGCCTAAGTGAGATTTCCTTTTGGCCAGGTAGTAGTTGACTAAAGGGATTGTGTAGTTACCGGTTAGTTTGTTAAAGTAGTCGCGTTCTAGATCCCATTCATGTTGAGTGTAGTTAGTGACATGTGTATTGAGGTTTATGGAGAATTGTAGGACATCTTTGTAGTCCAGGGCCTTGTATCCGAGGTAGGTATTAATATAATGAATTTGACAGTGAGAGGCTATTTGGGGTTCCCAATAACAAGAACTTTTTACAGAGGTGGAACGGGGTCTGGGAGTAGGTCTGCCTCCCCTAGGGGCTGTTTCCCAGGTGGGATGAGTCAAAATTCTAAAGTCCTGAGTGCAGGATTTCCTATTAGGTTCACAGCTAGAATTCTGCTTTGCAGAGGGATTAAAAAGAAGGAGGCTATTCACGGTTGGCTTATCAATTGTGGGTGTACTGTGCTTAGTACACCCTATGATCCAACAAATAGCCAGGAGGAGGAGAAGAATCAGAGAAGTGCTATAAAAGTCTATGACTAAGGAGCAGGAGATCACTATTATTATTATGATATTATTGTGATCATGAGGACTTGCACCTTCGCCATGAGAGGCGGTATTAATCGTCGAGGACGACAATGCCATGAGAGGCATATCGGGACTTGCACCCACGCCATGAGTGTAACAACTCAGGATGCTCCTTAGCAGCTTGGGGGTAGACTAGGGAACGCGATGCGTGATGTGTGTTTACGTGTATGTTGATATGGGTGAACTAGCAGAACAAGTAGAGGGTTACCTTAGCAGGGGATGTAGAGAGTCAGGGAGCGAACGTCTTCGTGGTAGGAGTAGAAGGGTTCGTTCCGAGTAGCTCGTGTCTATGTGCGCAACGTGTGCGTTGTGAGAGATGAGGCAGTACATAGGTATGGTACTGTATCATGTGCGTTCGTCACGTGGCTTACGGGTACGGGGTACCCGTATGCCTTGCTGGACGGCCAGAGTACCCGTGAAGGGTTCTGTACCGTTACACTCCCCCCCCTCCAGAAGAGATGCGGACCCCGCATCTGATCGTAATAGAGGTGGGATGTAATACCAGTAGTCGTCGTATGTGCCGTGCTCAAAATATACTTGATGAAACAAGTTGGTTTCGGAGAGAACCATTTAACATCCCTTTTGAGTACTCCGAGAAAGACAACTTTATAAATAAAGCAATCTAACCGCCGTGTCGTATGCGTCGAGTGCGATGGGTGGGTGATGGGCCCGTTTTTTTGATGTACGTCGGGAGACAACGGGCGTAACACGTGATTGCCATGCATCGACGACGTGAGGGGCACTTTTCTTAACCGCCTTGGCGAGTTCCCAAGTGTCTTGCTCAATACCGAAGTCTTGCCATCGGACCAAGTATTCGAGACGTCGTTTGCTGGATGTGCCGATGACACGTGATTTTTCGCTCATGATGCATTGGATGTTCCAAATCGGAGCGCCGTCGGAGACGAACTCAAGCGGTTGTCCAACATGGACAACGCCATCAGAGCGCCAATGCTTGATCAAACCCACGTGAAACACGGGGTGGATGCGCATCATCTTAGGCAAGGCTAAGTGGCACGCCGTGACCTGCCGGACGACTCCAGTCTGCTCGTCGCGCGGACCAATGCATTCTGTAATCGTGTAGGGACCAACAAAACGAGGTGTAAATTTAGGTTTACCCGTTGCTTTGAACTTCATATTGCGGGTGGACAAGAGAACTTTATCACCAAGGTTGAAGAAAACCTCCGTTCGTCGTTTATCGTAATGGGCTTTCTGCCGATCTTGCTTGCATGCTTTGCATTGATCTTGGCGTTCAATGTGATCAGCCCACCAATTGTTGGCAGCTGGACATTTCGATTCGACTTCCGCCTTGAGAGGCGTCGTAGGGTCGTAGCCAAGGTACGCTCGAAAGGGTGTGTTCTGAATTGACTCTTGGTAGGAATTGTTGATAGCGAACTCCACCAATGCCAAAGACTTATCCCAATCGTCATGGTATGGCCCCACGTAGTGGCGAATCATGTCCTCGATGACGCGGTTCATGCGTTCTGTCTGACGGTCAGTCTGTGGATGGAACGCTGTCGAAAACGCCTGTCGCGTGCCCATTAAACGATGTAGAGCAACGCCGAAATGACCTGTGAATCGCGTGTCGCGATCACTGAGGAGCTTCTTCGGGATACCATGATATCGGATGACCTGATTGAGGTATAGGGAAGCGAATTCCTCTGCGTTAATCGTTGTGTGACACGGCTCGACATGAACCATCTTGGACAGCTTGTCGACGAACACAGCGATGGCGTCATGGCCCGACGATGTTGGCGGAAGCGCCGTAATAAGGTCTGTGGAGACCATGATGAAGGACGCCAGCCCGCCCAACCGCACATCCCCCCCAGCACGCAAATGGACTGCGATACAGGAGATGCTGCCCCAGAGCCAACCCTCCCACTTGCAGCCACCACCTACCACCCCGGGGTCACTACCCTCCTACCCGGACAACCCAATCTCTGCACTGTCACTTGCAACGCCCCAACTGTCAACAACCTGAAAAAACGTGGTAACACAGAGCACCCCCCCACCACAAAAAATATCAGGCACCCCAACAAGCATCTGAAACACTCACAAAAACTGGGCCCCAACATTAAACTCAAACAAACACCACCTTTTACCCCTAAGGATAATGGACCCGCCCAACAACCCACCCACCATGTCCCGTCACCCCTAGACTACTACATGGATAACATACATTTTCTACTCCTCAACTGCAGAGGGCTGAGGAGCTCCTGGGAGCTAATTCTCAATCACATCCTAGACCACAAACCAGATGTGGCTATTCTTACAGAAACCAAACTGCTCTCCTGCCTCTCCTTCATCCAATTCATCAAGAAGGAACTCCCCCAATACTCCCTTCACCACAGTAGTGTGGCCAAAACCCCGGACAACAACCACGGTAAAGGAGGGGTCATAATCCTCACCCACAAGCAATTAGGCCCCCCGTCCACCATGAAGTCAATGCAGACCTGGCTGGTTGCCTGGTGCACATCACCTTCGGCTCAAACACCCCAACTCCTACACACATCATAGGCGTCTACATGCCCCATGACCAACCCCAGCAACGGCAAGCCGCATATACATACATCGGGACTCACACCAAAAAGCCCAATCACACCACACTCTGTGGAGGGGATTGGAATGCAACCCTCTTTCCCTCAGATAGATCTACCCACGCCACTTCCCACACAGACCAACATCACATATCAATGTGCTCCCAACTCAACCTCCACCCCACCAACCCTTTCACTAGAGCACCCACCTTCCATTGCTACCAGGAAGGCAACCTCGAGCACCACAGCAGAATCGATGACATCCTCATCTCCCCTTGCCCCAACCCCCTCCAGCCCCATATTAGTGAAAAAACCAGGGAGGTCGGAGGATACCTAGACCACATGGCCCTTCACCAAATTATCCCCCCTATTTACCTTCCCATACCCCTGACTTTGACTGACACCCCCCCTCCTAGACCCCAACAACTAGTCACCCCCGTCAGCAAGGCCTCCATGAACGCCACCAGAAAGGCCATTGAAGAAACGCACACTACCTTCTTCATGGAACACACCCAAACCATCAGGGACTGGTGGGACCAGGCCACCAACCTCATGGGAGACAATTCCCTCCCATCCCACCTCCACCAAGTCAAACACACTCTCCTTGCAAAAGGATTAGACCTTGACCATCTCAGCAACCAGATTATGGAACCTATTAGGATGGCCCTCACCACTATGTTTGACACCTGCCCTGCCAGGAACCAAATCCCAGGGCACTTCCTTGACAGAAAGAAGAGCAAAGCCCACGCCAAAATCAACTCCCATATCCAACAGCTTAAGACGTACAGGAAACTCCTAACCACCGACCCCAACTCCTATCACACTGCCTATTCTACTCTCCTAGAAACATGCCATAACCATCCCAACACCCTCACCCATATCAAGCTTGCCTCAGACCATGCCTCCCTTTTGGCTGCAATCAATATATCCCTCGATGAGGCCCTCCCTGCCCTCCGGAGAATCCTCACGAACAGCAGACAAACAGCTACCGCCACTGGCAAATCAGCCTTCATGACCCAGCTATCCAACAAACCTAAACAAGCCCACAGAAACATCTTCAAAACTTCGGAGAATCCGACGTCACCCCAGACTCTCCAAGACCCCACCACTGGCCAGCACAAAACGTCCACTAAAGACCTCCTAGACATCTTGGGGGAGCACATGGGACACATGATGGCCCCCCCTCACCACACGTGCACCGGCAAATACCTACCCCAGGACAGACAGACCACCCCCCCTCCATGGGCCTCCCTGCTAGACACATTCTCCCTAGAAACCAAGGCCCAACCCTACCAACACTCCAACCCCATCCTACCCTACCTCATGGAGTTCTCTAATTACCAAACATGCATCCAACACGTAGCAAAAAGCAAACAGGCTGGCCCAGACGGAACCCCCAATGAACTACTAACCTGCCTCCCTTGGTCTTGGCACCACACCATACATAAAATGTTTGGGCTTATGTGGATCACCGGCTACACCCCTATGTGCTGGAAGACCTCCAACACCATCATGCTTTACAAGAAAGGAGACCCCACCCAAGCCAACCACTACAGACCTATTGGCCTCAACAACACGATGGGTAAATTGTGGACTAACATGGTTACAACAGTGATGTCCAAATACTTGGATCTGTACCAAGTCCTCAGTGACTCCCAAGAGGGATTCAGACAGAACAGAAGCACCCATAGGCAGCTCACCCACCTCCTACATGACATCGAGGATGCGGCCCACTCTAAAAGAGACTTGTTTGCTGCCTACTTTGACTTCTCATCTGCCTTTAATATGGTGGACCATGACAAGCTGCTCCAAACTATGTACGACCTTGGAATCCCGGTAGATGTCATTGAAACAGTGAAAGGAATTTACAACGGGGCTACCACCCACATGTACCTCAACAACACCCAAGGCAAACCCATTCAAATCACAAGAGGCACCATCCAAGGTGACACCCTCTCCCCCCTACTCTTCATCATCTTCATCGAACCTCTCCTCAGATGGCTACAAGCCGGGGGCAGAGGATACAAGCAAGGCATAACCTCAACATCCAATACTGACCAAGATAAAAGAGGTAGTCTAGGATATGCTGATGACACCATTGTGGTCACTAACACAGCAGACGACCTCAAGGTACAATGCCTTAAAGTGCAACAATTCAGTACTTGGTCTGGGATTCCTCTTAACGGGGGTAAGTGCATGATCACTGGCAAATTGCATGGCTCCCACCCCAAGGATCCCACCAACCACAAGGCCCTAACCAAACTTCTCCACAACACCATCCTCATTAACGACACATGGGCTACATACCTTCCCCCCAATGAACCATACAAGTATCTAGGGGTGCCGGTTAGCCTCACCCTAAACTGGAGACCCCTCATGAAACAAGCCCTGGCCCTCATACATAGTAAAGGACACCAAATCCTCACCACTGCTAAACCGAAAGGCGCCACCCCTCTCCAATGTCTCAGACTCATCACCACGTGTATTAAACCTGCCATCACCTACCCTATGACTGTAGCACCCTACAGCTATTCAGATATAGGCATCTTAGACAAGGCCATATGGACCCTGGCTAAAAAAATGCTGTGACCTACACCCCTCATTCCCAACTGCTAGTGTCTGCCTCCCCTTGGGACAGGCAGGATTGGGCATCCCCTCCCTAATGGTGGACTATGCTCAAATTACAGCAGCTCACCTCACTAGGTCCCTCAACGACACCGGGAAACTAGGCAGGCTGACCAAAGCCCTCCTCCACAAAGAAGCTGCTATGCTCCATGGTATGGATCCTCTTACCTTGCCCAGCCACACACTTCAATACTTTACCCTGGCCAAGCAAATGCACATCCTCAAAAGAGCCTCCACCCAAATCCATATGGAGGACGAAACCCTACTCAAACCCCTTCAAGACTCCCTCCCGGACATACCCGAACACACCATTCCCCCCAATCTTCTCAAAACCCTCATCCCCTTGGGCATTACTTCCCTAGCTGACATTGTGAGCCCTGATGGGACCACAATCATCCCATCCAATACCCTCTCCCACACCTACGGCACAAGAGTCTCCACTAGGCATAAAGTTGCCCTCAACAGACTCAGTCTACACCTGTGCTCTCCACCCCCACCTGGAAGCCCACCTCAACCCTACTCCTGCCACAGCCCCCTGCCCTTGGCATCGAGGACCCTCCCCATCCACCTACGCATCCCCCAACGGCACATTACCAAGTTCTCCACATATACTATCAGCCACCACCTTAACAACTGGGACACCGCCCCCGTACCGCCCCGACCCTTGACCCCCAATGCCGGCATCCGTACCCCAACCACAACACAGCCCCCCACGCATAATATTGAGGAGATCCCTGCCTCCAATGCACACATGTGGTGGGCCAGAGAGTCCTATCTTCACCCCACCAAGTATGCTCAAGCCTGGAGCACTGACCTTAAGATTGCTTGGACTGCCAGAATGCAATTCATCAGAAATGACACCCACAAATGTACTGACGCCTCCTACTACAAACACCACACCATCCGTAAGAACAGCCCCCCCGACGACCTGGTGTATGCTGTCTCTACCCAGACCTTCTTGCTCCCCAACCCCAGCCAAGCTCCTCCACCTCCTATATGGCAACCTACACAGCCTGACCCATCTCCTGGGCTTCAGAGCCCAAAAGAGGAAGGCTAACAAACCCCGAGAAACCCCCCATCACAGATATTGGAGGGTCCAGAAAGCCCCATGTACCATTCTCTGCCACCATCTCCCTTGTTACATATCTGCTGGCCTCCCGTGCATTCCCACACCTACTCCTCTGCCACCTCCATTGTGGTCACTTGGTCCCCCGTCCATCTCACAGAGGAACAAATCACCCTGCTGGTTGGTCCCACCAGATTCCAGGAACTCCTCCATGCCTACAACACTGAATCTACCCCCAAAGCCGCCACCCCCTCCATTCCACCCAGACAAGACCTCCACCTCACTAACCTCCAACAACAAGGACAGTGGGCGGAGGGAGGAGAGTTTGATGCCAAATGGTACAGCGAACTAAGGCAAAACCTCATCATTAGCACGTCAGACCACCACCCAGACTGGGATATCCACCCCCCCGGCAAATACCACATACAGGCTGGTACACTGAATGACAGGTACCACCACCTCCCCCCCCAACTCAACAACGGAGACACCACCTACGTCTACTCACCAACAGGCCAATGTGTCGGTCATATACCCCTCTCCCAACTCCACCTCCTCCACCACAGATACCATACCACCAAGGCACACTCTCCCCACCTCTGGACCCTCCACATCACAGGAACCTTCGCTGGACACGTAGCCACCCTCCTATCACAGCACAAAGACACTACCATCTCCAATGTCTCCCCTGCCATACACAAAGCTATGCCCACCCTGGGGATGACAACGGACCTTGACACATCACCCCTCCTAATGAGTCCCCACCTCCCCATGGGCAACACCCCCACCCCCATTGGCCAACTGTTTGGCTTAGGACCCCACTGCTACTCCCAACCTTGGTACGGGGGAGACACACATCTCACCAGCCAGAACCCTGAAGAGGCCCACAAGGCTGTTCGATGGGCACTAGGCAGTGCCATACATGCTCACACCCTAGATATTCCCGCGTGCACCATCCTCTTGGTCCCACACAAACCCACATATGCCCATAACGCCCTCCTAAATCACCCATGGGCTATGGAACTAGCCACTCTGCCTACCAAGGCCAAACCCCTCACCCCCTCCCTAATCTGGACGGGGGGCAAACTCACCCCTGCCAAGAGACACAGAGGAACCTACAAGCTCATTGCCATCTCAAACCCAGCTGGCCATGCCAAGTACCTCCACAACCCACCCACCACATGGGCCCAAACCATGAGGGACATGGGGGCCACTTCCATCCCACGACCAGGTCCCC
The DNA here is from genome assembly GCA_022414725.1 of Microglena sp. YARC. Classification (NCBI taxonomy): domain Eukaryota; kingdom Viridiplantae; phylum Chlorophyta; class Chlorophyceae; order Chlamydomonadales; family Chlamydomonadaceae; genus Microglena; species Microglena sp. YARC. The sequence goes on along the minus strand of CM039463.1, from coordinate 86,692,638 downwards.
CCCCTCCCAATTGGGCCTCCCTACCACCCACCTACCCAAGGCACTTAGCTCCCTCCTTAAGACCTGGGCACAACAACCCACCCCCATGCAGATAGACCCCACACCCATAACACCCCCCGTGCTCCCGTGCACACATGCTATCCTACATACAAGCACCAGGCCTCGCTCTATACACAGATGGAAGTGCCATCATAGACAAAGAAGGCGTCCTACGCCTAGGGGCAGGCGTATACTCCCCCAGGGCCGCTGCACGTTGCCTCCGCATAGACCCTGGCGGACAGGGCATCACTGCCGACATCAATCGCGCGGAACTCGTGGCAATCCAACAAGCACTCATACACTCCGAAATAGATGAAGAACTCACCATCTACTCCGACAGCTTATGCTCCTTGCAGCTCATTAACCTGCACATTTACCGTCCCAGCAGGACCCGGGAAAACAAACACCGCGACCTCCTGCAAGACATCGCCATCCACATTATCAACAGACACAACGCTGCTGCTACCACACGCCTGCTTAAGGTCCGATCTCACTCAGGAATCGTAGGGAATGACGAGGCAGACACGCTCGCGAAAGAAGCAACGACAGATACAATGTAATTGGGCCAGTTAAAACAGGGGAACATGCGCACCTCAATATGCATTGGCCGTCTGTCCAGCCCCCCAAATCTATTCATGGGGACCAGCCCCCCCGGCGTCCGGCCAACAATCTCACCAAGGGTATTAAGGCTAACCTCCCCACCCCCCTGCACACCGGGCATGCCAACACCACGGGCATATACTCCTCCATGTGGGAGCAAGCCAACCCCTTCCTCCTCCCCCAGGCTAGTAATCGTTTCTGGCAATCCACCGACATCAAATGGTGGCAAAAAATACAAATCCACAAGGCTAGGTGGGGACGCTTATGGACTAGGAAACTGGCATACAGATACAAACGCCCCTATGGTACCAGCACTAGCCCCCCCTCTGATGATAACTGCCCTCTTTGTCGCAAAGCACAGGACGGAGCTGGCCATATTCTTGCTGGGTGCAGCCACCCTGTCTTCAAAGGAATGTATATCAACAGACATAATAAGGCGGTCCAACTCATCCAAAAGGCAGTAGCCAAAGGAGCTCTGGGGGCTCTCCCCATGTACATGGATGCAGGCACCTGTGAAGCGACATCCGACATTCCCACGAGGCCCCCAACCACTCTCAAAACCCCCTGATCTTCCCCAAGCCACATGGGATAAATACAGGCCTGATCTCCTCCTCATTGACGACGAATCCAAACCAAGAAAAGCCTACCTAGTTGAACTGGGCTACTGCTCAGACACTAACCACCAAATCAAATTCCAGGAAAAGAGCGTTCAGCATAAGGAGCTCCAACGTATCCTTCAACAACAAGGACTCCTTGTCCACTACCTAGTCTTCACAATAGGTACCACTGGTACCATACCAATCACAACTCTTACCAATCTCTCCACCTTAGGGATCAGTCGCGAACACGTAGACAAACTCATCTCTAAGCTGCACAGAGAATCTATCGCCTCCTGTACCAGCATTCTTGCCACACGTCGCATGAAGGAGTCCCTCCCGCCTGGAGGGTGACACTTACTATGTCTGCCATGGTGACTTTCCCCAGCTGCGGCGTACGGGAGGGTCCCCTTAACACCACGCCCCTCCAGGCGTTATCTTTTTTTTTTTTTCTGTGGAGAGGCACTCCCAGAATTTGTCTGGAATTTCCACGGGCACCATGGTACCGTTCGGCTTAGCGTTGCCGGGTTTGTTTGTTTGGCACCTATGGCACTGTTGGACGAAGGCAGTCACATCAGCCGTAACTTTGGCCCAAGTAAACGTGCGCGTGACTAGTTCCAACGTTTTGGTGCGACCGCAATGGCCCATGTAAACCGGATCGTGAGCTTCGCGGATAATATCCAGGCGAAGAGCTGCGTCAAGAGGGACGCACCAAAATTCGCGGCCGTATTTGTTCTTCTTGAACCAATCCCCGTTTCTGGAAAATTTATCACGGAGGCGCTTACAGCCTGGCGTGAAGTTAGAGTCCGTTTTGTATCCAGCCAAAATTCGATCCATGATGGAGAGAGAGGAGGGAGTCGACGCCAAAGGCATCGGGCGTCTGCGTCGTCGCGTTTCTTTGACCGGCACCGAGGGTGCGGGCATGACCGTTGGAGGGCGGGGTGGGACCCCAATGACCGTGGGACCGAACGCAACAGGGCGAGGTTTCCTTGATCGAGGACGACATTCGCTGACCAAGAGCGAGAACACCAACAGCTGGTGCGCTACCGCGACGTCGGCGGGGGCGGAGAGGTTGGGGTTACGACTAATCGGGTCAGCCATATTATTGCGACCAGCGCGATACTCCCAAGTATAGCTAAAGGGCGCGAGGTCCTCCTGCCATCGACCCATGCGTCGGGAAAGGACAGCTTTGGTATCGAAGTATGTGAGCGGATTATGGTCGGTGACCAACGTCATGTGGGAGCCTTTGAGATAGCCCCGCCATTCGGTCAACGCGTGGACGATCGCTAGCATTTCTTGTTCAGTCGTTGTATAGTTCAGCTCCGCTGGGATATACTTTTTGCTGGCGAAGGCGACGGGGTGTTTATCTTGTAAGAGCACCGCGCCTGTACCAAGTAAGGATGCGTCAGTAATGACTTCGAATGGTTTGCTAAAATCCAGAAGTGCGAGGACTGGGGCGGAAAGCAAGGCTTCTTTGAGGCCTTCGAATGCGACGAGATGTTCATTTTTGAACAAGGGGCCAAGCTCACCCTTGATGTTAGACAAGGTCTGAAGAGGGGCGGCGAGGGATGAATATCCTTGGATAAACTTGCGAAAGTAATTGCACAAACCGAGGAATGAGCCGATTTGTTTCGCCGTCTTCTGAGTAGGCCAGTCGCGGACTGTGCTAACCTTTTTCGGATCAACTTTAATTCCGTCGCGTCCAATGTAATGACCAAGGAATTTAACCTCTGTCTTGTTGAATGAACATTTGGAGAGCTTCGCGTAGAATTCGTTGTCCTGGAGGACTTGGAGGACCGTGGCCAAGTTGGCCAAGTGTTCCGCCGGAGTGCGTCCTTAAACCAAGATATCGTCCAAGTAGACCACAACGAACTTGTGCAAGTAGGGCGCGAATATCTGGTTCATGACTGCTTGGAACGTGGCTGGCGCGTTTGCCAACCCCATCCCAAGGACTTTAAATTCGAACTGACCCATCGGGGTAGTGAACGCAGTCTTCGGCGCGTCCTCGTCCGATATACGTATTTGGTAATAACCCCGTCGGGAGCATTTCGGTTCTCACGGTGGCCGTCAACCGTATGAAACGTGACTGGTTCTAGCCTCGTTGCCAACCTCGAGCAAGGTGAGCTTACGAACCGGTGTCGATAAAACCACGTCCTTAGTAGGGTCAACTGTCCCCGGCAGTGTGACTTACTTGGATGTTCTAATTTTCAATTTCTGGCCGAGATGAGCGTTTTATCGTCGTGGTCAAGGATGTTATCGTGGATCCAATTTTCGAAATCCATGCTAGCCACTGGCGGACCAGGTAACGGTCCGTCGGACGGCAATAATTTCGTGAGCAATTTCGCCCTTTCATCGGCAGTGACATTAGACGCCGGTAACTCCGCCCGCGATTCGTGGACGTTGACCATGACGTGGATAGCGCCTGCCTTTAAAAGGTTTGCCGCTTTGCGACCCGTAATGACCGGGTCATCAGTTGACTTGCCCGATAGCGCCATGGTGAAGAAGGAATGAGCCGTTTCGTCCCGCTGCCTGTTAATAAGGGGTTGTACAGCAGTCGTACCGTTTGAGTGAAATGGTCATGCGATCGTAGTCGAGGACGGCCCTTTCATCGCGCATCCAGTCGGATCCGAGGATTAGGTCTAATCCTCCAGGAAGTTTGTCAACGACATGGAATGTGGAATTCTGCGATTCCACATTCAGAACCTTTATGAATGGAAATGGCACTAAGTCTTTTTGGAGCAACCTAGCCGACTATCTTTCTACTTGTAGAAGAGCAAGACAGGAAGCCCTGGACTGCTTAGTGGCACCGTAATTTATTATCCCTTTTTTTTTCTTCTTGAGACTTCTCATTTGTTAGCTTCTTACCTCCGCCACTGTAAGTGGTTGAGATCTGGGTCCTGCTCTAAGGGGTTTAATACCTACGCCACCAAAACGGTGGTTGGGAGTTTGGTTTGTTTGTCCTCGACACACCCCTGATGTAATGGGGTTTTTTGCTTTGTGGGTGCTTTTTCTTTTTGTTTAAAGCACAGAGTCTCATACACCCTCGCGGTGTCAAGTAGACTTTAACATGTAATGTAATGTAATGTAATGTAATGGACAAACACGTTGCCAACATACCGTTGTATGTGGACAGGGAGCGTGGCCGTCCCGCGGATTTTGATAATCCCGTCGTTAGCGCAAGTGAATCCGTCGCGTTCGTTTTCCCAAGGGCGGATGTGCAAACCGAGATCCTCAGCCGTTTGCTTTTCCATAAGGCAACCCGTTGCGCCCGAGTCTGCCAATGTGAGCAATTGCTTCGCGCCAGATCGGGCGTTGAAAAGCATATCGGGGGCTGTCGCAGTGTTGACTTCGTATACCCGATTGGCTCGCGTAGTGAGCACGGGGGAAGTGTTCGTATTTCGTTGTGCGTGATTGCGACGGATGCACTTCGTTGACCGTCTGGCAGCGATTTGTTTTTCGCGAACTTTGGGATCCAATGCCTCCGACCACCAGTGTTTTTTCCGACGGGTTTCAACCGGACTGGGGATGCCCTCCTCAGGTGCGGGGCCAAAGTATACTGCCTTGGTCGCGTCGTTGATCGTGTGCCAATCCTTTTTGATTTGGACGGCTCGCTCGGAATCGGGAGGATCATACCATACTTGGATGGCGACCTTATTCGAAGGTGACCCCTTGGGGCGGGGTTTCATATGGTGGTCGCACGATTGATACTCCTTAAATAACTCAATACCTTGGAGGAGACTGGAGACATGTTTATCGTTACTTGCATTTTTCGGGAGGATGAACATACCCGATGTGTCGAAGGGTGCATCGTTTTTGCATTCCCAATAGTGTTCCAACACCGACACGACGTCTTCCGGAATGGGGTGCGCGTATATGAACTCGTTTGCAATGGAGACTCGCATGCCAAACTCCGTAGAGAACTTCAAGAGACAAGGGGACGACAAGGCATTAGTAGAAGTTACATCAATAGATGGGGTTAGTGTAACGGTACAGAACCCTTCACGGGTACTCTGGCCGTCCAGCAAGGCATACGGGTACCCCGTACCCGTAAGCCACGTGACGAACGCACATGATAAAAAAAAAAAGATAACGCCTGGAGGGGCGTGGTGTTAAGGGGACCCTCCCGTACGCCGCAGCTGGGGAAAGTCATCATGGCAGACATAGTAAGTGTCACCCTCCAGGCGGGAGGGACTCCTTCATGCGACGTATGGCAAGAATGCTGGTACAGGAGGCGATAGATTCTCTGTGCAGCTTAGAGATGAGTTTGTCTACGTGTTCGCGACTGATCCCTAAGGTGGAGAGATTGGTAAGAGTTGTGATTGGTATGGTACCAGTGGTACCTATTGTGAAGACTAGGTAGTGGACAAGGAGTCCTTGTTGTTGAAGGATACGTTGGAGCTCCTTATGCTAAACGCTCTTTTCCTGGAATTTGATGTGGTGGTTAGTGTCTGAGCAGTAGCCCAGTTCAACTAGGTAGGCTTTTCTTGGTTTGGATTCGTCGTCAATGAGGAGGAGATCAGGCCTGTATTTATCCCATGTGGCTTGGGGAAGATCAGGGGGTTTGAGAGTGGTTGGGGGCCTCGTGGGAATGTCGGATGTCGCTTCACAGGTGCCTGCATCCATGTACATGGGGAGAGCCCCCAGAGCTCCTTTGGCTACTGCCTTTTGGATGAGTTGGACCGCCTTATTATGTCTGTTGATATACATTCCTTTGAAGACAGGGTGGCTGCACCCAGCAAGAATATGGCCAGCTCCGTCCTGTGCTTTGCGACAAAGAGGGCAGTTATCATCAGAGGGGGGGCTAGTGCTGGTACCATAGGGGCGTTTGTATCTGTATGCCAGTTTCCTAGTCCATAAGCGTCCCCACCTAGCCTTGTGGATTTGTATTTTTTGCCACCATTTGATGTCGGTGGATTGCCAGAAACGATTACTAGCCTGGGGGAGGAGGAAGGGGTTGGCTTGCTCCCACATGGAGGAGTATATGCCCGTGGTGTTGGCATGCCCGGTGTGCAGGGGGGTGGGGAGGTTAGCCTTAATACCCTTGGTGAGATTGTTGGCCGGACGCCGGGGGGGCTGGTCCCCATGAATAGATTTGGGGGGCTGGACAGACGGCCAATGCATATTGAGGTGCGCATGTTCCCCTGTTTTAACTGGCCCAATTACATTGTATCCTGTCGTTGCTTCTTTCGCGAGCGTGTCTGCCTCGTCATTCCCTACGATTCCTGAGTGAGATCGGACCTTAAGCAGGCGTGTGGTAGCAGCAGCGTTGTGTCTGTTGATAATGTGGATGGCGATGTCTTGCAGGAGGTCGCGGTGTTTGTTTTCCCGGGTCCTGCTGGGACGGTAAATGTGCAGGTTAATGAGCTGCAAGGAGCATAAGCTGTCGCAGTAGATGGTGAGTTCTTCATCTATTTCGGAGTGTATGAGTGCTTGTTGGATTGCCACGAGTTCCGCGCGATTAATGTCGGCAGTGATGCCCTGTCCGCCAGGGTCTATGCGGAGGCAACGTGCAGCGGCCCTGGGGGAGTATACGCCTGCCCCTAGGCGTAGGACGCCTTCTTTGTCTATGATGGCACTTCCATCTGTGTATAGAGCGAGGCCTGGTGCTTGTATGTAGGATAGCATGTGTGCACGGGAGCACGGGGGGTGTTATGGGTGTGGGGTCTATCTGCATGGGGGTGGGTTGTTGTGCCCAGGTCTTAAGGAGGGAGCTAAGTGCCTTGGGTAGGTGGGTGGTAGGGAGGCCCAATTGGGAGGGGGGGGGACCTGGTCGTGGGATGGAAGTGGCCCCCATGTCCCTCATGGTTTGGGCCCATGTGGTGGGTGGGTTGTGGAGGTACTTGGCATGGCCAGCTGGGTTTGAGATGGCAATGAGTTTGTAGGTTCCTCTGTGTCTCTTGGCAGGGGTGAGTTTGCCCCCCGTCCATATTAGGGAGGGGGTGAGGGGTTTGGCCTTGGTAGGCAGAGTGGCTAGTTCCATAGCCCATGGGTGATTTAGGAGGGCGTTATGGGCATATGTGGGTTTGTGTGGGACCAAGAGGATGGTGCACGCGGGAATATCTGGGGTGTGAGCATGTATGGCACTGCCTAGTGCCCATCGAACAGCCTTGTGGGCCTCTTCAGGGTTCTGGCTGGTGAGATGTGTGTCTCCCCCGTACCAAGGTTGGGAGTAGCAGTGGGGTCCTAAGCCAAACAGTTGGCCAATGGGGGTGGGGGTGTTGCCCATGGGGAGGTGGGGACTCATTAGGAGGGGTGATGTGTCAAGGTCCGTTGTCATCCCCAGGGTGGGCATAGATTTGTGTATGGCAGGGGAGACATTGGAGATGGTAGTGTCTTTGTGCTGTGATAGGAGGGTGGCTACGTGTCCAGCGAAGGTTCCTGTGATGTGGAGGGTCCAGAGGTGGGGAGAGTGTGCCTTGGTGGTATGGTATCTGTGGTGGAGGAGGTGGAGTTGGGAGAGGGGTATATGACCGACACATTGGCCTGTTGGTGAGTAGACGTAGGTGGTATCTCCGTTGTTGAGTTGGGGGGGGAGGTGGTGGTATCTGTCATTCAGTGTACCAGCCTGTATGTGGTATTTGCCGGGGGGTGGATATCCCAGTCTGGGTGGTGGTCTGACGTGCTAATGATGAGGTTTTGCCTGAGTTCGCTGTACCATTTGGCATCAAACTCTCCTCCCTCCGCCCACTGTCCTTGTTGTTGGAGGTTAGTGAGGTGGAGGTCTTGTCTGGGTGGAATGGAGGGGGTGGCGGCTTTGGGGGTAGATTCAGTGTTGTAGGCATGGAGGAGTTCCTGGAATCTGGTGGGACCAACCAGCAGGGTGATTTGTTCCTCTGTGAGATGGACGGGGGACCGAGTGACCACAATGGAGGTGGCAGAGGAGTAGGTGTGGGAATGCACGGGGAGGCCAGCAGATATGTAACAAAGGAGATGGTGGCAGAGAATGGTACATGGGGCTTTCTGGACCCTCCAATATCTGTGATGGGGGGTTTCTCGGGGTTCGTTAGCCTTCCTCTTTTGGGCTCTGAAGCCCAGGAGGTGGGTCAGGCTGTGTTGGTTGCCATATAGGAGGTGGAGGAGCTTGGCTGGGGTTGGAGGAGCAAGAAGGTCTGGGGTAGAGACAGCATACACCAGGTCGTCGGGGGGCTGTTCTTACGGATGGTGTGGTGTTTGTAGTAGGAGGCGTCAGTACATTTGTGGGTGTCATTTCTGATGAATTGCATTCTGGCAGTCCAAGCAATCTTGGGGTCAGTGCTCCAGGCTTGAGCATACTTGGTGGGGTGAAGATAGGACTCTCTGGCCCACCACATGTGTGCATTGGAGGCAGGGATCTCCTCGATATTATGCGTGGGGGGCTGTGTTGTGGTTGGGGTACGGATGCCGGCATTGGGGGTCAAGGGTCGGGGCGGTACGGGGGCTGTGTCCCAGTTGTTAAGGTGGTGGCTGATAGTATATGTGGAGAACTTGGTAATGTGCCGTTGGGGGATGCGTAGGTGGATGGGGAGGGTCCTCGATGCCAAGGGCAGGGGGCTGTGGCAGGAGTAGGGTTGAGGTGGGCTTCTAGGTGGGGGTGGAGAGCACAGGTGTAGGCTGAGTCTGTTGAGGGCAACTTTATGCCTAGTGGAGACTCTTGTGCCGTAGGTGTGGGAGAGGGTATTGGATGGGATGATTGTGGTCCCATCAGGGCTCACAATGTCAGCTAGGGAAGTAATGCCCAAGGGGATGAGAGTTTTGAGAAGATTGGGGGGAATGGTGTGTTCGGGTATGTCCGGGAGGGAGTCTTGAAGGGGGTTGAGTAGGGTTTCGTCCTCCATATGGATTTGGATGGAGGCTCTTTTGAGGATGTGCATTTGCTTGGCCAGGGTAAAGTATTGAAGTGTGTGGCTGGGCAAGGTAAGAGGATCCATACCCTGGAGCATAGCAGCTTCTTTGTGGAGGAGGGCTTTAGTTAGCCTGCCTAGTTCCCCGGTGTCGTTGAGGGACCTAGTGAGGTGGGCTGCTGTAATTTGAGCATAGTCCACCATTAGGGAGGGGATGCCCAATCCTGCCTGTCCCAAGGGGAGGCAGACACTAGCAGTTGGGAATGAGGGGTGTAGGTCACAGCATTTTTTAGCCAGGGTCCATATGGCCTTGTCTAAGATGCCTATATCTGAATAGCTGTAGGGTGCTACAGTCACATGATACAGTACCATACCCATGTACTGCCTCATCGCTCACAACGCACACGTTGCGTACATTGACACGAGCTACTTGGAACGAACCCTTCTACTCCTACCACGAAGACGTTCATTCAGAGCCACTCTACATCCCCTACTTAGGTAACACCCCACCTGTCCTGCTAGTTCACCCATATCGACATACACGTAAACTTACATCACGTAGCCTGTTCCCTAGACTAACCCCCAAGCTGCTGTAGGCATCCTTGAGCTGTTACACTGGTAGCGGAGCTGGTTTCGTTCCTTAGGGACCTCACGCATACACATACGCACGCATACGAATTTTTCTTCGAATTAATCGCAAAAATAAATCCTGAAGGGATGGCGTTGTCTGACACTGAGCCCGACACTGAGCTCGGTGCGACGCTGGATGAGTCCGCATCTGCCGACGCGCGGCCCTCTGTCTTAGTGGGTACGCTGCAGCCTCTGGTTGCCGGCTTCGGTGGTCTGGCGGCACCCTCGGGTGCGCCGACCGCTGCCCCGCTTATGAGCGCGGGCATTGCCCCAACGACGACGACGACGCCGCTGACCGGGCCTTGTCTCGAGGAGGTCAGCGCTCGCTATCACGCTGGCGCGGAGCGCAGGCGGCATGAGCATATGCCTAGGCACCTGATCGCGGCGGAGCAAATTGGGCACCTCCGCGCGCAGCTCGATCAGGCCGCCATCGCCACCTCGGCCCTTACCGACCAGTTTACGACGGCGGTATCCGCTAAGGACGCCAACATCGCTGACCTGGTGCACCGCCTCGCTGTCTCAAGCGCGGCTACCGAGGCCGCGTCGGCCAATGGCGATCCTGCAGAGCGGCAAGAGCTGTTAAACAGCCACTGCTTCCTCGGCAGGGATCTGGCTAACAGTCGCCAGGAAGTGTGCGACCTCCAGGCCGCTTTCACTCTGGCCGCGGCGGACGCCAAGTCCGCTATGGATGCGTTGCGCACGGCACTCGAGGCTAAAGAGACCGACCTTACTCGATCTCAAGCAGGTGAGCGCAGTCTTACGCCTAATGGGTATAGAACCAACCTGCCTTTCTCGGTTTTCAATCCATTTGCTCATATTGAGGACACACCTTCCCGCTTGGGTACCCCTCGCAATGTTTTGCCCGTGAATCGCACACTGTATCCCCCTAAACCGACGCCATTGCCTAACTCGCCACGTCCTTCCCCCCATGCAGAATTCGCCCCCATTCTCGCTGAGAACGCTCGCTTGACTGAGGTCGTCGCGCAGCTGACTCGCGAGTACGAGTACGTCGCCTTCGGTAAGCGCCCAGTCGCTGCTCCCGCTGCTGCCTCTACCACCGCTCTTACCCAAGCGGAAGTCATGGCCATGATCGCGGCGCACCACGCTACTGCGGCGCGCAACGAGACGGTGCCGATGGACACTGAGGACCCTGGCGGTTCTACCAGCGACGCCGCCCTCTTCCACGGGGTTGGGAACGGCAGGACTGTCGGGCGCAAGCATGCGCTTCCTCAGTCCGCTCGTCAGGACGACGCCGCCCCTCTGGACCCCGTCTCTGCGCGCAAGCAGGCGTTTCTGCGCGGCCGCCAGATTAAGGCGGCACCAACCTATGCCAAGGCTGCGAAGTCGGATGGTCTTCTCCACTACCACTCCGCGGACCACCCCGTCGCGCCCTCTGCCGACGCAAAGTTGGCGGCGCATATGAACGAGTACGCTGACGGGCTCCTCCTGGAATGCGAGTCCGAGAACATCGTGGAATCGCTGCAGGCGATCGATGATCTCCGCGACAGTATGACCCGTCTGTTCAAAGCATCCAAGATGCGAAAGCAAAACTGGATGCATTTCATGCCTTTGAACATCAAGGACATCGCCGACAAGGACGCCGCCCTCAAAGGCTCTAAGCTGCTAGCCCACTACCCAGCGGCGGAGGCCAATGACGACAAAATGGACGAGACGTTGCCTCGTGCACCTGACAGGCGGGTTGCGGGTTGCGGGGAATTCAGGGTTGTTTGATAAACTAGCTGTCGCTCAGGTAGCCCCGGCGTTTGATCCAGAACCATTTCGAATCCCCGACGTCTATGCCCCTTCGGATGGTCTCACTGGCAAAATGCAACGTGGTTCGATCCCGCGGGGGGGCGCTACCCCTTCCCTGCCGACAGCACCGACCGTCGCTCCCATACCACCCGACGGCCCCTTTTCGGTCTCCGACTACTCGTCATCGGACCACGACTTAGCCGATTCCCCAAGTTCGCCCCGCCAGGTTCCACCTGTCACACCGACCTCGGATCGCGCTCCTCGGGCTAGTCAGCCCGAGCCCCCAACGTCGCCCGAAGTACCTTCGGCGGATCCCCCGGCCCCTGTTCGACCTCGTGCGAAGCGCGCAGCTACGCTGCCGGCAGACACCCCTTCGCCGACGCGACAGGCTCGCGCGGTCACACACCTGGCCCCGGAAGGCCCGCCAGGTGAGCTTGGTTCGCTCCCGCCGATCACCCTACCTCCCGCCAACCAACCGCGCCACTCGTCACTCTGATCACGACAATGGGTTCGCCAAGCGTGTTACTGAAATGCGAAAGGAATTACGTCTCATTGAACACAAACTGTCGGACAAATGCTCTAGGGCTAAGTTGCGCCGATGGGTATTCAATGTGGCCACGATCATGGAGCTCCAGTTCGCCGACGGTTACCTTGGTCCGTTCGAGCGCATTGTTCCACATCTATCGGGCGCATTCACTGGCCAACTCCGCATCACTTACAACGAGGCATGGTCTAGCAATGAGTTGGACGGGTTGGATTTCATGGGAATCGTTACATGGGCGGAATCGCTCCTCCTGCCCGAGCTATTAACGGAATCACACGTCGCTCTCACCAAACTACACGAAGGTGGCTTCCGCCAAGATACTCGATCATTGCAGAATTATTACCACGCCATCAAGTCGGAATTTCGCAAAGTCCCCGATCTCACCGATCGCGAAAAGTTAAACTTGTTTCGTACGGGACTGTACGACGAACTCCGCGCCGGTACACACTCTCGGCGCGAGTCTGGTACTATGTTCGAAACGATGGAGGATTTGTTCCGCTATCTGCAATTGGACGAGGCGAGGAAAGTTGTCGCCGCTCGTGGCAAATCCTTGACGGACAAGCACGATCGCCATCAGAGGGAGGTTACGCTAATCAAAAGTCGAGGTATCCATTCAAGCGCCCCGCGGATACTAAATACCCGGGTAAGGACCTTGCATTCAATCGCGTCCAATTTACCAACTCCCCCCCCCTCCGATTCTGACACTGATTCTTTCTCTTCGCAGGGCGTAAGGACCACCGACAACGGCGGGGAGATGAACTCTCGCCCAGCCAAGAGCCCCAAACTGGCGGCCAACAGTAGTCGCAACCCGGCCGGTGGCCGAGGTGGTGGAGGACGTAGTGTGACGCAACCGGCGCACATCGGCAAGCTGGGTGGATCGCCAAGGTCGCAGGTCCTCAGTTTGCAAGGTGCTGATCGCACGTTCGGGAGAGGCTCTATTAGCCGCGGCGCGGGCCGTGGTGGTCGAGGAGGATACGGACAGGGTGCTGGTCGGGGCCGTTCACAGCCCAGCGGGCCGCGGACCCCCGATTGTTCGGGTCAAGACCCTCAGAATGCGATGCATATGAACAAATCGGTCAGCGTCGGGCAGACCATCTGGCTTCAGAACGGAGCTCGCTGCTTCTTCTGTTTACGCTACATGAGGACATGTGTGCGGTCGCTGAATGCTGACGGACACTGCCCGCCGCTTGCGGGACTTGCCTAACTGGCCGGCCCTCAATGAGACTACGTGTCCCGACTGGGCCCTTGGCGGCAACGGTCCCATCCCAATTTGGGAATAGGAACCGGCCGGTCAGGTATTGACAAGCCTGGATCGTGCAATTGGCGACGATAAAGTAGTAGTAGTCGAGCCACTTGAGCTCTTGTTACAAGTTCAAGAGGAACTGTTTTCTAACTTGGGCTTAACCCCAACTATTGATGCAACTTCTACTAATGCCTTGTCGTCCCCTTGTCCACTGAAGTTCTCTACGGAGTTTGGCATGCGAGTCTCCATCGCAAACGAGTTCATATACGCGCACCCCATTCCGGAAGACGTCGTGTCGGTGTTAGAACACTATTGGGAATGCAAAAACGATGCACCCTTCGACACATCCGGTATGTTCATCCTCCCGAAAAATGCAAGTAACGATAAACATGCCTCCAGTCTCCTCCAAGGTATGGAGTTATTTAAGGAGTATCAATCGTTCGATCACCATATGAAACCCCGCCCCAAGGGGTCACCTTCGAATAAGGTCGCCATCCAAGTATGGTATGACCCTCCCGACTCCGAACGGGCCGTCCAAATCAAAAAGGATTGGCACGCGATCAACGACGTGACCAAGGCAGTATACTTTGGCCCCGCACCTGAGTAGGGCATCCCCAGTCCGGTTGAAACCCGTCGAAACAAACACTGGTGGTCGGAGGCATTGGATCCCAAAGTTCGCGAAAAACAAATCGCTGCCAGACGGTCAACGAAGTGCATCCGTCGCAATCACGCACAACGAAATACGAATACTTCCCCCGTGCTCATGACGCGAGCCAATCGGGTATACGAAGTCAACTCCGCTGCTGCCCCCGATATGCTATTCAACGCCCGATCAGGAGCGAAGCAATTGCTCACATTGGCGGATTCGGGCGCGACGGGTTGTCTTATGGAAAAAACAAACGGCTGAGGTTCTTGGTTTGCACATCCGCCCTTGGGAAAACGAATGCGACGGATTCACTTGCGCTAACGACGGGATTGTCAAAATCCGCGGGACGGTCACGCTCCCTATCCACATACAAAGATATGTTGGCAAAGTGTTTGTCCATGTCGTCGACAAACTTCCTGGAGGATTAGACCTAATCCTCGGATCCGACTGGATGCGCGACGAAAGGGCCGTCCTCGACTACGATCGCATGACATTGTCGCTCAAATGGTACGGCTGCTGTATAACCCCTATAAACAGACAGCGGGACGAAACGGCTCATTCCTTCTTCACTATGGCACTTTCTGGCAAGTCAACCGATGACCCAGTCATTACGGGTCGCAAGGCAGCAAAGCTTTTAAAGGCTGGCGCTAACCATGTCATGGTCAATCTCCGCGAATCACGAGCGGATTTGCCGGCGTCTAACGTCACTGCCGATGAACGGGCGAAATTGCTGACAAAATTATTGCCGTCCGACGGGCCGTTACCTGGTCCGCCGGTGGCAAGCATGGATTTCGAAAATTGGATCCGCGACAACATCCTTGACCACAACGATAAAACGCTCATCTTGGACAGCGACCTGCGCGCTCTCCTTTGGAAGTATCGCAAAGTCTTCAACAATTTGCCTATGGGGACTCCTAACCATCGAGTTATACCTCACGTCATCAAAACGCAAGACAATGCTTACGCGCCATATCGCAGAAATCGTCGCATGAGTCCAGCCGAGACCCTGCTATGTGAGGAATACGTCTCCGACCTTTTGCAGCAAGGATTCATCGCCCCGAGCTCGTCCCCGTACGGTGCGCCGATTATGATCATAGCGAAACCGGGTGGAACGGGATACCGTGTTGTTTGCGATTGGCGAGCACTCAACAACATCACGATTAAAAATAGGTATCCCCTTCCCCGTATTGACGAGACCATTGATCGTCTATCTAGGTGGAGCTACTTTGTTCAGTTCCCTAGACCTCACGTCTGGTTATTACCAAATACGAATTTTGGACGAGGACGCGCCGAAGACTGCGTTCACTACCCCGATGGGTCAATATGAATTTAAAGTCCTTGGGATGGGTTTGGCGAACGAGCCGGCCACATTCCAAGCGGTCATGAACCAAATATTCGCGCCCTACTTGCACAAGTTCGTCGTGGTCTACTTAGACGATATCTTGGTTTACGGACGCACTCCGGCGGAGCACTTGGCCAACTTGGCCACGGTTCTCCAGGTCCTCCAGGACAAAGAATTCTACGCGAAACTCTCCAAATGTTTCTTCAACAAAACAGAAGTTAAATTCCTGGTTCATTACATTGGACGCGACGGAATTAAGGTTGATCCGAAAAAGGTTAAGTAGCACAGTCCGTGACTGGCCTACTCCAAAAACGGCGAAAGAGATCGGCTCATTCCTCGGTTTGTGCAATTATTTTTGCAAATTTATCCAAGGCTATTCGTCTCTCGCTGCCCCTCTTCAAACCTTGTCTAACATCAAGGGTGAACTAGGCACCTTGTTCAAACAGGAACATCTCGTCTCATTCGAAGACCTCAAAGAAGCTTTGCTATCCGCTCCAGTCCTCGCACTGCCGGATTTCAGCAAACCTTTCGAAGTCATTACCGACGCATCTTTGCTTGGTACGGGCGCGGTGCTCTTACAAGATAAACACCCCATCGCCTTTGCCAGCAAGAAGTATATCCCAGCGGAGCTGAATCATACAACGACGGAACAAGAAATGCTAGCGATCGTCCACGCGTTGACCGAGTGGCGATGCTACCTCGAAGGTTCCCACATGACATTGGTCACTAACCACAATCCGCTCACGTATTTTGACACCAAGGCGGTCCTTTCACGACGCATGGGCCGATGGCAGGAGGACCTTGCGCCCTTTAGCTATACTTGGGAGTATCGCGCGGGTCGCAATAATATGGCAGACCCGGTCAGTCGCAATCCCAACCTCTCTGCCCCCGCCAACGTCGCGGTTGCGCACCAGCTGTTGGTCTTCTCTCTCTTGGTCAGCGAATGCCGGCCTCGATCGAAAAAGCAATGTCCTATTGCAGTCGTTCCCGCAGTCGTTGATATTCTACCCCGCAGACCGACGGTTCTCCCCGTACCTTCGGTTCCGGTCAAGGAAACGCGACGTCGCAGTCGGCATATGCCCGCTGCGTCGACTCCCTCCTCTTCGTCCATCATGGATCGAATTTTGGCTGGATACAAAAAGGACTCAAACTTCACGCCGGGCTGCAAGCGCCTCCGCGATAAGTTTTCCAGAAACGGTTACTGGTTCAAGAAGAACAAGTACGGGCGCGAATGCCGCATTTCCCACACAGTAGTGGGTGAAATGGAGTATTCAGCCGCGCGACGTAAGATTCCGCAGGACGCATTCATATTTCAAATACCCGTAAACCCCCGGGCAAAACCAGGAGTAACCAACGCCAGTGTTTTCCAAGCAGTACTGTCCTGCCCGGTATAAAATCAAGTGCACAGTCACTGGGGGCACTAAATTCTTGGTGCCCCAAGCTGCTGAGCCTTGATCTGAACCAAATTTCGAGTTTCGATTACCAAATTTCGAGGTTCGATTACCATGGCCCGCACCAAGAAGACCGCGCGCATGGAGACCGGCGGCAGAAAGCCCGCCCCACCCAAGAAGACCAACGCGCCTCCTACCAAGACCTCCAAGAAGGCCAAGATCGCTCCAGCAAAGGCCGTCCCAGCCAAGACCGCCCCAGCCAAGACCAAGGGCTCCTCCAAGCCTCAAGGGTCACAGCCGGGAGACTCCCTCCCCTCCAGATCTGTGACATCTGGATCCAAGCGCTCGCGCCTCCTCGGATCCAAGCGCTCGCGCCTCCTCGGTCAACTCCGAACTGTTGCGCCAGTTGGTGGAGGCCAACGGGATCATCAAGGACTTGCAAGCGTCCATCAAGAAGAAGGAGAGGAATGGTGAGAGTATTGTTTGCCCGTCTTCTTTCCTCTCTCCCCCCCCCCCCTTTGCACCGCGGACCTTAGTCGACCCTCGCGTTCTCCTTTTGCCTTCCTTTTCTGCTCAGTGCCTTTGCACAGCAGCCCTGTTAGCCCTGTAGGTTGCGTCGCCCTGCCCGTGCTAGCATTATCCCCCTACAGAACCCACCCGTGTTCATTGCCTTTTTTCCCAGATCTTTAACCATGCGTTCCCCCCCCCCCCCTACCTGTCCGTTCAGATCCCCACGTCGAAATCCTACCCGATGTTCCCGCGAACCGAACGACGAACGCACACGGACCTTCGAAAAAAGATCGCACTCAAAAGCACCGCAATCCCAACCCATCGAAAGATGAGTGGGCAGCGCCAGGCTTAGTAGTCGACCTACCGAAAGTTCCGGATCAGGCCCTCGTTGACCTGCACGATCGACTTGCTAGCCCCAGGGCTCTCAAGAAACTCCGAGCTGAACGGCCTGAACTTTACCAAACTATCGAAGTGGCTCTGGGTATCAAGGATCTGGGGATGTGATCTCACCAGACCTACATGAAATGTGGTCAGGCGTTATCGGAGTTCCATGCAAATCCCCAGACCTACCAGATGCCAGCCGATTTCCTGGATAAACTCATGGCCCTGAACTCACCATCGACAGCTCAGTGCAAGGTCAAGACGAAAGTCTCGGCCCTTGTCCAAGAGTGCGCCGATGGGGAGGGCAAACCGGACGAGATCGTGTGGAATACCCTGGGTTTGTGCGCGTTCGATACCCCCAGGAACCTTATCAAGTCCATGCAGGACACGATTTGGACCCTGAGCACCTTGTACACCGCGGCACAGGCAGCAGGCAATTTCAAAACCTGCTTCTATGCTTTCTGGGAGTACAAGGCTGCCCGCAACCTCTATGAGGTCCAGTGGAGTGCCCTGACCAAAGCCCTCGGGATTGAGAAGGCGCACGAGCTGTTGATCGAAAGAATGAAACCTTTCGGTGAAATTTCTAACGATCAGTGGGACAAGCTAGTAAGCTTGGCTAAGGGGGGTAGGTTCGAGGATGCATGCATCGCCCTCGCCCCGCAAATCAGACGTTCCCTGGATTACCAGAAGGAACGGGCTGAAGCGAAGGACGGAAGGCCGGTGCGCTGCAGCCACTGTGGCATTGAAGGCCACTCGGCTGAGCAATGCTACAAAGGCAAGAACAAGAGGCAGAGGAAATCGCCAAAGGGGGATGACAAGAAGTGAGCCTTCTAACAAGGCCCTCCCTGCTTCATTGTAGGTGAGATGGGGGAGTGTGGGAATCTGGTGGATGAGATGTACCAACCCCATGACTTGGAAGACAGGGAAAAGTGGTTCAACTCGTCTGGGATCAAGCTGAATGCTGAGAGATGGATATTCTGGGCGAATAAATTAGGAGTCCCCTGTCCTGTAGCAGCCTTAGGCCCTGTTTCTTGGGAATGGAAGACCACCCCTCCAGCCCCCATAGAGGTGAACAACCACACCAGTGCCTTGCTCAACCTCCCCCCCCTTGTCTCTGAGTTAGATAAGGCTGAGAAGCTGGCCTGATTGAGTTCTTGCAGGCAGATCAGGACCAGGCAGACTTTGTTAGCTGCATCAACCCGTTCGGGGTTAGGATCAAGCCTAATGGCAAGGCTAGGATTCTAGTAGATCCCACCATCACTGGGGTAAATGGTTGTATGAACAAGCTACCTTGCTCACTCACCACCCCTGAAACATTCATGAAGACGCTCACCACAACAGATATGTTGGGTAAAAGAGATCTGACGAATGGATTTTATCATGTTTCCCTGCATCCTCCAGCTAGGAGGTACATGGGATTCAGACACCCCGTGACAGGTAAAATCGGTAGATGGATAGCTCTCCCTCAAGGCACAGCCCAGAGCCCCCATTTTTTCTGTGAGTTTACCAACTTCTCCAGGTTGATTTTCAACCACAGTTTCAATGAGCATGGTGTCAAGGCCACCTGTGATGTCTATGTGGATGATTACCCCATCAGGGCTGATACACACGTAGACATGCAGAGGGCCTTCGAGATCATGGACAGAGAAGCTGAACTGCTAGGACTAGAGTTCAATCCCTCTAAAGATGAAGGTGCCACCCAACCCACAACCAGACTGGAAGTGCTAGGGCTACTGCTAGATGCACCTCTCTTGAAAATGGACCTCCCGGCCCACAAGAAGCAACTGTACAGAGCAGAAGTCCTTAAGACACTACAGTCAAGGAAGGAGGGAGGCATCCTCAGAAGGAAAGAACTTGAATGCCTAGTGGGGAAGCTAGTCTGGGCGTCTAAGGTGACACCTTGGGGATACTTGCACATCCAACACCTGTTTGATGCCTTATATCCTGTCACCACCAACCATACCACTCACAAACTAAAGGCTGTAATCCCTTGGACACAGGGCACACTAAGTGACCTGGAGTTTTGGGACAGGGCTCTGGAGATGGAGTGGCATGAGTCGGTAGGGGTACATGAAAGCATGTTGGCCAGAAAGGATGTACACGTGGACAGTAAAGCCTTCAAGGTCCACATGTACACAGATGCCAGCAAGGTATTCGGTGCAGGTGGAACTTTGGGCGATGACACATACTCTTATCCCTGGCCATAAAACAGGCAACATGTGCATATAGGCATCCTATAACTCGAAGCATGCATGATTTGCTTGCAGCACTGGGCACATGAACTGGCAGGAACGTCAGTACTTTGCTACATGGACAATGTCCAAGCTGTTTCAGCTGTGAATAAGGGGGGTTCTAGGATACCAGGCATCAGGGATGCTCTGGCACAGATGGCACTCACAGGCCTTAAGTATGGTTTCACTGTCAAAGCCAAGCATGTTAAGGGAGAGTTAAACCCTGCAGACGCCCCCAGCAGGGGAAAAGCATGCAGCACCAACAACCATTACATGTTCAATTTTTTTGACAGGCATAACAACCCCCCAGCCACCATTGACTGCTTTGCTGCAGCAGATGGGTACAACAAGCATGACGGGTGCACAAAATGGTTCTCCATCCAACACCCACTTGTATCACACTGGGAATCACTTTCTGGCCAAGTGTCTTGGGCCAACATCCCATTCTCTGCATTAGGAACAACTCTGGATCTCCTGTATGCGGCTTGGGTAGCCTCACCCTCTGACACAATTTGCACAGCACTATTGCCAAAATGGCCAGATGCTATTTGGTTTAGGAAGTACCTTAGGGGCAAGAACCCCAAGTTTAGGGTACTAGCAACTTACCCTAAGGGCGCCAGGATTTTCCTTGACCCCAGTTCAGGAAAAACCACAGGCCCAATTCCACACACCATGATTGTGATCAGGTCTGCTCAGTAACTTACCCCCCCCCCCCCTTTTCTTCTTCCTCCCAACCACCATAGGATGTACCATCTGCCAAGGCACCAAGGGAAGGATTCTTAGGTGCACCAATTGCGACCAGCACAGCCACCCCCAGTGCCTCAGCTTGGGCAGGAATGCCATGTCCTGTGGTACATTCAAGTGCCCAGCCTGCATTTTAATTGAGTGCAACCTCCACATCACTAGCGCCCAAGGCCAGCAAGGTGCCAGGAGGTTAGTGATGCTGGAGGGCTAAACCCTGGCTGTCAGTTCGCAAGACACTTATGCAAGTGCTCTTAAGCGTTACACCAGGTGCATGGCTGAGGTATACTTAATTACTGAGCAGGAGGCACTCCCTCCTGGCCCCAAGGAACAAGTGCCACTGACGCTAGTAAAGCTGTTCATGGGTTGGGCGGCAGGTCACTACAAACCTGCCACCATTCAAACAACCCTGTCAGCACTAGCAGAATGGCACAGGTCTAAGGGACTGGACCTTCACACTCTGAACTCCAGTGTTGTGGGACAGCTCTCACAGGCCATCAGGGTGTTCCAGGGGCCTGAGGGAGTCTCCTCTGGCAAGCAGGGCATATGTAAGTCCCTCATTATCAAGTGTCTGGAGACCATGAGGAAGCTGAAGACCCTGCAGCCCCACATGGAGGACTTGTTTACTAGAGACGCAGCTTGGCTAGTGATGGGTTTCTTTGGCCTCCTTAGAAGGAGTGAGCTTATTGCTTTGCGTTTGTCAGATGTAGTGACTAAGAAGGATCATGTAGTTGTCCACATCAGGCGCTCTAAAACAGACCAGGAAGGGAAGGGAGCCACTGTAGTGCTCCCAGCCCAATGTAGGGACTCACTTAGAGTTAGGAGGATTATAGATGCCCTCTTACAGCTTAGAACCCGTCAGGGCGCCACGCCAGAGGACCACCTCATCACCGCCTGGGACCTAGACTCCCTTAGCTTGTCTTCCTCCCCCCTTCTTTCAGGTCAGGCTTTGTCCTATCGACTAAAGTCTTATCTCACTGCTATTTCACACTCCCACCCCAAACTGGACATAGATCCAGCTAGGTTTGCCATGCACAGCCTCAGACGGGGAGGTGTAGTAGCAGCTTGGGCTAATGGGGCAGATCTAGAGACTATTAGAACTCAAGGTAGATGGAAATCAGATGCCATTAAGGCATATCTGATCCCAGATCTCTCGGTCAAGTTGAACTTTGCCTCCAGCCTCTGATCCTAGCTTTTCCTTTCCTTCTTCTTCTTTTGATACCCCATCACTTAGCCAAGCCTGCTGTCCCGTTACATGCTCCTACTCCTACACCTTTCCCCCAGTCCCCCTTTACACTCCTTTTCTTTACATGTGGGACTGATTTTTATTATCCTGAGGGCACGTGTGTGTGAAATTTCAGTGACTCTTGCATATAGTAGTAGCACAAAGACAGACCTGAACAGTCTGGACTTACAAGCTAGATAGAGCAGTTGACTTTATTTAATGGTAAAAGCTGATAAGACCAGTAAAGCCAGCTAGTGGTGTGATATACCCCCTAATTAAGGGAAATATCACACTCAAAGCTAAAACTTTACAAGGCCCAGCATACACCTTAAATATGTCTACTAGCACTTGTACCAATGGGGGCCCCATCTGAAAGATCGCTGGACCTCTCGGGCAGTGTCTCAATGTCCAGCAAGCAGGCCCCCATACTTTTGCAAATATAAGTACTGACAATGATGAAGCCTGCATGTGCTTAATTTCCTCAACCCTTAAGGGTAAATTATATGTATTGGAAATATGAAAAAGCAACTGTAAGGAATCTGAGTCAACCGTCTGAATGCCGCATTTCCCACACAGTAGTGGGTGAAATGGAGTATTCAGCCGCGCGACGTAAGATTCCGCAGGACGCATTCATATTTCAAATACCCGTAAACCCCCGGGCAAAACCAGGAGTAACCAACGCCAGTGTTTTCCCAGCAGTACTGTCCTGCCCGGTATAAAATCAAGTGCACAGTCACTGGGGGCACTAAATTCTTGGTGCCCCAAGCTGCTGAGCCTTGATCTGAACCAAATTTCGAGTTCCCACCACCATCCCTCTGTCCCACAGGAGTTATATCTTCCAGAAGCTACCTGAGCCTCCCAGGGGAAGTGACTGTTATTATTTGACAGTAGCGACTCTATTGGTAGTAGCACAAAGACAGACCTGAACAGTCTGGACTTACAAGCTAGATAGTGCAGTTGACTTTATTTAATGGTAAAAGCTGATAAGACCAGTAAAGCCAGCTAGTGGTGTGATATACCCCCTAATTAAGGGAAATATCACACTCAAAGCTAAAACTTTACAAGGCCCAGCATACACCTTAAATATGTCTACTAGCACTTGTACCAATGGGGGCCCCATCTGAAAGATCGCTGGACCTCTCGGGCAGTGTCTCAATGTCCAGCAAGCAGGCCCCCATACTTTTGCAAATATAAGTACTGACAATGATGAAGCCTGCATGTGCTTAATTTCCTCAACCCTTAAGGGTAAATTATATGTATTGGAAATATGAAAAAGCAACTGTAAGGAATCTGAGTCAACCTTCTGAATTTTTGTGTGTCCCCCTCGACGCGGCACTTCGCCTGGATATTATCCGCGAACCTCACGACCCTATTTACATGGGCCATTGCGGTCGCACCAAAACATTGGAGCTGGTCACCCGCACTTTTACTTGGGCCAAAGTCACGGCAGATGTTACTGCCTTCGTCCAACAATGCCATAAGTGCCAAACGAACAAGCCCGGAAACGCAAAGCCTAACGGTACCATGGTTCCCGTGGAAATTCCTGAGAAATTCTGGGAGTGCGTCTCCACGGACCTTATTACGGCGCTGCCGCCAACTTCTTCTGGCCATGATGCCATCGCAGTGTTCGTCGACAAACTGTCGAAGATGGTTCATGTAGAACCTTGTCATACTACGATAAACGCAGAGGAATTCGCTTCCCTATACCTGAATCGTGTCATCCGATATCATGGTATCCCAAAGAAACTCCTCAGTGATCGCGATGCGCGATTCACAGGCCATTTCGGCGTGGCTCTCCATCGATTGATGGGTACGCGACAAGCGTTTTCGACTGCGTTTCATCCTCAAACTGACGGTCAGACGGAACGCATGAACCGAGTCATCGAGGACATGATTTGCCACTACGTGGGGCCGTACCACGACGATTGGGATAAGTCCTTGGCGCTTGTGGAATTTGCAATCAACAATTCCTACCAAGAGTCCATTCAAAACACCCCCTTTCGGGCGTACCTTGGTTACGACCCTACGACGCCGCTCAAGGCGGAGGTCGAATCGAAATGTCCGGCTGCCAACAATTGGTGGGCCGATCACATTGAACGACAAGATCAATGCAAGGCATGCATGCAAGCCGCTCAGGATCGGCAGAAAGCCCATTACGATAAACGACGAACGGAGGTTTTCTTCAACCTTGGTGATAAAGTTCTCTTGTCCACCCGCAATATGAAGTTCAAGGCAACGGTAAACCAAAATTTACGCCTCGTTTTGTTGGCCCCTATACGATTACGGAATGCATTGGTCCACGCGACGAGGTCACCGGAGTCGTCCGGCAAGTCACGGCGTGCCGCTTGGCTTTGCCCAAGATGATGCGCATCCACCCCGTGTTTCACGTGGGTTTGATCAAGCATTGGCGCTCCGATGGCGTTGTCCATGTTGGACAACCGCTTGAGTTCGACTCCGACGGCGCTCCAATTTGGAATATCCAATGCATCATGCGCGAGAAGTTGCGTGTCATAGGCACATCCAGCAAACGACGTCTCGAATACTTGGTCCGATGGCAAGACTTCGGTATTGAGCAAGACACTTGGGAACTCGCCAAGGCGGTCAAGAAAAGTGCCCCTCACATCGTCGATGCATGGAAATCACGTGTTACGCCCGTTATGTCCCGACGTACGTCGAAAAAACGGGCCCATCACCAACCCATCGCACTCGACGCATATGACACGGCGGTCAGATTGCTTTATTCATAAAGCTTTCTTTCCCGGAGTACTCAAAAGGGATGTTAAATGGTTCTCTCCGAAACCAACTTGATTCATCAAGTATATATTTGAGCACGGCACATACGACTACGACTGGTATTCACATCCCACCTTTATTACGATCAGATGCGGGGTCCGCATCTCTTATGGAGGGGGGGGAGTGTAACGGTACAGAACCCTTCACGGGTACTCTGGCCGTCCAGCAAAGCATACGGGTACACCGTACCCGTAAGCCACGTGACGAACGCACATGATACAGTACCACACCCATGTACTGCCTCATCTCTCACAACGCACACGTTGCGTACATAGACACGAGCTACTCGGAATGAACCCTTCTACTCCTTCCACGAAGACGTTCCTTCCAAGCTACTCGACATCCCTACCTAGGTAACCCTCCCCCTGTTCTGCTAGTTCACTCATATCAACATACACGTAAACACACATCACGCATCACGTTACTCTAGATAACCCCTCAAGCTGCTATTAGCATCCTGAGCTGTTACATGGATATCCTCCACCTCTTCCCCATCACTACCACCCCCGTTTTCTGTGCCAGAATCAGCAATGCCACCATCCATGTCGCCTTCAGCAATGCCATGATATGCGCTGCTAGTAGGTGCATGGAGTATGTTGCTCACATGGTCAGTACTCTGCTGTATTATTTCAGGTTCGGGATATCTCCCAACAACCCTAGGGTAGCATTTTTTTGCATGGAGCATGTACGATTGATAGGCCATCGAACTCGTAAAGGCCATCATGCAATTCGCACAACTCAACCCCAGAGAGCTGTTCATGGCTGCCGCCTGTGCTCTCTGGGGTCACTAGAAGATAAGATTAATGAACTAAGTGACGTTGATGGCGGAGTGTTATCAAATCAGGTTATGCAGTTATGAAGCGGAGTAAAATGATAGTGCCAAGGTAACGAACGCGGACGAGGGAAGTATTATGGACGTCGAAGATTGCGGGTTGTGTGTGTGTATGTGATGTTCTAAGGTCACGCATGCGAGAAGTACAGCAATACGATGAGATTAAGAGTGACCATACGCCACGACTCCCAGCACCAAGTGTTGTCCTTCGCTTGCCTTATTCGAACTTGTTTGCTTAGTAGTTAACTGACACCTCACTGTACACAATGAGAACAACTGCTGGTCGTCAGACTAGGTCGTTAAAGCTTTCAAAAGCATCCCCTGGCAATGGGAGGTCAGGATCTGATTTGACCAAGCAGAAGGTTGGAGCGTCTGTTGATCAGCGTCATGAAGGGCGGCAAGGTAGTGCTTGTCAGAAGAACGCGAGCCTTAGCGAAGGCAAGTGATGTTGTGAGGAAGCAGATATGTTGTTTCCAGATCTACATGTAATTCGAAAAATCAATGGCGAACTGCGATTTTTCATGCAGAACACTACAGTGCCGGCAGTGATGAAGCATACAACCAGGAGGAAGAGCACGAGGACGACGAGGAGGACATCGAGAGTGGACTTGAGGACAGCAACGAAGGTGAGGGCGATGGACTTTCCTCTGAGGATGGCGAGCTGAGAAGTCCCGAACAGAAAAGGCAACGCTTGGCCAAGACGGGAGCGCGGGCATTGCAGCCCATAGGAAATCGAGCTGATTGGGATGACTCGCCCTTGCATCTTCAGAACAGGCCTCAATAAAGTGCAGGTATGGGGGCAGATGATGATGATGGTGAGGCTATGCCCTCTCAAGAAGAAGAAGCTGCCAATCAACTATGCAGCCTCAACCTGACGGGAGTTGGCAAGGTTTATGATATGAAGCACATCATGGACCTTTCTGTCCCTTCACCCAACACACTGAACAAGTATGACCCCAACATGCAAGACAGGAGTGTGGGCTTGTATGAGAAGAGGATGGAAGCCGTTCACATGTGCCTCACAAAAGGGACCGGCAACGGAGGATCTGAAAGGGATGTTGTGAGACCGCTCGAATATGGGGGAGGCAACAATTCTGGCAATCAAGGAAGCAACTCCGAGCCGTCCAACAAAACAGCCCTGCCCTTCGAGGTCAATCCTTACATGTCCAACCTACACAACAGCAACATCACCGTAAGTACATACCATGCAACCATTTCATGTTGAGTATTGTAGTGTTAATGCATCCTAATGTTTGGAATTTGTGGTTTGCTTGACATGAATTTAATAGGACCCCAATTCTGGTATATAAAGCTTGATGAAATGAATGCATGCAGAAATGGATAGGCGAGTCCGTATCCGACATGATAAACAACAAGGAGAAGCCCTTCCTGCTGGAGAAAGATGATTGCAAGGCCCTTGTCATGGACCATCCCCAGATGAAGGACTTCAGCAGGGTCTATGACTCTGATGGCAGTATGTTCGAAACATATTGGGTGTTCACTGAGTCCACACATGGACGCCCAGGAGGGATGAAGCTCACGGGAGGGTACAACATCTTCAAGAAGAAGCTGACAGACTAGCTAGGTCGTTGGTCATCAGACGTGGTAATTAAACAATCTTCATGAATTCGTGAATTAACCTTACATACTAGACGTATACATGATAGCAATTGATAGCTCGATGCAGAGGGTACACAAGCAACGTGCGTGACAAGGATATTAACATCAAGTGATAATGTATGTGAGTGACTGTAATGATATTGTTTTGATTCCATTCACTATACCCCCGCACGGTCTAACTGTATATGTACTTCCTTTTGCACACACGCAGTGGACTCACTACCAAGCCGTCACGAGGGCCCCTGTCAAGATGAGCGCAAGAGGAAAGCTTGACACAGCCAGTGTTCAAAGAGCCAAGGACTTTTGCGAGCACAGGTTGTTGAACGACAACTGGAGGGCTACAGCGGACGACCCATACGGGCAAGTGGAGTTTGTAGCCGCTGTTGCCAGTGTGTTCGGAACAACGGACAACAGGACCCTGGAGGCTTCGGTGCCACTACGACTGTCAGTGGAGCAACTCGCCTTCATCAGCTACAGGGTGAGAACATCCATCATTCCATCCATCCATCAATCACTCAATGTATCACTCAATCCCTGACTCCCGCCATACATCCATCACTCAATCAATCTACTTATCCATCCATCCATCAATGCATCACTCCATACATCCTTCCATCACTACATCCCTCCCTCCCTCCCTCCCTTTGTCCCTACATGACTCCATCACTCCATCCATCAATCAATCAATCCATCAAACACTCCCTCCCTCGCTCCATCTATCACCAAAACCTCCATCCATCCATCCATCTTGATCAATGCCTATCTTTGAAACCATTAAAATAACACTATCACACCCTTGTAAAATATCTGCAGATGAAGTGCAGGCTGAAGGACCCTTTCTCCAAGAACAAACTGTTCAATGAGCAGGCTACCAAGATGGCTATCGACGAGGAGTGCACCTACATTAGGAGCTCAAGGGATAGCATTAAGGCCATCTGCCTGAACAACTAATTGTTTAATTTTTCAGGCAGATTGGTTGAACTTGGGTTGGGTTTGCATTGGGGTCGGTGGGTTTGCCCTATGAGGTTGGCTTGAAGTTGGGTTGGGTTTTTATGAAGTTGGGTTGGGTTTGGCTTAGGAGGTTGTTTTATGAAGTTGGGTTAGGTTATTAGGAAGTTGGGTTATGTTTGGATGAGGGTCGGTGGGTTTGTCTTCTTAGGAGGTTAGGTTGAAGTTGGGTTTGGTTATTAGGAAGTTGGGTTTGGATGGGTTTGGGTTTATTTGGCTGCTGAGTCCGCGACATCACTTTGCTACTGGTTAGTTAAATGTAAAAAACTGCCTTCCAAACCCTATACGTCCCCCCCTAGAGCAAGTCATCCTGAATCAATGGACACAAAAGTCACCCTCTTGGTTCCCCACTTAAATAAGAACGGTTCAAGCAAGCTGCTTTCAAGCAAAATGCCTCTTGGCGCTCGGATTATTTAAGAGCAGCAAGTAATCTTGATTCAAGACACATACAAGGCAACCTATTGATTCTACACTGAAACAAGAATTCAACAAGTGACCTTGAATCAATAGACGTACAAGACACCTCTTGATTAACCTCTTAAATAAGAGGGATTCAAGAGGGCATTTTTCAAGCAAATTGCCTCTTGGCGCTCGGACTACTTAAGAGGGGTGAATCAAGAGGTTTTCCTCTTGAAACAAGAATGGTTAAGTACAGCAAAACTTACCGATGAGCACTCACCTGTTTGAGATCGTGTCAGGTCTCGCTCGTTAGCCTCGAGCGCCGTGCGCATCGCATCCATGGCGGATTTGGAGTTTGCCGCAGCCAGAGTGTAAGTGGCCTGGAGGTCGCTCACTTCCTGGCGACTCTTGCCCAGATCCCTGCCGAGGCAGTAGTGGCTGTTAACCAGCTCTTGGCGCTCAGCAGGATCGCACGCATTGGCCAATGCGGCCTCGGTAGCCGCGCTTGAGGCGGCGAGGCGGCGCACCAGATCGGCGAGGCTGGCGTCCTTAGCGGAGACAGCCGACGTAAACTGGTCGGTCAAGGCCGAGTTAGCGATGGCGGCCTGATCAAGCTGCGCGCGGAGGTGTCCAATCTGCTCCACAGCGATAAGGTGATCACCCATGTGTTCATGCCGCTTGCGCTCAGCGCTAGCGCGATATGTAGCGCTGGCCTCCTCAAAGGAAGGTCCGGCCATCGGCGTCGGCGACGTCGTCGGGGCAATGCCAGCGCTCAAAGGCGCGGCAGCGGGCGGCGCACCCGAGGATGCCGCCAGACCATTGAAGCCGGCAACCAGAGGCTGCAGCTAGCGTACCCACTGACACAGAGGGCCGCGCGTCGGCAGAGGCGGACTCGTCTTGCGTCGCACCGAGCTCAGTGTCGGGCTCAGTGTCAGACAACGCAATCCCTTCCGGATTGGTGTCTACCACTGAAATCGTAGGCTGCTCATCAGCAGCGGCGTCGGTACCCAGGTTTGTTTTGTGGGAGGCCATTCTGCACTGGCAACAGCACAAGTCAGTAGGCTGGACAGGGATGAGTGGTGGGCTAGAGAGGGGGTATTACTCGCAACTCTAAGATGCCAAAATATCACCTGCCACAGGGACTATTAAAATTTGCGAGCGTAACAAGCTGATAATGCCTCAAACGTAACTGTGAATGACGCGTTCGTCCAGAATACGATGAGGGATATTAACACTGCGAAGGCACGTACCACAGGGCAAGCAAGGAAGTACACCGACGAATCGAATTGCGCGACAGGATGAGCAAGATAGCAGGTGGACAGCACGAATAATTGATGCAGCAACCAGGGAGAGCTGCAGGACAGGCTCGCGAAGTACCCTAATTAAAGCAAGTACAGTCGAGGTGGCCAATGGAGCCGATGCTGCACTATTGATCAATCCGCGAGGGAGATGCTCGGGAATAGAGCGTTAGAAGCTATGACCAAAGGGACAGGACGTGAATGCAAGAATCGAGAACGTAGGCCAGACAGGGGCAGGGCAGGCTAGGAAAAGATGCCCATGCAAGACAGGTCGCAGGCGGCCTAGTGCGTGTCGAGCCTAACAGGACCGTTCACTGCGAGAACCGAACAGGCGCTACGTGTATTCGTAGCCACAGGGAAGAGCAGGAAAAACGAGCAGCAAATGCCAGAAAAGTTGACAGGATGTCCTGGCGGGTGCGAT
This sequence comes from Microglena sp. YARC, assembly GCA_022414725.1. Lineage (NCBI taxonomy): Eukaryota > Viridiplantae > Chlorophyta > Chlorophyceae > Chlamydomonadales > Chlamydomonadaceae > Microglena > Microglena sp. YARC. The sequence goes on along the minus strand of CM039463.1, from coordinate 86,662,576 downwards.
TAATTCGAAGAAATATGTGTATGCGTGCGTATGTGTATGCGTGAGGTCCCTAAGGAACGAAACCAGCTCCGCTACCAGTGTAACAACTCAGGATGCTCCTTAGCAGCTTGGGGGTAGACTAGGGAACGCGATGCGTGATGTGTGTTTACGTGTATGTTGATATGGGTGAACTAGCAGAACAAGTAGAGGGTTACCTTAGTAAGGGATGTAGAGAGTCAGGGAGCGAACGTCTTCGTGGTAGGAGTAGAAGGGTTCGTTCCGAGTAGCTCGTGTCTATGTGCGCAACGTGTGCGTTGTGAGAGATGAGGCAGTACATAGGTATGGTACTATATCATGTGCGTTCGTCACGTGGCTTACGGGTACGGGGTACCCGTATGCCTTGCTGGACGGCCAGAGTACCCGTGAAGGGTTCTGTACCGTTACAATGAGAGGCTGTATTGATCGTCAGAGACGATAATGCCATGAGAGGCATATCGGGACTTGCACCCACGCCATGAGAGGCTGTATTAATCGTCAAAGACGATAATGCCATGAGAGGCATATCGGGACTTGCACCCACGCCGTGAGAGGCGGTATTAATCGCCATGAGAGGCATAGAGAATTTGAGGTTTAGAGGATGGCCAATGGGTGTGGTGTTGGGATGTTTGCAGTTTGTAAGATAGTGCGGTGTGGTAGCTGAGGGAAAAAGGTATGCGGCGGTGTGGTGGAAAGGTGGGGGAAGCGAGGCGGGATTTAGCAGCTTGTTTCCCGTGGCGGTGCAAAGTTCTATCGATCTTACCTTGTTGCACCCTGTTTTTGCTGAGCTCCCATTGAGTACATGTTGGTGGCTGAGTGAGAGTTAGGTGCGAAGAAAGGTAAAGGAGTGCGGAAAGAGGCTGTTGAAGCGGCGGTGATATCCAGGCAATTGACGAGAAGAAGGGCAATGATAAGGTGAATGGCAGAGCTCGTAGTAGGAGGATTTCGTCTGTCTTGTTTGTTCCAGATATTTTTTGATTGAGTATGGTTGGGATGATTTTTAGGTTTGGCAGAACTTGGTTCAGCGTGAGTCCTAGGTAGATCCTTGGCGCTTTTGCTCTCTGCCCGGAAGCTGCCTGTAGGATCTTGTTGTCCAGGTTGTTCATTGAAAGGTGAGGATATTTTAATTTTTGGGTGATCTGTCACTTTCGCAGATTTGGTATTGAGTTTGTGGACAGGGTTCCAAGCACTGGTGTTGGGGGCTTCGCGTTCCCCTACCTCCCTCCTGCGCTTGGACTTCTCTGAAGTGCTTCTTGCCCGGAATCGGGATGCTTGGTCGCCGGCAGTTGTTGTTGATCATTGGGGAGGAGAGGGGGGTTAGAGAATTCGGCAAATCTGGTTTGAGTGGACATCTCAAATCAGGAAAGTGCGCGAATTGATGATCATTGCAAAGCCTAGCGTCGTCGCATCCCGATTCCAGTCTCCGCTTATGCGAAGGAGAAGTAGCGCCTACGAAATGTGCTTCGGAAAAAGTGACATGTTATCTTATGTCCGACCACACACACACAACGATGAGATTTTATTCTGGAATTTCGTGAGAATGGAATTCCAGAAAGATGGGTCTGAATCATTCCCAATAGGAGATCCTAGATAAATGGTGCAGTGATGCTGAGTTTTAATAGGAGTATTGGGATAATAATCCTAAAGGTGTTGGATATGATTGTTGGGGAAATCACCTATGAGCAGAATGATGCACTTGTTGAGATTGAGTTTTTCACCTAATGCTTGATGGAAAAGATGGAAAATGTTATTAAGGCGTAACATGCTTAAATAAATAATAAAATATCAGAGGTGAAGATAGTAGAGTCATCAGCATAACCTGAGAATTTGACAGAGACGGAATCTGTACTGGTTTGGGGGGGATGGAGTATTTGGGAATGTAAATCCCATGAATATCCGTGTTACTTCTGATGGCTTCTGCAAACGGTTCCATTAAGATAATAAAGAGGAGTGGAGCCCAAGGACAACCTTGTCTGACGCCTGAATACACATTGAATTCATTGGAAAGTTTACAGTTGATCATGACTTGGGCGGTAGTATGAGCATGAAGAGCTTCAAAGGCATTAATAATGAAAGGTGGAAAGTTCATTTTATTCATGACTTCCGCTATGAAGGAGCGATCTGCAGAATCATAAGCTTTGGTGAAGTCACAAAGGAAAGCGGAAAAAGGTTTATTCGTGATGTGAGCGAGCTCTATGAGAAGCTTAAAGGTAAAAATATTAAGAGAGATATTTCTGCCAGGAATAAAACCTGTTTGGTCATGGTGAATGAGGGAGTCGAGGACACGGGAAGTGCGTAGAGCATAGGCCTTTGCAATGATTTTAAAGTCGCAGTTAGATGCTATTATAATTGGTTGCGCCTCAATGGTTGCACATGCGAACTGTTAACCGAATGCAACCAGTCAACCGAATGCAACCTGTCAACCGAATGCAACCTGTCAACCGAATGCAACCTGTCAACCGAATGCAACCTATCAATCGGATGCAACTTGTCAACCGAATGCAACCTGTCAACCGAATGCAACATGTCAACCAAATGCAACCAGTCAACCATTGAGACGCAACCAAAGAGACCAACCAATTCGGAACCAATGAGAAGCAACACTTGTATAGCTCACGTCCAACAACGCAAGGGACTCTTGAACTCTTCCTTCTGGTAAACGAACCCTCCCCATTTTAAGGCCTGTGACGCAACAGACCCTCCGAAGGCGTGTCCGACGCAGGGTTGTTGTTGGACTTCCTGAACGACCCAGCTTGAAAAGCCTTGCCCAACCTCGAATATTAAAAAAATCTCTCTCTTTCTCGAACAGTCAAGTTTCAAACAACTTTGTTCTATAGTTGTGACTTGAGATTGAACTTGAACTTGGTTACATACGGTACAAAGTTTTTGACGGACCCCAATCGAATTCCAACCGCCAGCTCCAAAAAGATATCCACATGCACCTTTAATACCTTTTATGCGTCCACTCAACTGTTTGGCGTGTCAGCCGACCTTGTTTCTTGGGCACAGACCCAGATCGGAGGCGGTCTGGCGGACAGGAGACGTGGAGCCAACTGCCGCAAGCGTGGCCGCCCAGCTCAGACCTTTACGCACGAAGGGCAAGTACCGTCATGGCATCAGGGTACTACTAAGCGCGCGCGGCGAGCGCGACCCGCGCTGCCTTTTTGAGCCCATCTGCGCGTTTCGCGCAGTTTTTATCAACCCCTGTGCGCGGAGCGCGCTGCTTTTTTGAATATTACAGCGCTTTCCTATTTTCACTCACTCAGAGAAAGCGCAGAAACCGCTGTCCCATTTTTGCGCTTTCTCATTTTGCGCTTTCTCATTTTTTGAGTGTGAGTCATTGAGTGACTCAAGGGCTGGATTGCCCTCTGGGATTTAAATTGTGTGACAGCCAATGACCATCGGTTATCGCCATGGAAGCTGCCAGGTAGGGGGACTCTCAGACCGTCGAATTTGAACACTAACAGAAACAACCGAACAGACATCCTGATAATTGAACCTGTAGGCTCTGTGGAAGCAGTTCTAACGTCTTCAATTCCCTCATCCCTTCTCGAGGGATCATTCAGCGCTAACGCTCCTAAGCCCCGCCCCTGCCCCAGCCCCGCCCCGCCCCTGCTGTCGCCATTTCGTCACTGCTCTAATCTGAAAGTCTCCTCCCCCCGCACCAAACGAAAGTTTGTTTGCTTCTGAATCGACCAGTCGAGTAGTCAAACCTGCCGAATTGCTGAAAACTTCAAGTTTCTAAACTACTCCTTTTCCCCTGTGCAGTCCTCCTCCCAATCCTCCTCTATCGCCTGCTGCTCCTCCTCGCTCCTCCTCCGCGCTCCTCCTCCTCATGATGAATGTCCTCTGGCCTCCCGTTCCACGTTCCTTGTTTGCACTCGCCTTTTGCTCATTTGCTCTCGTTCGTTGTTGCCCGCGTGGAATCGAACCGAGAAGGAAGCTGGTTGAAGGGGTGGGACAGGCCGGGGCGCATGTGATGGCCGGCAGGTAGGGGGTGGGGGGGGGCATGCGACCACGCTTTGCCTCTGCCTGGATGCTGTCTCCATAGTCGGCTTAACTGTCTTGTATACCGTGTACCGAGCGTCAGCCTATGCGATTCGACGCAGTTTCTCGAGTGCTTTTTTTTCACCGCGCTGTAGTTTTGGGGGGCTGTGAGCTCACCGCGCAGTTTTATTTTGGAGCTGTGCGCTTAAGCGCTGGTCAATTTGGCCAAAAGTAGTACCCTGGATGGCATAGGTTCACACACAGACAGACAGTTCTTCACGTATCAACGACAAGTACCGTCGATGGTAACAATTCTTTGCAAACAACCACTAACGTCAACCATACCTCTGATTGGTCTCAGTTTTGGTCACTTGGTGCATCAAAATCCTTAAAATATGCCTGATCTACGTAATTGAATTGGAGGATCGCACGGGCACGTTCAATACTATTAAAAATAAAAAACCTTTCTGCTTACTTCGTCCTCGCCTGTACTAACGTACAAAATCCGATCGAAGCATCCATCCATCGATTCAATTCAATTTACACATTCAATTCAATTAATTAATTATTTACCAGAGAATTTCATTCGGGACGCGCCTCCAGGCGCCCATCTTAAAAATACGGTTGGGAAACCTCAAGTGCTGAAGTGCCGAAGGGCGTCAGTTGATCGGACATCAGCTCGTCCTCTAGATCACGTGTACTGCTACTGCCTGTGTACAGCCTCACAATTCACGGCTAGGGATGATTACTTCATCACCTTCCGTCTCGGTTACGCACTTTACAACAATCGTCTCCAGTATGGCCTTCTCCACTCTTGCCCGTGCCAACAGGCCTACTTTCGCTGCTGCCAAGGCTGTCGCTCCCAGGACCGTCCGCGTCCGGGCTGTTCGGCCCCAGGCTGCCAAGGCAAGATACTCGCAACACAGGGACCCCATTCTGATCGACTGAGACCCACCATGGCACTTGCGTAGATTAGAGATCGTCGCGCAGCTTTTAGTAGCCGTGCGCATCCCACCTCTGTGTCCATCGCTAGTTGGTGCGGACCACTACCCAGAGCTGGGCATGCGTGAGGGCTGCCCAAAGGTTTAAAAAAGGCCGCAATTCGCACATCGAGGATTGGAATTGCCGGAAGTAGCAAGTTGGGTCGTTAGGGCAACCGTCGAATGAACGAGAATATCCGTGGAGACAAGTTGTGTCTGTGGTGTATTGCTACGGAGACTGGCAGCCATCTGCGAGTTAGAGACCTGCGACGATGACGAACCCCCTAAATTCCCCCCGTCCCTTACGCATGGTGCGGGTCACATGGTCAAACTTGGCTTGGGAAGGCGCCTGTATCTCCCGGCGACGACGACGACACAAGTTAGAGTTCACCTATGAGAGCATGCATCCGATTTCCGACACTCGAATCCTTGCATGCGGCCTCATCTTGAGTGCCTCCGACACCTCCATGGCCTCCACCTGTCCTTCATGGTCAAAGGGCAATGGACCTCACCCCCACCCCTACATCTCTCACCCCTACACCTTGTACCCCCCCCCTCCACACCTCACGCCCTTACACCCCCGACATCTCACCCCCCTATACCCCCACACCTCGCATCCCCACACCCCTCGACCCTGCACGCCTACACCTCCCACCCCTACACCACGCATTCCTGCACCCACACTTCTGCACCTCTCACCCTGACACCCCTACACCCTGCACCCCTACACCTCGCATCCCAACTCCTCGCACCCTTACACCCCCTACACCTTGCATTCCTTCTTCCCCTACACCTCCCACCCCTACTCCCCCTACACCTCGCACCCCTACTCCCCCTACACCTCCCACCCCTACTCCCCCTACACCTCGCACCCCTACTCCCCTACACTCGCACCCCCTACACCTCGCATCCCAACTCTCGCACCCTGACACCCCCTACACCTTGCATTCCCTTCTTCCCCTACACCTCCCACCCCTACTCCCCCTACACCTCGCACCCCTACTCCCCCTACACCTTGCACCCCTACTCCCCCTTACACCTCGCACCCCTACTCCCCCTACACCTTGCACCCCTACTCCCCCTACACCTCGCACCCCTACTCCCCCTACACCTCGCACCCCTACTCCCCCTTCACCTTGCACCCCTACTCCCCCTACACCTCGCACCCCCTACACCCTCGCATCCCAACTCCTCGCACCCTTACACCCCCTACACCTTGCATTCCTTCTTCCCCTACACCTCCCACCCCTACTCCCCCTACACCTCGCACCCCTACTCCCCCTACACCTTGCATTCCTTCTTCCCTACACCTCCCACCCCTACTCCCCCTACACCTTGCACCCCTACTCCCCCTACACCTCCCACCCCTACTCCCCCTACACCTCGCACCCCTACTCCCCCTACACCTCGCACCCCCTACACCTCGCATCCCAACTCCTCGCACCCTGACACCCCCTACACCTTGCATTCCTTCTTCCCCTACACCTCCCACCCCTACTCCCCCTACACCTCGCACCCCTACTCCCCCTACACCTTGCACCCCTACTCCCCCTACACCTCGCACCCCCTACACCCCGCACCCCTACACCCCTACACCTTGCACCTCTACTCCCCCTACACCTCGCACCCCTACTCCCCCTACACCTCGCACCCCTACTCCCCCTTCACCTTGCACCCCTACTCCCCCTACACCCTCGCACCCCCTACACCTCGCATCCCAACTCCTCGCACCCTTACACCCCTTACACCTTGCATTCCTTCTTCCCCTACACCTCCCACCCCTACTCCCCCTACACCTCGCACCCCTACTCCCCCTACACCTTGCACCCCTACTCCCCTACACCTCGCACCCCTACTCCCCCTACACCTTGCACCCCAACTCCCCCTACACCTCGCACCCCCTACACCCCAACACCTTGCACCCCTACTCCCCCTACACCTCGCACCCCTACTCCCCCTACACCTTGCACCCCTACTCCCCCTACACCTCGCACCCCTACTCCCCCTACACCTCGCACCCCCTACACCCCTACACCTTGCACCCCTACTCCCCCTACACCTCGCACTCCCTACTCCCCCTACACCTCGCACCCTACTCCCCCTACACCTCGCACCCCTACTTCCCCTACACCTCGCACCCCTACTCCCCCTACACCTTGCACCCCTACTCCCCCTACACCTCGCACCCCCTACACCTTGCACCCCCTACACCTCCCACCCCTACACCACGCATTCCTGCACCCCACACTTCTGCACCTCTCACCCTTACACCCCTACACCCTGCACCCCTGCACCTCGTATCCCAACTCCTCGCACCCCTACACCCCCTACACCTTGCACCCCTACTCCCCCTACACCTCGCACCCCTACTCCCCCTACACCTCGCACCCCTACTCCCCCTACACCTCCCACCCCTACTCCCCCCACACCTTCCACCCTACTCCCCCTACACCTCCCACCCCTACACCTCCCACCCCTACACCTTCCACCCCTACTCCCCCTACACCTCCCACCCCCTACACCTCCCACCCCCTACACCTCCCACCCCTAAACCTCGCGCCGCACCAAACTTGACCCCTCACACTGACTACTGATTACATACGAGGCACTGGACTTCAGGATGCCAAGGTGGACATCGCTGTAGTATCTGATTGTTCACACAACCATTACATCGATTGTTTCCCTTCTCCCCCCCTCTTCTCCCCCCTTCTCCCCACCCTACACACACGGCCCCACGCCCCCTTCTCCCCCCACCCCCCACCCCTCGCTGCGCTAAGTGCCCACCTATAATTGAAAGGCTGCCCCTTTCTTATATCTTATATCTTATATCTCGTATCTTCAGGATGCAAAGGTTGACATTGCTGCCATGGTCCGCCCTGCCACCATCCTGACCGCTGCTAACTTGATCATGGCCGCCCCCTCCTTTGCTGGTGCGTGTGCTGGTGTTGTGTGGTGTACTGGTGTGGTGTGTTGTACCGCTGGTGTGGCGTGGTGTACCGCTGCCAACTTGATCATGGCCGCCCCCTCCTTTGCTGGTGCGTGTGCTGGTGTTGTGTGGTGTGGTGTACTGGTGTGGTGTGGTGTACCGCTGCTAACTTGATCATGGCCGTCCCCTCCTTTGCTGGTGTATGTGCTGGTATACTGGCGTAGTGTGGTGCACTGGTGTGGTGTGTTGTGGTGGTGCACTTGTGTTGCGGTAGTGTACTGGTGTGGTGTGGTGTTGTTGTATGGTGTGGTGGTGTACTGGTGTTGTATGGTGTTGTACTGGTGTTGTATGGTGTGGTGTGTACTGGTGTTGTATGGTGTGGTGGTGTACTGGTGTTGTATGGTGTGGTGGTGTACTGATGTTGTATGGTGTGGTGGTGTACTGGTGTTGTATGGTGTGGTGGTGTACTGGTGTTGTATGGTGTGGTGGTGTACTGGTGTTGTATGGTGTGGTGGTGTACTGGTGTTGTATGGTGTGGTGGTTGTACTGGTGTTGTATGGTGTGGTGGTGTACTGGTGTTGTATGGTGTGGTGGTGTACTGGTGTTGTATGGTGTGGTGGTGTACTGGTGTTGTATGGTGTGGTGTTGTACTGGTGTTGTATGGTGTGGTGGTGTACTGATGTTGTATGGTGTGGTGGTGTACTGGTGTTGTATGGTGTGGTGGTGTACTGGTGTTGTATGGTGTGGTGGTGTACTGATGTTGTATGGTGTGGTGGTGTACTGGTGTTGTATGGTGTGGTGGTGTACTGGTGTTGTATAGTGTGGTGGTGTACTGGTGTTGTACGGTGTGGTGGTGTTCTGGTGTTGTACGGTGTGGTGGTGTTCTGGTGTTGTATGGTGTGGTGGTGTACTGGTGTTGTATGGTGTGGTGGTGTACTGGTGTTGTATGGTGTGGTGGTGTACTGGTGTTGTATGGTGTGGTGGTGTACTGGTGTTGTATGGTGTGGTGGTGTACTGGTGTTGTATGGTGTGGTGGTGTACTGGTGTTGTATGGTGTGGTGGTGTACTGGTGTTGTATGGTGTGGTGGTGTACTGGTGTTGTATGGTGTGGTGGTGTACTGGTGTTGTATGGTGTGGTGGTGTACTGGTGTTGTATGGTGTGGTGGTGTACTGATGTTGTATGGTGTGGTGGTGTACTGATGTTGTATGGTGTGGTGGTGTACTGGTGTTGTATGGTGTGGTGTTGTATGGTGTGGTGGTGTACTGGTGTTGTATGGTGTGGTGGTGTACTGGTGTTGTATGGTGTGGTGGTGTACTGGTGTTGTATGGTGTGGTGGTGTACTGGTGTTGTATGGTGTGGTGGTGTACTGGTGTTGTATGGTGTGGTGGTGTACTGATGTTGTATGGTGTGGTGGTGTACTGATGTTGTGCATTTCCCACTATCTCCTTCAGGGGCTAAATATGTAGCTGAGTCAGGAGGGAGGGGGATTAACTTGCAAGGGGGGAGGGGAATGGGTGTGCAGATGTGTGGGTGGGGGTCAAAAAGGGGGTATAGGAACAGCAATATGGAGTATATGAAGGGGTTTATGTGTGTGTGGGTGGGTCGATGGGGGGGGGGGGGGGGGGCAAAAGGGATTGTAGTAAATAAGGGTATATATATGTGTGGGTGGGGGTGGGGTGAGTGTTTGGGGGGGGGGATGTGAGAGTACTGACAGTGAGATGACCAGCTCCCTGAGATGTTAACTGTTCCAATACTTGTACGTAGTTCAAGCCCAAACTATGTATGAGCATTGCTTTTCTTTTCGGTTACCAGAAACTTTGTCCGTTTGACCCCCCCCCCCCCCCCCCCCCCCCCCCAAAAAAAAATTGAAGCCTGACACCTCAGCCAACTGTCTCAAAACCGACTGGCTTCGTTCAGCTCCATTTCTGTTGCCACCTTTCATTCCGTTGCCTAGACACCCCGCCAATTTTCCGCGTCGCTTGCGACGCTGCATAGGACTTGTTGTGTTACAGTCTCTTTTAATACCAACTCTCTCCGCCAGTACTTCTTGTTGTATGTCCCTAGCTTTCAAATCAATATGTGAAAATGATGCGCCTGACCATGTTTACACATTTAAGATGCCTGACCACACATATTCATGATGTCACACATGTTCACACATTCACACATATTCACACATTTAAGATGCCTGGCCAGTTTCCCACATCTACACACATTTACTTATATTTGCACATTTTTGATGCCTGACCAGTTTTCCACACGTTTGCACATTCACTCTTGTTCACACATCTACGATCCCTAACCAGTTTCACACATGTTCTCACACTTACACATATTCACACATTTACGATGCCTGGCCAGATTCACACATGTTCACACATTTACGATGCCTAACCAGTTTCACTCTTGTATTTGTATGATGCTTACAGAGGTTGGAAAGATTTTTGACTTCAACTTGACTGTAAGTCTGGATGATATAATGGAGACTGGGGTTGTGGGGGGGGGGGGGGGGGCATGGGGTTACTGAGGTTGGAAATATTTTCGACTTGACTTGACTGGAAGTCTGGATGATAGAATAGGGATTTGTGTTGTGTGGGCGTGGGTGGGGGTGGGTTGGGGGGGCATGGGGTTACTGAGGTTGGAAATAGTTTCGACTGGACTTGACTGGAAGTCTGGACGATAGAATGGAGATTCGTGTTGTGTGGGCGTGGGTGGGGAAGGGGCATGAGGTTACAGAGGTTGGAAACATTTTTGACTTCAACTTGACCGTTAGACTGGATGATAGAACGGAGAGTGAGGTTGTGTGTGGTGTGTGTGGTGGGGGGGGGGGGGGGGGACATGGGTTTATGGAGGTAGGAAATATTTTCGACTTCAGCTGAAGTCTGGACAGAATGGAGAGTGGGGTTGTGAGGGTGAGGGTGTGTTCGGTGGTGGTGATATGTGTGGGTGTGGGAGAGGGGGGGGGGGGGGGGGGGGGGGGGCAGGAAGGGGCATAGGGACAGAGAGGTTTTACTTGGCGGTAAGTATTGGTGTTGGTGGTATTGATGTTGGTATCGGTGGTGCTGATATTGGTGTTGGTATTGGTATTGGTGGTGCTGGTATTGGTTGTTTGATTCAAATTGGTGGTGGTGGTATTGGTGGTGGTGGTATTGTTGTAGTTTATCACTGCCAGCTTCTAGATTCCTGTAGTATCTGATTGAGTACACAACCATTACGTTGTTTGTTTCCCTTCTCCCCCCCCCCCTGCAGATGCTCATCATGGCTGGCCAGTCCCCCCCTCCTCATGGTGTTCCTGGAAATTAGCTCCCTCACCACTATCTAACCTCAATGGCTTGTCCCAACTCCCCCCCCACCCCCACCCCCACCCCCATGCAGGTTCCCCATCAAGCCAGGCCAGTTCCTCCTCCCTATGGTGTTCCTTTTGTTCTGGTGGAGTATTGCATGCTAACTAATTACACCGACCCCTACCACAACAGCCCTACAACACTGCATAAAACCACCAGCACCAACATAAAACCCACCACCAACACAACATCCCACCCCCCCTCCTATGCAGGTTCCCATCAAGGCAGGCCAGTTCCTCCTCCCCATGGTGTTCCTTTTGTTATGGTGGAGTATTGCATGCTAACTAATTACACCGACCACTACCACAACAGCCCAACACTGCATAAAACCACCAACACCAACACAAAAACCACCACTCACACAACCCCTCCCCCACCCCTCCGCCCATACAGGGTCCCATCATGGCCGGCCAGTTCCTCCTGCTTATGGTGTTCCTGGAGATGAGCTCACCTCACCACTATCAAGTATCAAATGCCTGTACCCCCCCCACCCCACCCCACCACCACCATCACCCCACCACCCCACCACCCACAAACGCACACACTGCCCCCCTCCCCATACAGGGTCCCATCATGGCCGGCCAGTTCCTTCTGCTCATGGTGTTCCTTGAGAAGACCTGGTTCACCCCCGTTGGAAAGGTGCTGGACGACCGTGACGCTGCCATCCGCGACAAGTTGGGCTCCGTCAAGGACTCCACTGGTGAGTGTGCATTTTTTGTGTGGGTGTGTATTTATTTTATTCACTTTGTGGTTTGTGTATTTATTTATTATTTATTTGGTGAGTGTGTCTTTCTTTTATTATTTATTCATTTGTTTGGTGAGTTTGCATTTCTTTTATTCATTTATTTGGTGAGTTTGTTTCATTTTTTTTTTTTGTGAGTTTGTATTATGTTGTGAGTGTTTCTATTATTATTCATTCATTTATTTGCTGAGTATGTATTTGTTTCATTTTTTTGTGTGAGTGTATTTCATGTTGCCCCCAGTTTATATGTAATGGGGCAAGGTTTTTGACGCACCCGGAGTAGCTGTCAAAAATACAGAGGGAAGCGGTCAAAACGACAACAAGGTCGGGTCCCGGCACTAAAAAAGCGACCACATATACGCTACGCGGCAAAGGCTCACTGCGAGGCCAAGCCAATCTCCGCATACGGGGATACCCCCATCATTTTTGACATTCCGTCAACTCCTAAACCACCTACCTGCAACCAGAGGCTCACTGGTCTGCGCGAAACCAATATTCTCAATCCTCCCCTCTACGACTAACCTTTCAGCTGTCCAGTCTTGAGCTAAGCAATTCGCGCTGTCTTACATCATCGCCGTAGTTGCTGTAACGCGCATCTCGAAAAAAATCGACTCAAGAAAACAGGATGTCCTGTCTTCCCCTCAGTTTTCATTTTTTGTCCTGTCTTTCTCTATGTCTTCGTCCTGCCATTTTGATGGTCTGCGAAGGTGGGCTCTCGGTTGTGTTCCGCATTCAAATATTCGATTCTTGAGCTCATGAGTTCCCAGTCTTGACTGTTCCATCCCTTCCGATCTAGTTCCTCCGTCGACTGGAATCCCGAGCTGCTTCTGCACCCGCGCTCGTTCCCAACCCATTGCACCCTACCGCTCTTCGTGGCCCTGCTCTCTCATTGGTTAGTGGCCATTGAAATGCTATCATGTCCATGAATCCTTTTTGCCCGTTCGCCAGCCCAGGTCGGACTCCCGAATTTCCGACGCACAGACCTGATCAGCACCTACATTTAGGTGAATCCTCCCCCCCTCCCCCCCCCAAAACCAATCATCCCCCTGAGTCACTGGGGGCCTAGTAATGAAACCTAAGTCTGATACTCATTTATTTGGTGAGTCTTTGTTTTTGAAGATATATATGTTCGTCACTGCCAGCTTCTAGGTTCCTGTAGCTGCTGATTGTTAACACAACGGTTACATTGATTGTATTCATGTGACCCGCCTACCTTACACCCTGCTCCACCCGCCACCCCACATCACAGCCTACCTCAACCCCATCCCAACCCACTCCACCCGCCACCCCACACCTCACCCGCCACCCACCTACCTCACCTTCACCCCACCCCACCCCCACACACACCGCCCTACCCCGCCACCCCATCTCATCCCGCACCTCACCCCCCACCTCCCACCTGCCCCCCCCCCCCCCCCCCCCCGCAAAATCACCCCCCACACACATCCCCCTACCTCACCCCCTCCCCATGTCCGCTACTTTAGGTGACGTTGATGGCCTAGCCAAGGAGGCTCAGGATATCCTGAGGGCTGCCCGCACGGAGGTGAGATGCATATGTATTATTCTTAGGGACCGGCATATCATTTGATTTTTACCGAAGGCGAGTATGACATCATACGATATCATACAAATTGCATCATATGAGATTGTATATAAATGGCAACTTTGGCCTAGTCAGACTGCCGGTAGCATATGATATCATATGATTTGGTATGATGACATGATATCATATGATATCATATTGCCGATCCCTAATTATTATCATAATGTATGATTATTCTTATTCTTATTATTATTACCGGCCCCCTTCTGGCAGCAATCAAGGATTGGGTGTATTTCAAGGTTGGGATCCTGGTAGCGATTTGGGTAGGTGGCCAGGATGTCCACCCTGCCGGCCTGGCCTGAAGGGGTTGGGGGTGGGGAGGGGGGGGGGGGGTCAGGGAAGCGGAAGGTTGGGCCAAAACTGGGTTTCAGGTAGCGATCGCTACTGGTCGCGGTAAAACAAACTGATGGCCTGGCCAAAGACGCTCAGGATAAACCCTAGACTCTATCATGCACAGAGGTGATATCCATGTTTGGCGGAGCCCCCAGGGTTATCCCGTTGTCCGATTGTCCAATTGTTTGTGTGTCGGCATCTAACCCTGGCCCTGGCTATGTCGTCAACCCTGCCTTCAGTCGCCGCACTCCATTCCGGTTTCACTCTCTCACGCAGCGCCAATTTTCCCCGTCGCTTGCGACCCGCCTTGGACTTGTTTTGTATATTCCATGCATGCTTGGAATTGCCATGTTGTTTGCCACTGCTCCACTGCAAATTTATGGGGTCTCTCACCCCTTTCCGTGTGTTGGCATGTAACCCTAGCCCTCACTATGTCGTAAACCCTGCCTTTGCTCCGCCACACTCGATTCCGGTTTCACTCCTTCATTACGCGGCGCCAATTTTCCACATCGCTTGCGACGCGCCTTGGACTTGTTCTGTATGTTCCATCCATGCTTGGAATTGCCATTTTTGTTCGCCAGTGCTCTACTGCAAACGTATGGGGTCTACGTCACCCTTTTCTGCACCCCTGCGGCGCTCCTCTCACCCAAAAGGCATCTCAAATTGAAAACAACTCTTGAGCCCCAACCACGCCTCGACTCCTCTTCCTCGACCCCCATCAGCACACGCTGCAAATGCATGGGGTCTTAGGCACCCTTTTCCGCGCCCCTGCGTCACCCCTCTCGCCCATAATGCACCCTTTGAAGCCAAGCTAACAAATGTGGGGGGTCTTTGGCACCCTTTTCTGCGCCCCTGCGGCACCCCTCTCACCCATAATGCACCCTTTGAACTGCTTTGAAGCAAAATAAACGAGTACTGAAGACCCCCCTAAATTAGCAGTGCTTCAGAGGTCTCAGTCACCCTTTTCTGCACCCCTGCGTCACCCCTCTCACCCAAAATGCACCTCAATTTTGCCGTGCTTGGGTGCTCCCACGTGAACTGACCGGCCTATGCTACGTAAGTTGAACGCAACTCATGAACTGTTTAATTGGGCTCGCTAATAATTAGGGAACGGCAATATGATATCATATGATATCATATCATATCAAATGATACAGCAGTCTGACTTGGCTAAAGTTATCATTTATGTGCAATATCATATGATGCAATTGGTCTGCTATCATATGATATCATACTCGCCTTTGGTCAACATCATATGATATGCCGGTCCCTACTTACAATGGCCAAGTAGGTGTCCCAGCCCACAAATCACTCACTCGCAGTCGCACTTCGTGTCAACCAAGGGCCCATTTCGCCCTAAAGTCGCACATCTGAGGGTTGCACCTGGTCGCACAATTGGCAACCGGTCGCACAACAAAAACTGGCGTAGTAGGTGTCGACATTCTAGCAGTCGCTTATGTGCAGGGTACTACATGACGCACGCTATTGCGTGGTAGCGCGCAAGGTTTTGGAGTTGGATTGCGCGATTGACACAATTCTTTATACCCCCACCGGGCGCAGCACCCAGATTTCCGTTTGCAGTTGAGTCAAAACCGCATCTCCAAAGGGGGCAGTTGCGACATAAGTGCTACCCAAAATGACGAAATGTAGTACCCTGCCTCTGTGGGAGCTCTGAAGAAGGCTGTCCATCAGATGTATCAGATGCATGTGTGTTTGGAGCCCCTTTCAGTGATATACATTGGTCTAGTGGTAGACCAAATCACTTGAGGATGAAGAGTCGGGGGTTTGATTCCCCCTACCCGCGTACGACGGGTTCCTTGAACACCACGCCCCACCAGGCGTTATCATTACCTTTGTGTGTTTGGGTTTAGGATTCAGTCTAAACCCTAAACCTTCTGTGGGAGTTCTGAAGAAGGCTGTCCACCAGATGCCTGAGCTGCATGTGTGTTTGGGTTTAGGGTTTTAGTGTTATGGGGTTTAATTACGTGTGAAGCTGCATGTGTGCAGGGTTGCATGTGTGTGTATCGTTGCATGTGTGCATGGTTGCATGTGTGTGTATCGTTGCATGTGTGCATGGTTGCATGTGTGTGTATCGTTGCATGGTTGCATGTGTGTGTATCGTTGCATGTGTGTGTATCGTTGCATGTGTGTGTATCGTTGCAGGTTGCATGTGTGTGTATCGTCGCATGTGTGCATGGTTGCATGTGTGTGTATTGTTGCATGTGTGCATGGTTGCATGTGTGTGTATCGTTGCATGTGTGCATGGTTGCATGTGTGTGTATCGTTGCATGTGTGCATGGTTGCATGTGTGTGCATGGTTGCATGTGTGCATGGTTGCATGTGTGCATGGTTGCATGTGTGTGTATCGTTGCATGTGTGTGTATCGTTGCATGTGTGAATGGTTGCATGAGTGTGTATCGTTGCATGTGTGCATGGTTGCATGTGTGTGTATCGTTGCATGTGTGCATGGTTGCATGTGTGTGAATCGTTGCATGTGTGCATGGTTGCATGTGTGCAGGGTTGCATGTGTGTGTATCGTTGCATGTGTGCATGGTTGCATGTGTGTGTATTGTTGCATGTGTGCATGGTTGCATGTGTGTGTATTGTTGCATGTGTGCATGGTTGCATGTGTGTGTACCGTTGCATGTGTGCATGGTTGCATGTGTGTGTATCGTTGCATGTGTGCATGGTTGCATGTGTGTGTATTGTTGCATGTGTGCATGGTTGCATGTGTGTGCATGGTTGCATGTGTGCATGGTTGCTTAGTGTGCATGGTTGCATGTGTGTGCATGGTTGCTTAGTGTGCATGGTTGCTTAGTGTGTATCGTTGCATGTGTGCATGGTTGCTTAGTTGCTTGTGTGTATGGCTGCATGTGTAATTGGTGTGTGTGTGTGGGGGGGGGGGGGGGGGGGGGGCTTGTGTGTATAGGGTTGTTGCTTGTGTGTATGGCTGCATGTGTAACAGATGTCTCTCCTCACGTGACCAGGTTTCCGCCATGGTCCCTAAACCCTGAACCCTAAGCTAATTTATTTCATTATGTGACCAGATTTCCGCCATGGTCCCTATACCCTGAACCCTAAACTCATTCCTCTTCTTTAATTGACCAGGTTTCCCGCCATGGTCCCTAAAACCCTGAACCCTAAACTCATTCCTCTCCTCAATTGACCAGGTTTCTGCCATGGTCCCCAATCCCTGAGCCCTAACTCATTTCTCTCTCCACGTGACCAGGTTTCCGCCATGGTGAACGAGAAGAAGAACGCGAAGCAAAAGGAGTTGGACGCCATCTATGACGCTGCCAAGGCGAAGGTCAACGCTGAGGTTGAGTCCTCCATCGCTAAGTTGGAGAAGGAGTCCGCCGTTGTGCTCAAGAACTTGATGCTCAGGTAAGGAGGGGGGGGGGGGGGGGGGGGGGGAGGTATAAGGCCGGCAATGGGGTTGAGGCCTCCATGGCCAAGTTGGAGAAGGAGTCCACCACATTGCTCAAAAACTTGGATGCTCTAGTGAGTAAGAGGGGCGGAAGGAGGGAGGAGGAGGGGGATAGGGAGTGAGGGGGGCTAAGGTCAGCAATGGGATTGAGCCCTCCTTCGCTGAGGGCCAGCCCGTAAGCTTGCACTGGGCTCAACCACCAAGCAGCTTCCAGATCCAGATGTGCTTGAGGTGTTCTTCTTTGCTTCCCACATTTTGAATTTCCATATCATTGATTGAGAAATTCGAAATCACATGCACACATAAATACGTAATCAACCACCTAAACACAGAAGCACCTTCACACATAATCAATCACCTACACACAGAAGCACTTTTGCACTAAATGGATTACCTACACACGAAAGCATCTTCACACATAATCAATCACCTACATACAAAAGCACCTTCACACAAAATTGATTACCTACTCACGCAATCGATCTCCTTCCCTTGATTCTTAGGTGGAGAAGATCTCTAGCGAGGTCCTTGCCCGTGTGCTCCCTGACGGCGTCAAGCTGTAAGCACCTTATTGCTGTGAGGTGTTAACCGCTGAGGTCACCCCATCCTTCAGGGCAGTCGGATACTCGGATATGCTGGGCAACGGACCAGTGAGGGGTTGGCCATCAGTTTTGCCCCTTGTACATGCCGACACGGACTGAAGGGTAAATTGTGGGGTTGAGTGCTCGGTCGAAGTTTTCACTAATTCGACCAGCCTCTGACTGGGAGTTTTGGTGACGTGATGTGAACATATACATTCGTACAGCTCCCTCTAGCTTCATGTGAGCTCCATCAGGCTGTAAACAAACATTTCTCAATTGTCCCATGAACCGTGCTTACCAGGGTTGTTTCAGTACAACTGCGTCGCCAGGCGCAACGCCGCAGGGTCTGTTTCGTCGCAGCTTCAGTGGGATGGTTGCGTTGCAGGATGTTTGTCGGTTTGGTCCCAGTAAGCAGGCTATCAGTCGGTTACGGGTCGGTGGGTCTAAGGAGTTGAATTTGAACTTGGCTACATAGCTTCAGCCAGCAATTTGGCTGCTCGCCGTCTTCGGCAGTAAAAAATAATTGTACCACTGATTACCAGGAAAAGTAATGCCAGGCAGGCAAATGCCTCTTCCACCGCCTTATCTTACCCTGGCATCTCTACTCTATTATTTCGCAGTGGTTAGCGTGATGGGCCCATAACCTATCAGCTAAGCACTTCAAAGAGTGGACAGATGCTTGCAGCGGTCAGACGTGTCAATCTATACACGGAAATGAGAATAATTTAAGGTACTGGGGACATACATAAGACACCAGCGGTGGAAGGGGCAGAAGCCTGGAACCTAACCAGGGTACAGGCTACACAGCGCGTGTCAGGGGCCTCAGGGACGCAGCCTACAGGAAGCTGTCACCGTGTCATGAAGGATGACACAGTCTACAGGAAGCTGTTACCGTACAGAAAAGCAGTTACTATCTACATCTATAGTTCTAAGGAAGTACAGTAGTAGTCACCAAGACATAAAACGATCGAGTGAACCGCAATTGATGCTGAAAGTTGCGTTGCAGGATGTTGGTCGGTTGGGTCTCAGTAAGCAGGCTATCAGTCAGTTGCGGGTCGGTGGGTCTAAGGAGTTGAATTTGAACTTGGCTACATAGCTTCAGCCAGCAATTTGGCTGCTCGCCGTCTTCGGCAGTAAAAAATAATTGTACCACTGATTACCAGGAAAAGTAATGCCAGGCAGGCAAATGCCTCTTCCACCGCCTTATCTTGCCATGGCATCTCTCCTCTATTATTTCTCGGAGGGAACTTACACCTCCTATTATCCTACCCTCATTCCGGCAGTGTGTGTGTATGTTGTTACAGTCCAGGGGTACACCAAATAAGGATATCCTCTCTTCCTCGAATCCTCGAATTCAGAGTTGTATAATTGTCTGATTTTCCTTTTTCAAGGTTTTCTTAGGCTCTATGACTTCTTACAGTTAAGATAACATAAGCTAATA
The DNA here is from genome assembly GCA_022414725.1 of Microglena sp. YARC. Taxonomy (NCBI): domain Eukaryota; kingdom Viridiplantae; phylum Chlorophyta; class Chlorophyceae; order Chlamydomonadales; family Chlamydomonadaceae; genus Microglena; species Microglena sp. YARC. The sequence continues at coordinate 86,643,196 of CM039463.1, read as the reverse complement.
TAAGCAACCTTATAAACCTTTGGCTTTTAATCATTTACTATCAAGCCCGTTGTATATTACGGTAGTAGGATTTGTGGGATAAAGTAGCAATGAACAGACAAGAAGGACAACAGCAACGATAACAATGGATGATGATGTGGGTAGGCATGCTGCTGCGTGAACAGGCCTGATCAACCTTAACTTAACCTGATCAAACGCTGCTGCGTGGACAGGCTGATCAACCTAACTTAACCAACCTAACTTAACCTGATCAACCTGCTGCGTGACAGGCTGATCAACCTAACTTAACCAACCTAACTCAACCTGATCAACCTGCTGCGTGACAGGCTGATCAACCTAACTTAACCCAACTAACTTTAACCTGAATCACCTGGCTGCGCTGACAGGCTGATCAACCTAATTTACCAACTCTAACTTAACCTGATCACCTGCTGCGTGACAGGCCTGATCAAACATAAGCTTAAGCAACCGTAGACTTAACCTGATCAACCTGCTGCGTGACGGCTGATCAACTAATTAACCCAACCTAACTCAACCTGATCAACCTGCTGCGTGACAAGGCTGATCAACCTAAACTTAACAACCTAACTTAACCTGATCAACCTGCCTGCGTGAACAGGCTGAATTGCAACCCAAAAAAAAAGAGAGAGAAAAAAAAAACTTAACCAACTAACTTAACGCTGATCAACAGTGTGCGGACAGGCTGATCAACGCTAACTTAACCAACGCTACTGCAACCTGATCAACCTGCTGCGTGACAGGCTGATCAACCTAACTTAACCAACCTAACTTAACCTGATCAACCTGCTGCGTGACAGGCTGATCAACCTAATTTAACCAACCTAACTTAACCTGATCAACCTGCTGCGTGACAGGCTGATCAACCTAACTTAACCAACCTAACTTAACCTGATCAAACCTGAAAAGCATATTTGCCTCTTAGTTTAGCTTAGTGTGTATTGTACAAAGGCATTGCTTGTGCCCATGTTGACCAGCAACTAAACTAACCTACCTAACCAATCTAACCCAACCTAACCTAACCCATCCTAACCTACCTTACCTAACATAACCGCCAATACCTAACCTAACCTAACTAACATTAACGCCAACCAACCTTACTTAACCTGATCAAACCTGACATCAGTTTGCCTCTTAAGCTTAGCTTGTTTTGTACTGAATGCAGTTTTGATTCTTTTAAATAGTTTTTAAACTAGCAGTAACGCTAAAACTAAGGTAACATAAACAAAAATAATGGGGACTGTCTTGATCATGCGCTCAGCAGGGTTCCCATAAAAACAAGCAGAGTTTTTTTCCGCCACGAGAACCAGCTTTCTAGTTAGCTTCCAAGGGAACTACCGTGCATTTTGTCCGCTTTTGGGTTGCGCTTTTGAAGCAACTGCCTCCTTTTGGGCTGCAGCTTTTTAACTGAAAACGAAATCTGCGCGCTGCGCCGCAGAGGGGGTTTTAAAAGGTTTAGTCAATGCGCGCAGTTGGGCCCAAAACTTGAAGTGCTAGTGGCGGCAGTAGCGCGTGTCATATAGTACCCTGGTTAGCTGCCTCTTCCTGGATATTCGGCCTAACCCAAAGAGGCTAGTGTGCCCTGGAACCGGAACGATCATTTTCCTATCACTGCTGATTTTTGTGGCTTTGACCAATGGCTGGCTCAGGGAGCTCCTACGCAGGAACTCTGTCCCTAAAGGAGGCCTAAACCCATGAACTACCCGAATAACCCACTTTCGAATAGCTCCGGGAAGCTTAAGGGCTTCTGCACTTACTTTGGTCGAGAAAGCGATGCCTGGGCCTTGGAACCTGGGAAGGGAAGGGACAGGGGAGGGTATTCCTCATCGCTTTCATAATACGGGAAGGGAGGGGGATGTTATTTCTCATCAATTTTCATAACATGGGAAGGGAAGGGAGGGTATTCCTAATCACTTTCATGTATAGGAAGGGAAAGGGAGGGAATCTATCACCACTTTCAACGTATGGAAGGGAAGGGGAGGTATTCCTCACCACTTTCATATCGGGAGGGAAGGGGAGGGGTATTTCTTGCATCACTTTCACACACGGGAAGAGGAAAGGGGAGGGTATTCCTCACCACTTTCATATAGCGGGAGGGAAGGGGAGGGTAATTTCTCATCAACTTTCCACACACAGAAGGAAGGGAAGGGGAGGGTATTTCCCCTCACCACTTTCATATAACGAGGAAGGGAAGGGGAGGGTAATTTCTCATCACTTTCACACACGGAAAAGGGAAGGGGAGGGTATTCCTCAGCCACTTTCATCCTAAGGAAGGGAAGGGGAAGGGTATCTCTCATCACTTTTCACACATGGGAAGGGAAGGGGAGGGTATTCCTCAGCCACTTTCATATACGGGAAAGGGAAGGGGAGGGTAATTTCTCATCACTTTCACACATGGGAAGGGAAGGGAGGGTATTCCTACACCACTTTCATACGGGAAGGGAAGGGAGGGTTAATCTCTCATCACTTTCATATAGGGTACTAGCAGCAGCTTCTGGTGAGGTGAGGTGGGGTGGGGTGGGGTGGGGTACTAGCAGCAGCTTCTCTGTGCATCTCCTTTGAGGCCAGCCAACTGGGTTTAGCCTCAAACATTTGGCAGCGCTAAGAAAGCCTGATTACGCCCTAGCTTTAAGGTTAGCGACAGGTGGCAAGGAAGTGAGATAGTTACGAGACTGTTGGCTGCGGTCAGGCTTCAATTTTTTTGGTCGTCGGTCGGACGGACAACGGGGTTCACTACGGGGCGCTCCCCCCCCTTGAAAGAGGGGGCTCCGCCAAAAACAGTGCCACCTTCCTAACTGTGTTGTATGACTGCAGTGACTGGAATAAAGAAAAATAGTTAAAATGTAGCCAAAATGTAGCCAAACAGGCGCTCACCTGCTTTTAGGCCTTGGAACTCCATGCTTTCTCCCCTGTGTCTTGCCACGTGACAAAGATGTGCACGCGCCAGTGATTGCACACGGCTACAGAAGGCCTGGCAGCTTCTTGCTTAAACTCCTGCATCGCCTCAAAGGGCACATCATTGCTGCTGTGCTGCCGCACTGCTGCTCCTGGAACCGGTGCTGCTGCTGTGCTGCTGCTGCATGCTGCTGCTGCTAGGGAGTTGCATGCAGTGCTGATGGTGCTGCTGCTCGCTGCTGCTCACTGGTGCTTGGTCTGAGTGCCGTGCTGGTGACCGGTGCCGGGTGCTACCTGCCTAATGGTGCTGCAGGTGCTGACTGGGACAGTGCTGGTCTGCTGCAGGTGCTGCTGCTGAGGTGCTGGTGCTGGTGCTGGTGCTGCTGAGACCGGTGCTAGTGCCCGGTTGCCAAGTGGTGGTGGTCCTGGTGATTGTACCTATCACATATAATACTGCTTTCACTAGTAACTGAAGATTGGAGTCCCTATGCCTTGCTGGAACTGATAGAGGTAACCTGCGGAGTGCGGAGTGGGCCATCCCCTAGGACGGGGGGGAGCGTGGCTTGGGCTGCTTTACAAAATACTAGGTGTATCAAGATGGTGCGTGGGCCGTCAGGAGGTCGAGGTAACCTTCCAGCGTGTTCCCCCCCCCCCCCTTCATGGCCACCCAGGGGGGGGGAGCCGGGTGGCTTGTTAGCTGGTCACAATCGCTTTTGGTGGCCGGGGCAGCGATAGGCTCAGGGGTGGGGGCAAGAGGTCGTATGTGTGGCACAGATGTATCAACAGTTGGCGTGGGCTCGTCAGGGGTAGAGGTACCTTTCAGCGTGTTCTTCATGGCCACCAAGGCTGCGGTGGTGTAGAATGAAGGCCCACAATTGCGAGCCTCGGGAAACCCTGTAAGTGTACGGTCTGTCATCTCAGGAGGGAGGCCGCGGGATGAACGGCCGCAACAGCCACTGCAGGTGGTGGTGGTGAGTTGATTGATTGATTGATTGTTGATTGTTGATTGGTAGGTGTGGTGTGCGTGGTGGTGGTGGTGGTGGTGTGGTGGTGATGAGTGGGCAATGGTGGTATGGATGAGATGGATGGAATGGATGGATGGGAATGGATGGATGGATGGATGGATGGATGGATGGATGGATGGATGGAATTTTGGATTGATTGATTAATTGCATTGATTGATCTGTATTGAATTGATTGATTGATTGATCTGAATTGATGAATTGATTGATTGAATTGATGGATGGGTGGTAGTGATGGTGGTGTGGTGGTGGTGGTGAATGGTGGAGGTAGTTGATTGGTGGTGGTGGTGGATTGACTGGTGGGTGGAAGTGGTGGTGGTGTGAGTGTGAAGTGTGAGTGTGAAGCGAGGGTGAAGGTGAGCGTGAGTGTGAAGGTGAAGGGAGGGTGGAAGGTGAGGGTGAGGGTGGAAGGTTAGGGTGAAGGGTGAGGGTGTGGGTGTGGGTGGGTAGGGTGAGGTGAGGGTGAAGGCGAGGGTGCGCGTGGGTGGAGGGTGGGGTGAGGGTGAAGGTGAGGGTGGGTGAAGGTGAAGGTGAAGGGGAGGGTGAGGTGAAGCATGAA